>CM041777.1:241310719-241778892 GCA_023374045.1 Limonium bicolor
TACTGGCGCTTATCGCTTCCTTGAGTGAGAGTACTCCTCCGCTTCCACTCTGTTGCGGGGTAGACGTCGGGTTTAGTTGTTTCATGGATTGCCAGTGTTTATTGAATTCAACTAACCGTTTAGTTCCACCAGGAGAGCCTTCGAGTTCACGGATTAAGTCAAGTGCAAACTCTGTTCTGTTCTCATTCTCCGGAATCGCACGGCCAAACTCGGCGAAATATCCGGGTAGACTTGCAGGTTTCCCACTGTAAACCGTCTGACCTTTGGATAAAAAAATCAACCGATCTAACAAACTCAGAATCCTCGAACTGGGCTGATGAATCGTCATGATAACAATGGAACCACTAAGCGCAATCCTCTGCAATACTTTAACAACCATCAATGCCGAAGTCGAATCCAATCCACTCGTCGGTTCATCAAGAAACAGCAAGATGGGATCATGAATAATATCAATCCCGATAGACACACGTCGTCGTTCACCACCAGATACACCACGGTGTCCCTCATCACCGATGATGGTTTTGGAAGCGTTACGGAGTCCAAGCTGGTCAATTAACTGCGTGACCCGTGCACGTTTCTTGGATTTAGAGAGTGTTCGTGGGAGACGAAACTCGGCAGCGAACATGAGAGTTTCTTCGACAGTGAGCATTGGGAATAAGAGATCATCTTGCATGACGTATGCGGAGATTACTTTGAGTAGGCGTGATTCGACTGGTTCGGAGTTTAGGGTTATTGAGCCTTTGAGTGAGCCTCTAGCGATTCGGTTGGCTAATGCATCGATGAGAGTGGATTTTCCTGAACCGCTTGCGCCTAAGACTGCCATGATTTCGCCGTCGTGTGCGACTCCTGATATGTTATCGAGGAGTGTCTTGGTTTTGCGGGAGAATAGAGAGCAACCGTTGGGGGAAGGGGTGTTGTTGTTGGGATTGAAGATGGTGGAAAAGGAGAATTTAGGTTTGATCTTGACGGAGTAAGTGAGGTTGGAGAAGGAGAGGATGAATGGGAGTGGACGGGGGTCTGAGAGGTCGTTAATGTTGGTGTCAGTATTGCCTCCGACGTTGATTTGTAAGGCGATGTGGTGGACGGGAGTTTCATCACCGGCGGCTTCCTTGCGGGCGTCGCCGACAGATTTGAGGAGGTGACCGAGGGTAGGATGGTGGTGGACGGCGGCGGGGGATGGGAAGTGATCTTCATCGGGGTAGTGATGGTGAGGGTTTTCCATGGTGGAGGAGGAGTTGTAGTAAGCAGGTGCAGGTTGGAGGAGTCGGGCGGGAGAGCTGTGAGTGGAGGCGGCGGTGAAGGAATCGTCTATGACGCGGGACATTAGCTATATTAGTTGAAACTGAATTGGGCGAAGATATAGATATATAAGTAGATAAATAGTGGGAAAGGGGGAGGCGGTGATAAGGGACTGTTTGGCGGTGGGAAATGTGAGGTAGGCTTGTTTTGACTGTGAGGGGGATAAATCAAATCAACGGCGGGTTGTTTGAAGTGTAATTTGGGCTGGAATTGATTGATAGAAGGAGGAAGGGGTGTGAGTTTGGGTTAACTCTTTTTAAGTTGTGCCTGGCCGGGCTATAAGGTTGAGTTACGTTGTTTTCTGTGAAATTGGCAATAAGATCTCTCGAGAATCATAAGATCATGCACAAGTTGAGATTGTTGTTTTAATGTAGTAGTAGTAGTAGTATATATGAAGTGTTGCTTGTGGGAGGGTTTATATTATACTAACTAATAGAGAGTTACGCACAGAAGAAATAATCAATGAATCAAGGGAAGGGTAGGGTAGGGTGGTGGGGTTTGTGCGTGTGTTTGTGTATGTGGCAGTTCTAGTTCTAGTTTTGTGGGTGAAAGAAAGGTGACCTAAATTCTCCTAATTCTGAGTATCTAATACGTCTTCTTTTCGGTGGCCTCTGTTTGTTAAGATTTTTTCATTAAAAAATAGAGCTGTAACAAAATAGCACTAGTATATAATATCCACTACTATTTTTGGAAATTTAACACAGTAAAAAAGGATTTAAAATTACTTGGGTATCAACCAACAAATTAAACATTCTTTTATTGCTATATACTATATTTTGAAGAACATTGCAATATATATTTTGGATTAATTACTGATGTGCTGTCAAAATTGAAAAGATTTAGTACCACTTTATAAGGGAGTACCGCACGTTTTATCAAACAAAACTAATCTTAAGGATTACGTTTTATTCTCATCTCTTTTTTGTTCTTCCCATATCTAGGTCTTATTTGCTTAATTTCTAATTCGGGTAGGTCGGAGTAGCAAGCAGTAGTAAGTAAGCTGGAGCAGCAGCCAGCCAACCAAAAGCATCCTTTCTTTCTTCATTGGAATGGAAGAGAAACGATTGGAACAAATTAGGTGGTGGGTGTTTATCTACTTAAAACCGTTTCTTTCTCCCTTAAATTTATGTTATACTATTTGTTCTAACCATTACTATTCCACAATTGTCAATATTGAATAAATTATTAATTGGTGCATTAATTTAACTGATCAATACTACTGTGATATCATGCATGATATGTTCTTTCAATGGTCTTTAATTAGGAATGAATTGACTGTGATTAGATAAATACGTATATGGTTGGCATTCCTTTTCATTAATTTACGGGCAAAAGAAGGGTAATTACTAACTACTCATAATTAATTATTGTTTAATCTGATAATTTCAAATAAAGAACAAAAAGACAGTACACTGATTCAGGTTTAAAAATACTAGCTACTATTAAATAAGATATGGGGAGAAATCGGTAAGCTAACACCATGATATGCTAGTACCATATATTATTATAGTGTAGTATCATTTTGTTAGTTTGTAACTTAAATAAAGGACTCTTAGAAATTCCATTACCTTGACAACAGGAAGGTTTACAAAAGAAAGAAAAAAAAGATCAGAGTTTGAGGCAAGTAACCTTGTATCGTTACCACAAGTAATCAGGAGGTATTATTGCTTCGCGTATATATCCACTTGTCTTTGCTAAATAAATAATCAAGCATGCAAGCTGGCTGAGTAATTTGGTTAATCAGATTATAAATACCTCAAGTGATATTTACCATATTCATTCATTCAAGACTATAATCAAATTAATGAACCGAATTTATCAAATTTATGGGACGGATCAACTTTTTAAAAAAAAAAAAAAGTCAGTTATCCTAAACAAATAAAATTTGGACTTATATTTCAGTTATTATAATTACAAACAAGTGCATGATATTCATGCCATGTTAAATTATAAATGCAGTTCAATCTCCGCCTAGCTATATGGGACCATAAAGAAGGCATCACGCTACACTAATGCTTGCTCCATCAAGTTTTCTCAAACTTTTAGGTTCAACACAAAAGCAAACAACAACATTCGAGATCCACGCTCCAATTCCATGGAGTGTTAGTAGATTTTTTTTTATTGATGCAATTGTTGTAACATAAAAGGTTTTGTGGATCTTTTTTGAAAATTCGATTGCGTAAATATCTTGTACATAACTTAGTTTAGATATTAAATAACGCATTATTCCAGCACTTGTATGAGTTAGTTCCAAGAATAGAGGACGGTTGCAGTTAGAAATTTGAATATATATATACCCGAGAAAAAGAGTAAGTTTTATATCGAGAGAGTTTAGATTAGTGGTTGAAATTGCTCAACTTGAGTTTTGTCTAGAGGCTAGACGTACATGATTATATATGATTTTTTTTTATTTATTTTTTTTTTTTGAAATAAAGGGATGTGTATATATATAAATCAGAGGAAAAGTAACATTAGATACATAGTAGCCCCATGTATCTGATAACTAGAGAGCTTATGCTAGGGTAGGGGATGATTTGTAAATCTCCCTAGCAGTGAACAAACGCCTAAGGGCATAGGGAGGGAGGACACAATCTCCCTGTCAGCACACACGAATAGCAATGTCCAAAACAATAACATAGTATCCATAATTACAAAAGATTGGTACTCCTAGGCGCAAAGTACTTTATCAAGCCAGTCAAAGTCAGCGCTGGAACTTCCCATCCTTGTTGAAATGATGGCCTTGATAGCATATTTGATGTCGCGAACGATGTGGCAGGGTCTCTTGCTTGGTTGGCCATGGCTCGCTTGCATCTTTCGATCCAGAGGTGATATACAACGTTGGCGATGGCTGCTCGTTTAACTTGGTCAATCGGCGGTGTCTCTTGCAGTAGCGAATGATCCATGTTGCGCAGCTGCGAAGACTTTTCCTGTTGGTCGGGATTCCCAGCCAGTCACAGATAGTCCACCAAACCCTGCAAGAGTACCTGCATTCAAAGAAAGATGGTTGCTTGTCTCTTGAGCATGCTCACAGAGCCAGCATCGGTTAGCTAGACATATGCCCCAAGATTGGAGCCTGTCACAAGTTTTAAGTCTGCCTTTAAGTGTAATCCATAGAATAAATTTAGCTTTGGGAATAGACCAAGATTTCCAACAGACATTGAACCAATGGAAAACCTGGGGAGGGGGGGAGACATCATTATAGAACGTGCTGACCCTGGGGGGGTGGGATAGGAGTTGAAGAGCGACATGGCATCATTGAGAGACCCACCACTACTACAGATTTTTGTTTTTAAGTACTGTTTAATAGACAACTGTTAAAAAATTATAGTAGTCTTTGATGGATTTGTGCAAAATGGGTTACTAAAACAATACATACTACAACTGTTATAATATTTTTCTCTTATAGTAACTATATGCAACTGTTATGAATTCGATAAATTTGGGCGCGCGGAGGTCTAAATTTTTTAGACCCAAATGACATAAATACCCTTATGATTTTAGCATATACTTTGGTGTCCCTGTTTGGAAGAAGATGGAAACATATGGGCGCGGTATTCTCCCGCTCAGCAAATCCCTAAAATGCTGCTAAACCGATAATCACTACTTACCTTCTCTTCTCCCTTCTCGTGTACGCACCAAAAACCTGGACATCGAAATACAATCCCTCGCCATAAACCTAATGTCTTTCTCCTTACTCACTCCATGTTCTTCCCCATCGCACTGAAGCATCAGAGCACCCGATAGCCTTCCTACAATCGAATCCAACGCCAGAAACCTGCAGTTCGATATGCAGCCCCTTTGTTTTTGCCATTATTACACCCGATAGCCAGCTCCATCTACCTTACTCGCTGTAGTCGGTGCTTTTGTGTGTATTTTCCTTGCTTGTGAAATTCGAGTCCTGCTATTTTGGTAACGTAAATTTTTCTCAACCCTAACTTCCTCTTTCTGGTTAATTAGTGGTCTGAATCTCTTATTCTTTATGGTTATAATTTCGGCAATGTCAAACTGAATTTGTATTACTTCAATGGCAATGCATTAATTGGTGCAACAATGACATAATCAGGCCCGTGCTCAGTGTGATGGATTAACTGAAGATTTAGTGTTTTTGGACTGAATTCGATATGAGGTGTTAACTAATTTGTTTTCTTCTTTATTTCAAACCCATAATGTGTTATTGGTGCTCTCTGTAAATATGCTTTCTCTTCCATAGGATCTTGACGCGACTGAAGCAAACCCTAAGCAGTTGGTGGTGTTCTGCGGCGATTATGGCAATAGTGTCGACGGTAGTGCAAGGCGACGGTGATGCTCTATAGCAGTGGAAGCGTTTGGTGGCTGTGAGACGTTGCTTGATAATGGTGCGCTAGTTTGTCCTTTCCTCAGTTTTTGTTTCTATTCTCATCATCATTATTTATTTTGTCATCCCCTTGTCATTTTCAGTAAGATATTCTTATTCTATTATAGTGCTTTGTTTTCAAAACCAATCATCCTACTTCTGATCGTAAAATATATGCTCTAAGTTAACTTATTCTATTGTTTCATCATTTGAAATTTCGAGAGCTTAGATAAAACTTGTTTTAATACTGTTAACAATCTTGACACTGAGTAAGATGCAAGCAACACTCTCTAGGAACACGGGTTGTGGTTGATGTCTCGATCGACAGCCACCCTTCATCTGATGATCAGGATATTTCGAAGAGGTCCAGGAGGCCGTCTTCTAGATTTATTATTCAAGATGTGGAGAACGGCTACTTCCTGGTAAATTAAATTTTCTTCACTTTTTTTTTGTATACAACTTAATTCCTTGCTATGAATGACACTATGATGCTTTGCTAGTTGTACATACTTATGAAATGGAGATCTCATCTTTTTTCTTCATTTATGCAATTTATTTGGTTTGTACCATGGATGAGTACAGTGAACTGAACAGACTAATGATAAACTTATCTCGTTTTGAATTCAGAGGACATGGTTGCCATGGAGCTCTGCACAACACCATTTTTACAAAGAAGGTAAATACTAAAACAAAACAAAATATATGATTGTTTACTGAAGTTGAGTGTTTCAGTATTGGATCAAGAATTAAATAGTACTAGTAATCTATTCCAATCCCTGAGATAAGATTTGACTGTCGGTACCCTTATTATGCACTAGTTGCACTTGCAGTTTCTATTCTTATGTGGAGCTTGTTTCATGGAGATTGACATGATAAATTTGTAGCTTGAATCTCACATCTTAGCTGACATTACCCTTATTATGCACTAGTTGCACTTGCAGTTTCTATTTTACCGGTATATTGTTTTACTACTACTTCTACTACATGATAATGAAAAGAAATATGATACCTTGAAATTCTAATTATAATTGAGCAAGTGTCGGGGATTGTAAATTAATCAAGCATTTGACATTTCTATTCTAATCACCCTGCTTTGTTCTTTTTTTTTTTACTGTTACAGTAGTAGTAGTATTAGGGGGTTTTTGTTTTGCTGATTAAATTAAATGTTAGTATAATAATCTTATCTTCATAAAAGTTAACGTGATCAGTGTTGTGTTGCCTCTCTTTGACATGGACATGGACAGGTCCTTAATTAACGACAGCTTTCTCGTAGTCGACAATGGTTAAATTTTAATCTAAAGTAAAGAAAGTTCTTCACTTAGTCTAACTTGTAAGGGTGATCATGTTTCTTTGTTTGTTTCTCCTGCAAATAATTTTGATAAAAAAAGGTTTATGCTGCTTATTATTTTGCAGATTTTGTAGCAGCTCATTCCTTCCAAAATATGAATCAACTGTTTTAAACTTCACCTGTCCTGCAACTATGTGTGAATGTGTAAGTATCTTTCAACTGTTAAAAGACAACTGTTAAAAATTTGAGTAGTCTTTGATATAAAAGAGGTGGGTTAAGGTAATAAAGGGTGTGGTTAAACAACTGTTAAGCATATAGTAGTCTATACTTATTCGAAGACAACTGTTAAAATCTATGACGAGAAGACGCGGAGGAATAAGTGAAGATTTTAGAAAAGTTCCTTTTATACCTTCAAATCTTTTATATTTCGGCAATGCCCCAACTCCTATCTTAAATCCTTTGGCTGATTTTCTGAGGTGAATCACAAGTGATTTCTTCACCTAACACATTTGGTTTTGTTTGAAGAGTATTTCAGTTCAGTTACCGTGGTTTTCTAGACCCCAACTTTAGTGGCAGTTTGGTCCCTCACCGTTCTTGTACTTTGTTTCCCTTGGACAGTGGCAGTATCATTCTTGTTCACCAGTAGCAGCAAGCTCTGTTTTCAGTATACCAAATGAAAGAAGGCATGTCAGTCCTCAAATGAATGTTTGATCACCAATAAGTATAGCATAGAGAGATTAAAGGTTAATTAGCTTAACTTGGCTGACCCCATGGATCGTAGTTATAGTTGTCGACTTGATTAATGTTTTTGATGGGTACTGCTGCTTGTTGAATCCTTCAATTTAAGTAACATGACTAGTTCCTCGTCTATTTGGTGGAAACAAAATCTAGGCAAGATCACATCATCAATATTATCGGCAACTTCATGTTGTGGGTTTTCTTCCATTATTTTTGTTTGTGTCTTTCTTCTCCTTCCAGAAGACATAACTATCAAACAAAAGGAAAAAGAGAAGGGAAAATTTGTGAATGTGAAGCTGCCGAGAAACATGGCCCTCGGTTGCAATCTTTGGTGACAAGTTCTTGTGAATTTGATGACCGCCGTGAACTTGGTTTACATCTCGTTCATATCAGGCAAGTGCAACTGGTGATACTCATTTTCATTATCATGGTAGATAGAGTGAAGGCCAACCATATTTGTGGGTTGTTTTTTCAAAATTACCGCTTCTGTCGTGGGTTGCAAGCTGCTAGCACTGGGTGCAACCTGTCACCACTACAATAGTTATAATTTGCATTTAATCGCCAAATTGAACAGCAGCTACTGGATACCAACATGACCATAATTTTTTGTGGTTTTATTTGAAGAAATCATTGTGAATTACCACTTAGTCATGTTCGTACTCTGAGAATCATGGTGACAAGCTGAAGTTGTTGTTATATGCTAGTACCTTATGATCCTTTAGGTTTTTTTTTAAAGAAAACAATCTTTTTTTTAAAAATGGTGATTGTAGTATCTTTTTTTAGGAAACGAGTTAACTGTTTGGCTTGGATTGCTTGAGTTCTCATTATTTTTTCTTTTTTATTGCTTATGAGGGTAAATTTTCTGGTTTGTTTTAGGTGATGGCAGTGATACCTGCTGGTTGTGAATGATGTTTGTATTAATGGAATATATGATATGTGCAGGTGAGATGACATACATAAATTTGAAACTGAATCCAGAGCGTTATGCAGGCTATATATGATGCTATCAAAGAATCGCCCAAGATGTAAGTTGAACTTCATCTATTTTTTTCTGTATTATCTACATTCGAATGCTCAAAGTGGACACTATAAATAGTTTTTGTATCCATTTATATTGCCTAGAATTGGTTAGTAGCTTAACAATATAGGTTGGTGTGCTAGGATCTTGGAACTTTTGGTTTCCAATCCAAAAACTATGCAGTGAAATTATCCCATTTATATGTACCTCCACAACTATTTAACATCTATCTACAGATACATTTTCCCCCTTCCGGGAAGAAATATCCATCAATGGAGAGGGCAAGACAAATGTTTTATACTTTAGGAAAACTCCAAGCAACATAAATTTAATGGTACAATGCTTAAGTTTCTATACTGCTGAGTAATAATTGGAACTTACTTTATGTCTTCATTTACACCTATTTTTTCTGTTCAGATGGCCTTTGTTGAAGAGGCAATCCAGACTATTTGTTTATGTCTTTCTCCTCCCATAGTGCCTTTCATTACGTGCCTGTTATTCCCACCCTCTAGTCAAACTTGATATGTTGCAATTCATTTTAACCCAACAGAATAACGATCTATCTGCAAAAAACATGCACCTGTTATGATAGTACATATTGTGTGCTCAAACATAGTTATATAACTTTGATTTTTTTTTGCAGTTTCTTTAACCGAACTGGTGAACTTATGGTTTGTAATGTTTCATTTTCAGCACTTCTACGGTTATGATGGTCTCACTTACAAGCAACGTGTATGAGATTGATCAGTTCGAGAGCAATTGACAGTGTGTGTCCATAAGCAATTATATGAAAACTTGTTATAATTTTCGCTCTTGTTGATGATGTACTTTGCTATTCCAAAAACAAATGGATGTATTTTGCTATGCGGATTGAGAGAAATTTGGATGATACCAAGTGTATTCGGATTTGTTGATGGTGGATGTTGTTAGTTTTTTTATGTATGATGGCTCTTTTGATATTGGGAAGATGATAATTCTTCATTTGTGCATATTGGATGACAAGATGGTTGGAGGAGATCAAAGACGACTGTTAAACAAGATGCTTTAGAAAACTGTTATTTTACAAAAGAGAACTATTAATCATAGTTGTAAATTGTAGCATTTTTTGGTTGAATTTGACTATAGAAAACTGTTATTAGCAGTTGTCAATAGTGTTTACATGTCCCGAATTGTGTTAAAAGACAACTGTTTGTAACAGTTGTTAAATAATGTTGATATATGAAGTGTTTCCGACCATAGACAACTGTTTCTAACAGTTCTTAAATCATAGCAAAATAGATTCTGAAAATGTAATAGACAACTGTTAATAATAGTAGTCTGATAAGGTGTTCAATAACTGTTAATAACAGTTGTGTATCATGGTATTAACAGTAGTTATAAATTAGTATAGAGAACTGTTAATCACAGTAGTCTAAAGTAGAGCATACTATAGAGAACTCCAACAACTAGAACTGTTTTTAACAGTTCTCTAAAGCCTTTTTAACAGTTCTCTAAAGCATTTTCTGTGTAGTGCACATTGCTCTATCCACCAATCCCTAGCATGGAGGATGGCTTTCCAAGTCCATGGGTCATTACCTTTGGCAGAGGTCATCCAAATGGAGTTGGAGTTAGGGATGAAAAGCTTATGGATCCATTGGATCCAAAGGCGCTCAGTGTCATGAGTGATGGCAGAGATGGTCTTGAGCATGAAACATCTGTTCCATTTTAGGATATCCTTAAGGCCCAGACCTCCATTTTTCTTGGTGTTAATGATAGCGCTCCAGGCCACAGAAGGAGTGGCATTACTATCAGCTTCGCCTGACCAGAGGAACGAGCGGAGGCACTTGGTGACTCTTTTGATGACAATTTTAGGCATAGTGATGCAGGATGCCCAGAAGCCAACTATGCCAAAAAGAGTACTCTGAATGAGGGAGAGCCGTCCAGCAAAGGAGAGAGATTTACTTCCCCAAGCAGTGATGGTTTTACGGATACTGTCAAGGAGGGGATTGAAATCTACGGCTTTAGGTTTCCTTGCTGTGATCGGAATGCCCAGGTAGCGAAATGGAAACGACCCTTTGCTAAACCCTGTGAGAAGGACAAGCGATTCAGCGAGGGAAGTGTCAACCCCTCCTAGGAAAAGATCAGATTTAGAGGGGTTAAGCATTAGGCCAGAAGCATCAGAGAAGAGGTTGATTCTGTTAAGCAAGAGTGATATGGAGCTCTGGTCACCCCTACAGAATAAGAGGGCATCATCAGCGAAGAAGAGGTGAGTGATACGGAGGGATTTGCAGGACGGGTGATAGTGAAAGCCTGGGGCGGTGTAGAGCTGGTCGAGAAGACGGGAGAGCATATCCATTACGAGGGCAAACAAATAGGGGGAAAGGGGATCACCTTGGCGCAACCCTCGCTTCCCTCTGAACGAAGTCGAGGGAGAGCCGTTAAAGTTGATAGAAAAGGAGGTGGTGGTGACGCACTGAAGGATCCAATTACTAAACTCAGGGGGGAAGTTTAGGAACGAGAGAGTGTCCTGTAGGAAACCCCAGTCGACGGTGTCAAAGGCCTTTCTAATATCCACTTTCATAGTGCAACGAGGGGAGATGTGGGCTCTCTGGTAATTTTTCATAAGACACGAGCAGAGCTGGATGTTATCTGATATGAGGCGGCCTTTGATGAAGGCTCCTTGGCTGGGATTGACCAGAACGGGGAGAACATTTTTAAGCCTGTCAGCCAAAATCTTACTAATGATCTTGTACAGAGCATTGCAGCAGGAGATAGGTCTGTAGTCGTTCGGGGCCGAGGCATTATCAGATTTGGGAATAAGGGTGATGAGAGTGGCATTAATTTCTTTGAGCATCCGACCACTATGGAAAAAACTTTTGATAGCTATACAAACGTCCTCACCAATAATGTCCCAGGCAGCTTTAAAGAATTTAGCGGTGTAACCATCTGGGCCTGGGGCTTTTTCATCTCCAATGGAGAGGAGAGCGGATTTAATATCATTGTTATCAACAGGACGGATAAGGTGAGCCCAAGCAGAAGGGTCTAGAGTTCTAACCGGGTCTAAATTGAGATCATTAAGAGTATACGGGTGGGAAGCTCTAGTGCCTAACGCGTTTTGGAAGTGGGCCACTAAACAGTTCTCTATCTCCTTAGGGTCCTTCAGGGTTTCTCCAGACTCATTAACAACAGCCGCAATAGAGTTTTTATTTCTTCTTGCCTTAATGGATCTATGAAAGAAGGAGGTATTAGAGTCAGCCAGCTTAAGCCACCTGGTCTTCGAGAGCTGGCGAAGAAAAAGAAGCTCATGAGCGTCCCTATTTAGGAGATTGTGCCTTAGGGTTTTTTCCAGGGAGACAAGGGTCGGGTTCCAAGGGTCCTCATCCAAGCGCCTCTGAACGTCACTAAGCTCATTTCTGATGGCTTGGCCTTTATCCCCAATGGAACCAAATTCAGTCTTATGGAGCTTTATGAGACCAGTTCTAAGGAACCGAAGTCTTTGGACAATAGAGTAAAGTCGACTTCCAGATGGGGGGGGCTCCCACGCTTCACGAACCAAAGGAAGGAAGGAGGGGTCTTTGGTCCAAAGGTTGAGAAACTTGAACCTTCTTTTACGAGGGGCGGGCGCGGGGAGGGAGATGATCATGGGGCTGTGGTCAGACACCAAAGGGGGGAGAAAGGAAGCAAAGCTGGTGGGGTACGCCAGGATCCATTCTTCGTTAACTAAAACCCTGTCTATTTTCCCATGGATGCGGCCGTGATTGTGTTGATTGTTCCACCAGGTGTAGTAGCGCCCATAGTAGCGAAGGTCCTGCAACTCAACCCTTGAGACACACTCCGCAAAGTCACGGTAATCTCTTGGGTGAGGGTTGCGACTGCTTAGCCTATCTTGGGCGAAAAGGATATTATTAAAATCCCCAGCCACTACCCAGGGGCCTAAGATGCTTTGGCTTAGGTTGGAGATGTCCTCCCACAGCTGAGCTCTTATAGCAGGGTTGTTTCTCCCGTAGACTACGGAGATGGTAAAGTCCATTGTACCCATAATGGTCGCCTTACAGGAGAGAATCTGGTCAGAGCAGTGGATGGGGGAGAGAGTGATGATGGAGGGGTTGTAGAGAATCCAAATGCGGCCATAATTATCAGCCTCATAGTTATGAAGAAATCTCCAGGTGGGAAAGAAACGGGCTAGGATGGGAGAGTGGTTGTTGAGCGTAACATGAGTTTCGAGGAGGCCGAACGCACAAAGATTGTTGTTGGCCACAAATTTTTGGATTTCAAGGAGTTTGGGTTGTTCGTTACAACCCCTAATATTCCATATTGCAAGGTTCATATTGAGGGGGTATGGAGGGAAGAGGGGGTGGCGGGGTTACAACCCGTCTCAAGGGCGTCAAAGGAGTTTATTAGTTGGAGCGAGAGCTCCTCTGGGGCGGGTAAAGGGGCCTTACCCGCAGTGCTCTTACCATTCTTGGGGACCACCTGCCAGGATGCCTCAGGGTTAGGAGAGAGCACCAGCTGAAGAGATGGGGAAGTTATCACCTCAGAGGGGTATGAGGAGGATGAGTGACTGGGGTCAGTGGGGTGAGAAGTGGAGGGGGGAGGGCTTGGACAGTGGTCAACTGGACAGGATGGGTCTCCTGAGCAGTTAAGGGATGGGGGTTCCGAGGCTGGGCGATCAAAGGGAAGACTTGGGGAATGAGAAACAGATGGGGAGAAAGCATCCGGAATGGAGGAGGCTTTGGTCCCAAGGGGTATGGCCAAGGCCTTCTTAGGAGAGGAGCCCTTCGGGATTTGGTCTGGGAGCTCAAACAAGGGTTTAAGGGCTCGTCCGGCGCGGGGAGGTCCGGGATGGACAGAAGGACAGCGGGCAGAAGAATGACCGAGGAGGCTACAAGAGGAGCAAGAGATTGGTTCCCATTCATAAACTACTTGCTGAAACAGAGAGCCACTGGGAGCACGGATTTCAATCTCTCTAACTAGCTCAAGGTTGAAATCAACCTCGACGAGGATTCTAGCATAAGAGATTCTAGTCTTAGAGGCCGTAGATTGGTCAGTATGAAGGGGAGAGCCTATTTTGGAGCAAATTTTCCTAAGGCTTGATTGTGACCAAAGGCTTGTATGGAGGCCTGGGAGCTGAATCCATACAGGTATGCGATTGAGGTCTTTCGGGTTAAAGGAGATATCGGGAGACCATTTCTTAAGGACCAATGGGGATGAGTAAAGGAGCCACGGGCCTTTGTCTAACACTTGTTGAAGGTCCTCCTCTTTATCAAAGCGAAATAGGAACCAACCCTCTTCATGCAGGAGAATTTGGGGGGTAGCCACAAAGCTCCAGGCTCTTTTCACATATTCTCTCACAATATTGAAGCTAAATTTTTTCCCCCAGATATGTCCAACTAAAGCATTCCTCCAATAATCTATTTCTGGCAATAAATCATTCTCTTCAATGGTAACGTAGGGACTATCCATGTCTATTGTGTCATTTATATCTAAACGTAATGACATACCGCAGTTTGATTTCTGTTTTGTCAAAAGCATATCTAGAAAGGAGGGGTTAGAATTCTTACCTGATGAGTTTTTGCCCGTAGGGGCAGGACGGGGAGTTCTTTTGGCCCAAGCAGTTTTCTTGTCGACGGGAGGGGGAACGACCGGGCCTTTGGGCAGGGGCGGGAAGTCCTTATCCATGGCTCCAGGGGGAGGATCCTCGGTCTGAGTAATGGCTCCAGGGCCTGAGAAGTCAACAATTAGGTTGATGGCGGGGGCGTCAAGGGGCAGCCCTTGAGAGACGGTTTGAATCATCCCATGAGTAACATTTGTTTCGTCTGAAGCAGGGATTGAGCTCTGCTCCACACCAGAGGCCACCGATTTGGAGTTTAGTGCAACCCCACGGTCCACATCTTTGGAATTATGCTCAGCCCCACGGTCCACATCAGTGGATATATGCTCAACCTCACGGTCAACAATTGGAGTAGCAATTAAACGGGAGGGGGGAGAACCAGCAACATCGCTAACCCCACCAAATGGACAGGCCGACGCGATGGAACTACAAATCGCCGCCCCTTGGACCACTGGAATTGCATCGCTAGCCATACCATCGGAAGAGACCGACGGCGCTACTTCAAGAGAGACCGCAGCAGCAGCGGCGGAGGAGGCTCCATCCTGGCCACCAAGAAACGGCGAAGCAGCAACCGGAGAGGGGGAGGGAGAAGACGCCGGCGTGGACCTCGTTGCTGGTCGACGTTTTGGCATCTCGGGAACAGGGGGGGAAGCACCGCCTAGCAGAAGTGAGCAACCTTGCCTCCAGGCAGGGGCCTGGCTGCGCGTCGGGAACTTCAGGCGGCTCTACAGGCGGTGGTCTACCAGGGCTGGTCGGCGAAGGAAGGCTACGGAAGGAGAAGACGATTGGAAACAGCAGGGGGAAGAGGGCGCACGTAGGCGCGTTCCTCTGAGGCTAACGGGAATAGGTTTGGATTTTTTTTTATTGGTAACAGCATTGGGTGAGTGTGATTATATATGATTTGTTCAACTATGTTTCGCGGTTCTAAGTTTTGCTACCGCAATCCATACGACCTGCTCAGGTCTTTTGTTCTTGGTGTCTGTAACCTAAGTTTATAATTAATTTCTTGTGTTAATTAGGAAGAAAAAAAAAACTATGATCACATGAGAGTTTTGATATTATCAATCTATTTCATAGTGGAGGCTTTCTCTACTGCATTTGTTTATTTTATTGATACATTACACTAATAATTAGTATTAAACTGAACGATAAAAACTCTAGTTTGAGAACTTTCAAAAAACATGCTACTTGTTACTATATATTACTTCACATCCTCTTATACAAACGCATATCATTTTAACATTGTTCATCCTTGAATTGCCAACATCATCTTGAACATTGTTGTGCAAACTGCTCGATAAACTTTACAAGTATACCAGCTCAGCCTTAAGTCTTAACTGCGGTTGTAATTAATCATTATATGAATTTTCGCGTATGTTGATATTAGGAGTGAAAGTTACACGGAATAAATTACTCTAATATAGTTTTCCTGAAAATGAGCGAACGTATAGTGACAATTCGTTGTTTTCTTAACGAAAAAATATACTAATGACAACCAATTAGTGAATCGGATATAGGACAGATCGGAGTGACCTAATTAGGAACTAACTTAGTGAATGGCCTACGCAATCACCGTTTTGATAATGTAATACAAATTACATATATAATAATAACCTACACTATATTGATGATTAGTTATTATACTCGTCGTGACACCGAAAAGGGAAATGCAATTATTAATTGGAAGAAAACAAAATATCGTAAGATATTTTCGTTTCAGGAACAAGATATTTTAATTTTTTTTAAGTAAGATACTGGTTCTAATTAAGAATTAGATTAGCGGAATGAGGTGATCAATAGTCGTTTATGGATGGTTAATTAATGTTAGTTTAGCTAAATATTTGGGGTTTAAAATTTAGTTTTATTACTATTATGTTTAGAATCAGAGTCAAATGACTATGCTAAGTACTTTGGTCAAAATGTGTGATCTTCTAGGGAAGTCTGTGAAAATAATTTATTATTTATTTGTCAAGCATAAACTAAAATAGTTTTACAATTACATATATATATAATATCGCCTGTTTTTTTCTAGTCACCTTAGGCATTTAAGAGTCAATATCCATCCTTTTTTTTTTTTTGTAAAAAAAAAGGACCACTTAAAGGACGGATGAAAACTAACTATCATAATCAAATTTACAATTTCAGTTAAAGGACGGATGTAAACTAACAATCATGGAACTATCATAATCAAATTTACAATTTTACAAAACTAAAATCTACATCACTAATTTAGAATTTTAATTAAATAAAATGAAGTCAATAATCATGATGCTCTTGAGCACTGCACATATTATTCCCTCTTTGAATTTTAACAATGTGATTAACTGAAATACAATAACCTACTTAATTAATCGTTTCAAAGCAATTTTTGAACACCCGAAGCGATGGATGATGATGATATTGTAGGCAGTATTTTAATGACGAGTATGTTAATTCCGTGTTGAACCCGTCTTTCACTTGTTCGCATTAGAGTATGTGGTTTGCATACCATTACCATTTGATGATGGCT
This sequence comes from Limonium bicolor, assembly GCA_023374045.1. NCBI lineage: Eukaryota > Viridiplantae > Streptophyta > Magnoliopsida > Caryophyllales > Plumbaginaceae > Limonium > Limonium bicolor. Next base: position 241,327,495 of record CM041777.1, read on the forward strand.
GGTACTGAAAGTTTTGTGTGGGCGTTTTACACACTATATATGCACGTTTTTTGTTTGTCACGAGAAGTAATTCCTTCGTAGCTCATTTCATGATGACTGATAGTGACTATTTCGTAGTCATTAAGCTCACGTTCACCATTGATCATATCATTAAAAAAATTAAATTAAGTAGTAAACAATAATGAGCTGAGATAAGGATTGTTGTCCCATCATCATAGCGGAAAGATAATACCAGCATATGACATGTCAAGGTGGAGCAATTCCAATTTTCTTCCAAATGGACTGGAGCAACATTGGGTATACTAGCGGCTTCTACAAACCAAATGAGAAATTTCTAAATTTCTCATATCAGATAGAACAAACACTAGACAGTACATCAACATTGCTTCAACATAGTAATTGATAGAGAAAATGGTACCGCTACAACACAATAGCATATCAAACATCAAAATACTGGTATCACAAAGGAGGCTGGTTTAAATCATAATGCGCATATCCAACATCAAAATACTGGTATCACAAAGGTACTAAATCACATACCAAATTGCTAGGGTTAAACATCAAAAGCCAAGTGGGATCAAGTCGTAAGCCAACAGTGAATGCCAACATCGAAAGTCAAGTGGGTTCAAAGTGAGTACCGCCCGTAAAACCAACAGTGAAAGCCAATCGCTAGGGTTCAAAGAAAATACCAACCAAAAAATCAATTACAAATCGCTAGGGTTAGTGCAGTGAAGAGGGTTCAGATTCGCAGTACCAGCGGAGAGCTAGTGACGACTACATGGAGGTAGAGCGGCGACAACAATAACGAGGAAGCAAGAAGCTTAGTAACGATGAGAACCAGCAGAGAAGAGAGGGAATGGGATTTACGAATGAAGAAGCAGTAGAGAATATAGAAGGGAATGACAAATTAGGGTCTAAGTAGATTTTCCATGTCAGCAAACAAATATCCCACTCAAATAAAGCCACGTGGAGCCAACGTGGACATTACTAACGGAGAAGGAAATATATTGACAGTGTCAAACAAGAAAAAGATTATGTGTGGATATTTTAAATATGTAAACCACATGGATGATTTGTGTAATTTCCTAAAAATTAAAGATAGAGGTGGTGAGCTTTGTTTTTAGGATCACTCATGATCTTTAAGTTTCCCAAATGTATGTACATATTGTGGAGGTCTAAATGATGCACACGTGCCTCTGTTACAAAAAGGCAAACCACTTCCCACGAGTATTGTTTTTTTCTTTCGAAACAACACTTCCCACGAGTATTAAAACCAAGAGATTCGTCGTCATCATCATATATTGAATTATTGATTCAATAATTTTTTCGACCAAAAAAAAGAATTATTGATTCAATAATTCTAGCCACGTTTTCGCAACATAAACAGCCATAAAAAATGTAAAACATATGTCATTCTTGTATTTCTATTTAAATGAAGTATCAGTGGTACAAACAAGATTACATGTGTATAATTGGTTAGGATCCATCCAATGATGAGAATCTTCTTAATTAAATTAAAGCAACATAAACTACTCGGAATTTGAAGTTGTCATGACTCTAATGATAAACTTGGAAACTGAACACCTTATAAATGGTGAAGCTGACTAATCTCCACTTAAGATAGCATTATTGAGCCTGAAGCCCCCGACTTGGAACTTTTCGGAATGATTTCATGGCCAATTAAAGCATTAACTCTTCACCGAAGACGTACAGAGTTTCGACTTTGCTTTTGTTGCTCTAGCTTCAACAAATTCACAATGGGGCTGCTGATTTTCTGGGATGTCTGGAAATTAGAATTGTTCCGGAGCAAGAGGGCGACTGATTGATTTGATAGATTCTTAACTGTTTACTAATTGGGTTTGTAAGTCATTGTGTTTGTCCAGAATATTAATCATAAAAAAAAAAAAAACAGCTCTTATTTCATCCGAATTCTGATGAGCGAGCCTAAACCTAGTTGCGTTAGCGGGGAATTTAATATAGTTGTGTATAACATACATATGCATGATGTTACGCCGGTCGATATTAATTAGTCTGATCTCAGAAAGACAGTAGTTAGGAGGGTCAAGTGATTGACATCTGAGTGGTGGAGGATTGAAGTAGGGGACAGAAGGTCCTGAGTTCGAATTCATCCAGCCTGGAAGAGTCGTCAAAGATGCAAGGGAGGTGCGCCGTATCTTCAGAGAAGCAAGGAAAAGATTGTAAGAAGAGGTCAAAGATTGAGTCGGTATTATTTGATTTGCCCTTATGGCACCCTAGGCCATGTGCCTATAATTATAAAAAAAAAAGTAGTTAGGAGGAGTTATGACCACATAATTAGGCCACAATAATACATCAATCGTCTCGTGAACAAACCAAAACAATTAACTTCATAGTCATATTATGTCAATGTAAAACTAGATGTTGAATTTTTGTGTTACGTATACATACAAAGTTAGAAACGCGTTACTCTCAGATTAGATCATTGGTTCGGTACTTGAACTTTGGACTGTTTTGCATACATGTTTACCACAATGGCAATGCTGAAGAAATTCAAAGTGCATGGTTGAGAAGAAACGGGTTGTACGTTAATTTGTTAGGAATTCGTGTTAATGTGTAGAAATCTATCAAATTGACAGTCGTAATGAACACACGAGGAAGAGAAGAGACGTTCCTGTAATAAGAACACGAAACAATGTCCGTCAAATCTATAGACCCAAGAATGCTTTAATAGTCACGGAATGCAGCAAAATCTTCTCCACACAATTAAACTACTTCACATGTTTCCAAAAGAGAGGGAAAAGAAGTCTCAAATAAGAACACACATGCTTCAAACAACCAATTGCTGCGTACTGTTCAGATGCTACAATGCGGCCAAAACAAAAGTGGCTTATTCTTTTTTTTATTACTAGTTATATATTAAAAGCTCACCAAGAACATAGCCGGTGGCTGAAGTAAGAGCATACATGATAATGCCGATACAAAACTTAGGAAACAAGGATCTACTATACTTGATTCACACAGAATATTGCTACGGTAAACTTGTACGGCCAAAAGAGATTCACTGGCAAACAAATACCCTGATCTAAAAAAGCAAGCTCAAACACACCAACTAAAACCACCAACCAAAAGTTCATAGAAACCTAGGACAAAGGACCAACTAAATCTACAAAAACATGAGGTAAAGATAGAACAAAAACCAAACTACGGATCAAGGAGGATTTCAAGACACCGTAACCGGATGAAATTCTAGTTGCATTGTAAAATAAAATCCTCCAAACATGCAACTAGAAAATCCTTAAGTCTTATATAAAGGCGTTACAGAAGAATTATGTAATCAATGTTCCCTTTCTCCTCGGTCACCAGTCACCACCCACCTAGACACGAGTATTAACATGTTACTCTTCACTACAAAAGTTCACCACTTTAAAGCTCCGATCTGCCAGGCCACTGGCTAGAATATTGGCATCTTCTACTTCTTTAACGGGAAAGTAAACTATGAATTCATTCACGATTTGTCTAGTATTCATCAAACTTCAACATTGTAGAAAAATAGGAGGAACAAAGGATATCATTAAGAAGACAATTCCGAAGCGCTCAAACTCTCAACAAGAGTATTTATTGAGAACAAAAAGCACAAAGGGTCCCACACAAAATCTTCTTCAAAAGTACCCTCAAAACAGGGTATAAGCCGAAGCATTTTGCATCACCATACCAGGCACTGGATAATGATACCCAATTCCTACCACCCATTACATACAAGAGCAACTAATACTAGATCAGTTGCTTCTTAACATCCACTGCACAGTCTGCAAAAGCAAAAGGCAGTAGTGATTAATGCATGACGGATGGAGTGATTTCACGATTGCGAAGCTCTAAACCTCAATCCTGAACGTCAGTAAAATTGGAAGCAAGATCCCAGTAGTGGCCCACACCTGCATCAGCAAACACCTTTCTAGCAGCAGCCTCAGTTCTGCACTCATGAACAGAAAACCTGTTAAAGCTTGGCTTCGCCACACTTCCCTGCCAAACAAGGCAGCATTTGTTGGGTGGTCTATCCTCATCTCATCATCATCTTCCTCCTCACTTGGCAACTTAGCAGCCCAGTTGATCCTCCTAAGCATGAGCTTACCGTACCTCTTAATTGATTTGCTTCCACCCTCAACCACCACCACACTAAAACCCTCAAAAAGGACAGCACAACCACTCATGCGGTTCTCCTGTGCATTCACATCAACCTTAAACCTGTTCTGCGGGTGGGATAGATCGTTGATCTTGTAAACAGAAACAATCGTCTCCAGGGTGTTTGGATCCTCAAATAGTTTCCGCTCTTTCTTCTCTCTCCTCTCAGCTGGGGTGAGTTTGCGAGCAATGTTCCTGTCAATGTGTGCCTGCTCACGCTCCGCTGCCGCAGTGCGAATTTCCTTCTCCATTCTAGTAGGGTCTTGAGTTGCTTCAGAGCCCAAAACTTTCATCAGGTTGCTCATCTTGACCTTCGGCTTAGGAGGTTCAATCAGGCCTTGTCGTATCATCTCCTGTCTTTCCTTTTCTCTGGCTAGGCGGCGTTGGGTGCGTAGCTTCTTCTGCTCCTTCTTAGTCAATTTAAGAGGTTGAGGTGGTGGTGGGGCTGGCTCGGCCGGAGGTTCAATTGGCCGAGGATGCTCTATGTAGATAGTGATCTTCTCTGTTTTTATCAAGTCTCCAACGTCTCCATTATCAGCCAAATCACCATAATTCCCAGAACGAAGGATAGGCACATCCCTGATAAAATCAACATAATTCTAAATGAATCGTGCAATTAAAAGAAGGAACTCTAACAGCAGCACTAGACATGGAAAAGAAACAAACTAGAAGTGATGAGGACCCACTGGACACAGACCTCAGATTTATGTCTGAAAGCAGGTGTAGCATCTTCTTGAATCTTAAACGTGTAAACAGAAAAGCGTGGAGAAAATTTATAGTTCAGCAAATAGAAGGGAGATGACGTTTGTTTTCAAATATTAGCACATATTTTTTTGTGCAACTCATCAGTGACTTGGACTCCTGTTTCTCAACCATCAATCAACGATAAAAGAAGATAAAGATTGTAGTCCATAAGAGCATGAGAAACAGAACATAAAAAAGACCAGCAAAAAATACTGTACTACATACATAACCTGAAAAAATACGATCCACCAATATACCATACATGTTACACTAGAGCTGTAATCTGAGTACTGGTGACAGAAATGAAAAACATCAATCAACAAAAACATACTGTGCAGAGTATAAGCCAGGAGAAGCACATAAGAAAACATACGCACAAGGCTAGCCCCTGTTTATATTTAAAAAATACGAATCAACTTACCACCATTCCACTTCTGGGATTACTTGTTTTGGTTTCTCCTTTGTGCTAACTCTCTCTCCAATTTCTATCAAATTTGGATTGATGTTAGGCTCTGCTTTAGCTTTTGCTAGCTGTGCTTGTTTAGCTTTAAGTTCCTTCGCTTGAGCTTCACCAAATTGACTCTGCAAAGAGTGTCCTTGGCAATTAGATAAGTCTAAGATGAGGAGCAGATAGACGCAGGAAGTTACAAAACAGAAGATAAATGCGAGATGATAACACATGATAATATACCTTCAACTTCACTATCTCTGCATCTTTAGACCATTTTCCTTCCTCCACAAACTGGAAGGACATTCTCTTGGGCCTAAGAATCTTATTCTTGTCAATACCCATCCTAGGGTCAAAGTGAGGATTTTGTTCAGGATCAACATCTAATTCGGGTTTAAGAATTTGAAAGGCATCTTTTTTCTGTTTATTTATGTTCACCTGCAAAATTAGAAGCAAGGTTGAGCAATGCATCACCATACACAAATCAAATCAAGTGTTTAAATGTCAGCAAAAAAATCGCAAACTACCTTAAGCGTGCTAAGATTGTTAATTTTAGGCACATTGACCAAATTTCCCTGCTCATCAATTTCTCTACCCAGCGCATCCAAACGTAAAACAGGGGCTTTAGTAGGCTTCTGCGGCACACTAGTTTCTTGGGGAGCCTGCCCAGGAAACAGATTTATCAAAGGACCAAATTGGGAGTCGTGATGAAATCCCATCTTGGCAGCAAGTTCTTGTGCACGCCTAACTGCTTCAACCTTGGCAGCATCCATCCCACCAAAAGGAAGTACAGAAGAAGGACCAGCGGACAGAGAAGGCAAACTTCCTAAGGTTGCAGCAGAAGCAAACTGTCCAGGAGGTGTGGGCAGTAAAGCAGCATTTGATGGGGGCTTAGGTTCCACTCTTGAGCTTGTTTGTTCCTTATAATCAGCAACAGAGTTGGCACTCTTGTTCACCTGATATTTCAAGACCAACATCTTCATTATCCAGAAATTTGAGTATCAAAAGTACAGTATCAAACGAAGGCAGGGCAATACAAATTTTTTTATATATATAATTATAGGCACATGGTCTAGGGTGCCGCAAGGACAAATCAAACAACACCGACTCAACTCTTACATAAGCAGAGAATTCCTAAAGGAAAAAACAGCATAACAGAGGATGAAAATATTTTGTGGTTGCTATGTATGACTAACCTTGGGAAGATTTTTCAGCTTCTGAGCCAGTTCCTTCTGCATCTGTAGAGCTTTCTTAGCTTTCGCTAAGGCATCAAGAGATAGATTCCCACTTTTGCCAGCAACTGTCGCTGCCCCATCTGTACTAGATTTTCCAGTAACCGCATGAGATCCGGTAATACTAACTCCCTTATTTTCATTGGGGGTAAAAATTGAAGATACCTTGGATGATGGAGGATGAATAGGAGCAACATTCTTAAGGTTACTTGCTGATGGTTCCATTGCATCTCTCTGGCACAAAAACAAAAACAGAATAATGCACTAGTCAGGACCAAAGAAGTGTCAAGGAATTGTGTAGTAGTATGCATATAGGAATAGCAGTATGTGTCTGCAGGTATAAGATTTTACAATTTTCATATTAATCTTCTATAGTTACCAATACAGGAATCCTAAGTATCAAATGTCTGCTTCAGTAGACAGTACATATCTTGAAATAAAACGACCAACATCAAAGACAAGATCATCCAAGCACATTTTTCAATAGTTAGTAAAAGTTAATAGCACGGGGTTTAGGGTTTAGGGTTTAGGTTTTAGAGTACACCAAAGACTGTCATAAACACATCCACAATATAGGCAGAAATTTTGTTATCCTCTCATGACAGGCAACCAGATGTTTTGAAAGCAAATCTATAGACATCCCAACTACCATGAGTCAAAGCTTTTAACGATCTTGACAAATATATAGAATGGTAATCCAATGCTCCCCTCTCATCTCTTCAAGTGAGTTAAAATTAGTACCAGAGTAACAATGTTTGCACAATCTGAAGATCACGATGCAGATAGAAAACTACGTCAGCTTCCCCTCTCACGTTAAAATTCCAAAAGATCATAGGTAGGATGCTGATCTCTGAGTACTTGACAAACTAAAAACTATGACTCCTCTGAACACATAGAGCTAAATTATGAACAAGGAAATCAGTCATAAGTTTATATATTCAAACATTAGGCAAATCACAAGCAGCTTGTTGGATAATCAACTATTAAAAACATGATCATATTGGAAGAAAAGAAGCACCAGTTGAAGAAACTCACATTGGCACTGGAACCACCCAAACTATTGGGGGCCGAATTATCATGAGAACTGGAAAAATGTTTCCTATTATATTCTCCCTCCTTTTGTTCTTCTCCTTTTACCTCACGATCCTCAAACTTCCTCCTCTCTCGTCTCATTCCATTTCCATGCTCTGACTGTCCATCTTCTTTCTTCACCACTCTCTCCTCATCTCTATCCTCCAATTTCCTCTTCTCCCTCCTCCCCTCCTTCCTCGAATCCGTCTCCTCCCCCCTCTCTTCTTTAACAGATACGGCACTCAAGTCCCTAAATACACCATCCGGTTTCTCCTCAAACCAACCTCTCTCTCTCTTTTTCTTCTCTCCTTTGGTATCATCAGAAACTTTCACCCGCTTTTCAGATGCATCCATCTCATCCTCCCTGTCCTTCCTCTTGAGCGAAATAGAAGGCTCCAGGCTCCTCTCTCTGCTGCCTTCCCTCTCTCTCCTCGACTCTCGCTCCTCTGATATTCTCCTCTCGTCGTACTCCCTCCTAGATTCGCGCTCATGAGAATGGCCACTGGATCGACGATATCCGTTCTCGTCATCGTCGTCGAATTTCACCTTTTCATCTTTAGAACGCCGAGAGCCCGTACTGCGACGCTTAGACCCCTCGGGTTCGCGGTTCCTATAATGGTGGTAGGCCTCATCGCCGCCGCTTTCATCACCGTCGCGGTCTTCGGAGCGGTGGTGATGGTCCTTGGAGCGGTGTCTATCTCTCTCCTTCTCTCGTTCTCTGTGACTGTCGCGATCTTTGTAGTGATATTCATGATGGCTAGAATGCGATTCTTTGCGTGAATCCCTCTCTTCCCTGGACTTCCGCGATGATTGCTCCTTCTCCGACGATCGATCCATCGGGTTTAGGGTTTTCCGTCTCCCTCTTTCTACGCCTAGATACTTGAAAGCGGAATGAGAGAGTGAGCAGAAAAAGGATACGGTACTCGGGGTGGTACGAAGACGGGGAAAGACACAAGGAGGTGAACCGGACTAGCTGACCGTTTTTGAGGAATCGGGGATTTTTTTTTGGCGATTTTGATGCTCGTGCCACCACTTAATCACATGTCATGATATTACTAGCACATTAGTATTATAAGGACATTTTGAGGAAAAAAATAATGCAATAGAAAGGGACAAAAATTCAGATCAACCACTCACCTTTTGTGTCATGTGTCACACCCTGATTGGGAAGGAAAAACAAAAAAATAAAGTGTTAAAACTTATAAAATATAAGTGCGTAAAATAAAAAATTATACCTTTGTTCATCATAATTCATGCTCTTCAAAACAAGATGATCATGAATATATTTTAATAAACTTAAAATTTTATGTTTTACATTGTGATGTGTTAGTGTAAAGTGAATTTTATGTTTACCTAAAATGAATCAGTAGTTTTATAGAAGTGAATCTTATGTTTACGTAAAATGAATCTAATGTTACAAAATTAACAAATTTATACTATAAAATTCACTATGGTAACACTATTGATTCATTACTGATCTGAATGTAACAAAAGGTGAGTGGTTGATCCAACCGTAAACATAAGATTCACTAATGTAACAGTACTGATTCATTTTACGTAAACATAAGATTCACTTTGCACTAACACATCACAATGTATATGAAGCTTTTATAATCTGAAACTAAATGGTATAGTAGAAAAAATAAGAGTAAATTACTCGGAACCCCCTTCAGGATTGGGTATAATACAGTTAACCCCCTTGTGTTTATCATAATTATTGGTAACCACCTTGAGGTTACGGTATCTCTGACTGTGAGCCCCCGAACTATAACTTTGTTATCAAAACGTTAACTACATGATGATCCATCAGCTTAATCACATTATTAATGACAGTCTGGACAACAAAACTGCTTAATTAACATTGTTTAACTCTCCCTCATCCCAATTCAGATGCATTTTCGAGGTAGGGTTGATGTTTTTCGGATAATAAGAATGCTGATTAAACAGTGTTTTTTGTCTAGCATGTCATTAATAATGTGATTAAGTTGATGGGTCAGCACGTGGTTAACGTTTTGATAAAGAAGTTATAGTTCGGGGGCTCATAGCCAAAGATACCATAACCTCAGGGTGGTTACCAATAATTATGATAAACACAAGGGGGTTAACTGTATTATGCCCAATCCTCAAGGGGGTTCCGAGTAATTTACTCAAAAAATAATTCACTTTTATAACTCTACTAATTCATTGTACTTAAACATAAGATTCACTTTGATAAGATTACAGTAACTATAATTGTCATACCAGTGGACCGTTATTAAACAATACTTATAGCGGTAACTATGATTTTATACCAGACAATAGTTCATTTTTATAACACTGCTGATTCATTTTACATAAACATAAGATTCAATTTACACTAACACATCAAAATGTATAGTAAATTATAATGTCCTAAATTCAATAATACTTGGTTTGGCCTGATTTGCTTCTATTTCACTTATGCTTTTGCTTTGTGGAATGTGTTGGCTGGTTAGTGAGCGTTATCCTTCTTTAAATGACCTAGGGTAGTGCACTTCGTTGATTGGAATTGTGGTGTATCTGAAGTGAAATACCCTAAGCTTAATTACGAGTGTGTTGGGTGAGACTTGAATAATGTAATTTCTGGTGAAATTGTGGAGGTTCCTAGAATCGAGAGAAAAGGGAAATAACAGGGGAGACCATGCCAAAATTTCTGTAGAAATCTGTCATTCCTTTTTCTTTCCATTTGCTCTTAATGATTGATTTTTGCCTGATTACTTATTACATCCCCATCTGTGCTCTAATCCTTATCTCTCTTGTTATCTGTTTCTCGCTTTTGTTAATTTTTCCGTGTTGTTTTACTTTTCTATTTCAGAAAAATGGTCAACCGACCATGCCACCATGCTAGGAGAAACACCACTGAACCGAACTTAGAGTTGGGCTACTCGAGCCACGGTCTTATCGATGGCGTCTTTGCCAACGAAGTTGTCAACAGCTGGTTTATTTCCGACCGCCGCCAAGAGATAGTCCATGAGCGCACCGTTGACCCCGCGCTTATGGCAGTTACAACTTAGACCCTACCTCGACTGCCTAGGGTGAAGCTATATGTTGACCATGGGTGGTTAATACCACCCCCACCTGATCAAAGAATTCCACGCCAATGCTACGACGGATAAAAGAAAGAGAGAGGTCACATCCTATGTCAGTGGTAGTGCGATCACCATATGGAGGCCGGAAATCTATCAGTTCTACGGGTAAGGCCAATGATGACCTCCAGCACTCTTTTTTCATCCACGTGGGAGACCTAAATGCCCACCGACGTCACTATCTCGACACCCTCCCGGTCTAGACCAAACGAAAGAACCAGAATGGGACAGATGTTATGGTCACCATGACCTTGTACATGGTGCAAGATCTGGTCAAGCGGATCATGTTGGCGCTCATCCGACATAATATCTTACCGAGGGACAGCAAGGATCTTAATGCCACCGACTGCTACCTCATGGACTACATGGTCGTGCCGGATCCAGAAGCCGCTCTCCCTCTCGGACCTCATGATGTCTCACCCTTGCCACACTGTCGAGAAGAAGGAGACCCGGCACTTGGGTTTTCCTCACTTCCTACAGAGACAGTTCTTCCACTTCGGAGTGTGGCTCATGGAGGGTGAGCTGGTCAGCACACCCATGGACCTTATCCACAACTACTTTCTCCGGCGGATGGGTTTTATTCGCACCGATGCCGGTTGACAGAAGGTGGACGCTGCACAGAGCCAGAGCAGCGGGAAGTCCTCCTCTGCGGGTCCTTCCACCTGCAACGCCACTTCAGCTCCACTCCTTGCTCTCCCTTCACCGCCACCATCTGGTTTAGTCACGCTGGCGCAGTTTGAAGCATATCAGCGCCAAGTTGAGGCGCATCAGCGCCATGTGGAGAAGCATCAGCGCCAGATGAAAGGCACAACTTCAATATCTGCGCGAGAAGCTCAAGCGTGGTGGTCCCCCTCTCTAGTAGGTTATCTATGACTTGGGTGTTGGAGTACTATTTTTATGAACCTTTTATGTTTTAATTTGGACATTGTTTATGTTTCTGTCATTTTAATTTTTGTTACTTTCGCTCTGTAGTACTTTACTTTCAAGACTACTTTTATGTTTTCAAACCTTTTTTAATATTATGGTATGGGACTCATCTATGACTCCCCTTTTGGTATCTAACTTCAGGATTTTTTTGTATATTCTTCAGAATCTCTTTTGTGCCCTTTTTTTGCTGTGCATTGTAGATATATAAACATTGGGAACTAATACACCCCAAGGATGAGTTAGGTACAATTCAAAAGAAACTCTTGTGAATTTCTCCTGGAATCTTTGGCTCTCACTGTCGGAGCTAGCGCTTTAACGAACCTTGACACTTGCAAGTGTGGGGGAACCCCGCCAACAACTCAAACCCTATCAGGGGAGTACTAGTTCTTTAACCCTTTAATCTTTACACAATGCATTATACTTTTCACAGCTCTATGTTTCGTGCTTCGAAAAGGTCTTTTGTTTATTCCTCCCTACTTCTATTGTTGAACAATGAGGCCATTATTCCATTCAAGTGTGGGGGAACCGACCTTTTCTTTTTGTGCACTGTTCAATCTCATATACTTATCTATTGCTTCCATTTAGGAGTGACATTTATAGGAAGCAATTTTTCCGATGAAATCTCGGAATTCACCATAAAAAAATTTCAAAAATTCTCTTGAGGAGCATGTAACATGCGGTGCAAACTTATGACTTTCTCTTTGGTGAATTTTTAATGCTTAGGGGTTTCTTCTATCTTCCCATCTAGGGATTGCTAAGGAGTGCTTCTTTGTGGAAATTTTTAACAAAAATGAACTTGAGAGACACCATTGGTAACCAACAAAAATGAGAGTTGATTGTTCTTGAATGCAAAGGCAAAATGCCTAAAAATCTTCTCCTCATCTCTTGTTGCAAAAACAAATCAAATGTAAATCTTTATTTTTCCTTTTGTTTACTCCTCAATGCCCATTCTTGAGAGAAGTTGGTCATGGTAAAAGTTCTCTAAGTTCCATAATCTTTAATAACTTTGAAGCACTTTAGATCATACCCCGAAAGTCTAAAATTTTATTTGCCCTAAACACATCCATATCACCATGATTAGGTTGGTTTGCACTCCTCATGAATTTTCCACCCTTTTTGTTCACAATTTTCTAAGAATTAATTTGAACACTTGCTTGCTTTAAATATTCCCCATTCATGTGGTTCTTAATTTTTGCTTAAGGACAAGCAAATAGATAAGTGTTGAGGAGTTGATAAGTGGTGAAATATTGTAATTATAGGGTCTTTAGTTACCTTCATTCCCTTAAACCGTTGACCTATTTCACCACTTTATAGAACATTTTGTTAATATTGGTGAACTTATACTCTTTGGTTTAAATAGATATATTTCCTAGTCTATTTTGGTGGTTTGTATTGACAACCGCCGAAATAGACTGTGTTCTCGCCCCCCATTTTAAAAAATTAATAGCAACCGCCAAAATAGTACATTTCATACTCTATTTTGGCGATTACTACCAGCAATCGCCGAAATAGACCCTTTAATATACTCAGACTCAGTCGATCAAGGTCGTTCCACTGCCCTTACAACCACCTTGCGTGTTAGACTTTGGTGGCAGTTAGGATCAGCACGTCACCTTGATCGAGTTCGCCTACAACAATAGCTTCCAGTCGAGCATTAATATGACTCCATTTGAAGCATTGTATGGTAGAAGGTGCAGATCTCCCATCTGTTAGGATGATCTGAAGGAGAGGGTGTTAGTAGGACCAGAGTGGGTTCAGGGAGTGATGGATAAGATTAGGACTATTCGGGAGTGTTTGTTGGTTGCCCAGAGCTGACAGAAGAGTTATGTATATCAGAGACGTCGTCCGCTTGAGTTTCAGGTTAAAGACCATGTGTATTTGAAGGTTTCTTCAGTTCAGGGTGTGGTTCAGTTTGGCAAGAGTGGCAAGCTTAGCCCTCGCTTTGTCAGTCCTTTCGAGGTGCTTGCAAGGATTGGCCCTGTGGCCTATCGGTTGGCTTTACCACCATCTTTGCCTCTTTGGCAGGAATTCACGACGTGATCCATGTGTAGATGTTAAGGAAGTACATTCATGACCCGACACATGTGATTGAGTGTGGTTCTCTTCAGTTGCGTGAAGACTTCTCTTATGAAGCAGTTCTAGTTCGGATTCTAGCTCGTGATGTCCGTCGCCTTCATAGTAAGACACTCCCTATGGTAAAGGTTCAGTGGTCTGATCAGTCTGAGTGTGAGGTGACTTGGGAGTTCAAGGATGAGCTGCGTGCTAAGTTTCCCCCCCTCTTCGAGCAGTGATGTAACACCCCTCTCAACAATCACGTAATAGTCTCTCACGTAGCAGAAAATAAAACGTCTTACAGCGGAAGAATAAACAATAATAACAATACTCACTCGGGTGTCACCGGCCATTACTCGCCCATGCGAGCAACGAAGCCTAACTATATCCAACAACCAACATAAACAAACTATTAACCGCCGTGATAACGAGAAACTCCTATACATCATACTAAGTCCACAAACCATAAACATCGACAAGTGAGCGTCTACCCAATCCTGAATATACATAACCTTACCATAGTACAACTCCATGTGCGGTAATTAAAATAAACTCTAATTACCCTGTTCCCGCACTTCGGCTTCGGCGATAATCAACAACCTGCAATGGTGTAGTATCAGCGATAGACGCTGAGTATGCCGGGTCTGGACCCTAATGGTCACTTAGTCATTTTAACCATCTTATTATTAGATTGGTTTCATGCTTTACCATTTTACAGTTATAAACAATACTGTAGTATATATGCATAAATATACATAAAACATCCATCCAAATATTCATAAACACTTAACCATCCATCCAATCCAAACATTTATTTAATATCTCAAACAACATTTGTATATCGAACGTATCGAGTAATAACAATATAATGTACAATGTACAATCGCTGTAGCGTATACCATCCTTTACTAATTTAATTTAATTTAGTTTGGCCTCCAAGGCCCCATCCATATGTACAATGTACAATCGCCGTAGCGTACAGTTTCCATAGTTAATAATGTACAATGTACATTCGCCGTGGCGTACAGTTTTCATATTTAATTTACCTTAGCCTTGTAGGTTCCATCCAACCATGTTTAATTAATACCAGTTGGGCGTCATGTTAGGACAACCCGATATCCTCACCATGGACAGTAGTCCTCCCGTACACACAAAGGTGCTCATTTCGCCAGAGGTCCGGAGGCCCCTGACTCTCTTATGTCTCGTAAGACGTCCATATAAAGGTCGTAGCCATCTGACCCACGATCCAGTTTGGGCTCGTTGGGTATAACCTGGAGCGGAATCCAATCGGAAACCCCTCAGTGATCACAAATGCGCAACCAAGTAGTTCGTAAACTACCGAGATTCCTCACATCAACTCATACCATCTCTCTCTCATAATGTTTAAGATATGCTCTTAGTCTTATGGAGAATAATTATTAATTAGCTGCCCAATGGGTCTCACGCATACCTAGGAGTAATCTAGGTTATATTCATGTTCGAGATCCATGCTCTAGAGACCGACAATGTCGTGACTCATTCCTAAGTGTTTTACTTAGGTTACCATATACTTAATATTAATACTATGGTATTATATCAAGTAACCGTCATGTCATCACAATAACGTATATGTATGTTTATATAAGTCGATCTATAGTCGACGTAGTGTTAGTCCCGTAGGACGCTCGTGCATAAATAATTAATGCAGTAACACTTAAACACATACATGTATCCACACACATAACACACAAGTTATATCAACCAAATCCGAGCCCAAGGAGCTTCCTTAGGACAACTCGGATCAAACCCCTTTACATATCGTTCACCAAGACCTAGGATGCGCAGTGTAGTCCACTAGCTCGTCAAGCGTCCTTATCTGAAGTATGATCTAAACGGTATTAAAACTATAAGTCAGTCTCCATGACTAACTACATCCGGTATTTTCGAATAACAAGTAACCCCGACAGTTCATCCCTGTTTTCTACAGTTATTTGTTACGGGTTTCTCTAAACCGGTCGGCTTTGTTACTTTAAAACTCGTATGTCAAAACATTTCAACTGTTAAGTTTAATTCATTATATTTCTTTTAATCTTATCCACCATTAAATTTAGGTACATAACCTATAGTTGCATGTATGCATGCATGATTATATTACATTGTATTATTTTCATATTGTATCATTTTCCCACCATCCATTATAATACATTGTATTATATTATCCATTATCTTAACAAATTATATTTGCATTCCAAAACTCATAACTTATAGTTTGTAACTATTTTTTGTAATAACCACCACCATTATTTAATATGGTTTCCAACCATTATATATATAGCGATGGCAATGGGTCCGCGGGTACCCATTTCACCCGGTCACCCGACCCGCTAAACCGGGTGAAAAACCCGCATAAAACGGGTGAAAAACGGGTGACGGGTGGAACGGGTACGGGTGCGGGTCGGGTGACGGGTGAACATTTTTCACCCATCACCCGACCCGCTCACCCGCATAGATTATATATATATTATATGTTAAATTGTTACTTATTATTAATTCTCCTTCACTAATGATTTTTGTAACCCTAACTAGTGAACAAGGAACATTCATGCTCTGGGTGACTGCGTCATTCTTTATTCTCACCACTCTCGGTAATTTACAGCCCTAGCATACTTGCTCTACGTAGTTTTTAATTCTCTTCACTGAAGGTAATTGCAACCCTAACTGGCAAACATGGAACAAAGATGCTCTGTGCCTCTATTTTCTTTCTTCACTCTTGGTAATTTTGAAACCCTAACTGAAAAATAAATAACTTACATGCTCTACGAAGGTTTTCATTCTCTTCACTGAAGGTAATTTCGCAATCGTAACAGGCGAACATTGAGCATACATGCTCTGCACCTCTATTTTAACTCTTCACTCATGGTAATTTTGCAACCATAATTGGCGAACATGGAACGTACATGCTCTGTGCAATATTTCATTATTTTCTCTGAAGTAAATTTTGCATTCCTAACCAGCGAACATAGAACGTACATGCTTTGTGTCTCTATTTTCTCTCCACTCACAGTAATTTGTAAACCTTAGTGGCGAACAAGGAAAAAGAAAAACAACGGGTAAACGGGTTCATCCGCTTCACCCGCGGGTGACGGGTGAAACGGGTGATGGGTGATACATAACGAGTGACGGGTCGGGTACGGGTGGAGCGAATGAAGTCGGGTGACGGGTGCGGGTGATGATCCACCCGACCCAAACCCGACCCATTGCCATCCCTTATATACATTTTTTCTTGTATATGTATATATTTACCACATAGGTAAATTCCATGAGTTATAAAACTCTTATATTATATGTTACATTTCTATCATCTTATATTAGATGATTATTCCCCATTAGTTGTATTATATTACACAACTTATATTAAGATTATTATCCTAATATTATGTAACATTTTATGTTGTATATTTACAACTCCCAAGGTTTAATCAATAAATACCTTAGTTAATAAATCCCATTTATTTATAGTTTGTCACATTATTTAATGTGAATATCCTTACTTATATTAATTCCACCTAAACCATATAATTGCTATAACATTTATAACATTATAGACCATAGTCCAAAATTCATTTTCCAACTCTTAAATATTCGGTATAGCCCTTATCTTTATTTTAATTCTATTTGACCACATAACATTATGTAATGTTATACCATATACTAATATCATTTGATATGATATTTTTATTTCCTTAAACTTATAACCTATAGTTCTCATTCAAAACTATTATATATTGCCGCATAGGCATATATATTAAACCTTATTCTTTTCCATAAACCATAGTTTCCTTTATTTACAAAATCACCCCATTATTTATACCATGTTATATACCATTTAATATAACATTTCTAACTTATAAAAAGGGTATAACCTATGGTTATATTTTTGTAAATTCCGAACAGACCTTATGTCTATTCTATAATTGCCATTTGGCCCAATTTATAACATATAGTTTTACAATATCATCAAAACTATATATTATACACATATCTTATTAAATACCCTTATATTCTAAAAATCTCCAAATTTCACCAAAGGGTTATAATTACCTTATTAACCCTATACTTTCGGTATTTATTATACCACCTCATATATTTCTCCAAAGTGTCGTAATGACATAATAACTATATTATACATATAGTTTATTTTAATTCCAAAAATAACCCAATAAATTCCTAAAAATTCCTAATAGCCCATGGGTGTTTATAATACAATTATACACCCTTTATTTTCGGTAATAACATATTCACCACCTATGTTATAAAATTGTTACAATTAAATACTTATATTATTATAAAACCTTAAATAAGTTATTTAACTTATCTAATTTGGTCAAAACCTACCATATGGTCAAGGTTGACCTCCTTAATATTTCCTTGACCATTAATTCCTTATAATTACGGTTTATAACCATATTTTTCAGAAATTACCATTTAACCCAAAAACTTTATATAATCTTATAATTTTTATATAAACTCCTTTAAACCTCTAATTTTCGGCTTTATTCTTTTATAGCCCCCAAATTTAATTTAATTACACCTAAGACCCCAATAATATGCGGTAATGCATATTTAGCACCTAAACTTAATTAAAAGCTTATAAATGCATAAATAAAATGGCCTAAAATACATGGCCTTATTACAAACATTGGCTTATAAAATAAATTACACATAAATGTCCAAAAATGCATTAAACTTTCGGCCCTCACCATATCTTTTCAATATTTACCAATTTTCCACATAATGTCTTAAATTTGACAATTATGTTAATTAATTACTTAGATAAATTTATTAAACCATTCCTTAATCACCTAAGGTCAAAATAAGACCTTAATATACTCATTCACTCACGACATATATGTATAAATATGTATAAACACATATTAATATACCAAGTGTAGATTTAAGTGATTTATACCTTGTTTTTGCCTAGTTTAGGCCTTGTTTGATTTCGGCCAGCTTAGGATAAAATTTCCACAGCTTCTTTTACATGTTTTCCAACAGCAAACAAGACATAGTTAGTCTCCAAGCAAGATCTAACCATAATAAGTGTTTTAGTGTATATTTCAAGGTAAAATTTACCTTAGAACAACAAGGCAAGAACAAGTACTCCTCGGCCTGTTTTTACAGAAGAGTAAGAGTATCAAAAGAGCTACTAAACCAAGGCTTAAAACCGACATAACTCAGATTCGAAGATGGTCAATTTTTACCTTGTTTAAAATGCCTAAAATGGTGTTTTCGGCTTGGATCTGGCTATACCTTGAAGCTCTTGATAGATCCACTGAATAAGTATGTTAATAAGAAGATTATAAGGCTATAATAACAGGTTTTACAACCGGATCTAAAGAGAATCAAAAGATAAGTGCTTAAAGCACATTTTTGTACCTCAAGAACAAGATTGGGTTTCTCCACCTTCTTCCCTTGTTATGGCCGAGATTTGCCCTTCATTTAACCTCCAAAACAACCTAGATCCATGGATGGAGGTGGTTGATGCTTAGATCCACCGAAAGAGGAAAGATTTGTGAAGAAATTGAACATAAAATGACTAATTAAGCTTACCTAGGTAGCAAGGTGTTCTTCTATGTTCTTGGTGTGTTAGCCACGACTTGGAGAAGCCAAAGGGAGAATAGGGAGGCCTTGTCTCGGTTGGGAAGCAAGGCAAATGAGAGATTAGGTCAATTTTGCCTTAAAACCCTTTTTTTTACTTGTTTATTGTTTTTGGTGATTGATGACTCACCAAAGGGGCTGGCATCGATAATTGGAGGGGCTGGAGCCTCTCAAGTGGAGTCTCACACGTTTTTAGAAGCCCTTAGTCAATCATGGAGCCAATAAGTGTGATAAATAGACTAAAGTATTAAAAAGGTAAAAGTAGTCCTTAATGTGTGGGATGTGTTGGAACCTTGTCTTTGTGCTTGCAAGTGGCGATTTTTAAGCTCCATTTCATGTGGCTGTCGACCTCATGTGGTCCAAGGGGTCAAACTTTGACCTCTTGACCATTCTTAGTCAATGTTGACTCAAACGGGCCCCTTTTAGGGTTTTATTAATATTTTAATATTAAATTTGTAAAAATTTCTAAATTTCTGGAATTAAATTCCTAATATGATATAATATGATATTTTATCATTTTTAAAGGTAATTAAGACCTTTAAGCCCATTAAAAACCAATTTAGAAGGCAATTGCACAAAAACGTGCTTTAAGGTGTTTTAGTGCACATTTTGTGTCGCAAGGTGTTTCTGAGCTTGGTTTTCTTTGAGAACGGTTTTTTTGTGTTCCTTACATGATGTTTGATCATGGTGTCCAATTTTATATCATTTAGAGGTCATTAGACCTTTAAGGTATTCTTAGAGCACATTTTTGCCCTTTTTGACCTTGAAGCATGTAAATGCTTGTTCTTTGTGTTGGAGTGTTGTCCAACAATTGTAATATGTTTAGTTATGTGTT
Organism: Limonium bicolor; assembly: GCA_023374045.1. Lineage (NCBI taxonomy): Eukaryota > Viridiplantae > Streptophyta > Magnoliopsida > Caryophyllales > Plumbaginaceae > Limonium > Limonium bicolor. The sequence continues at coordinate 241,347,703 of CM041777.1, forward strand.
AATAAGCTTAGGACAAATTTTTAGGTCCTAAGAAGTTCATTTGGGTATTTATTTACCCTAAACAGTCAAAGGTGCAACATCTTGCTTTGTGTTGACCACTGTTGTTCTCAGTTGACTTTTAAGGCATGATTAGGCCTTAATCAATGTGATTAGATATTTAATCCATGTTTTATTAGTTTGGGGTATTTCAAGTGAGGTATGTCAAATTTCGAGGACGAAATTCTTTTTTAGGGGGATGATGTTATGACCCGGTTTTGTTTCTTAAGTCGGTTAAGTCGGATTTCGTTTTTAGCCTCTTTTATGATATTGTGTTATGTTTTGTAGGACGTCTGTGGTATTTGGGAGGAAGAGAGGGCTAAGGTGGTATTTTCCCTCTTTTAATTTGGTAAGGAGATTTAATAAGGAAAGAGATTCTTTATTCTCTTTTATTCTCGTTCATTATTTTCTCGATTTCTCCTGACAGTTTCTTCTTCTACGTTTAAGAGTAGTGTCTTCTTCTTCTTATTCAAGTGTCTCCTAGATTGTGGACTGGTTTGCTGTTGCGTTTGGAACGATTGGTCTTCTGCCTTGTTGTTGCTTTCTCCCCCGTTCTTCTCAGGTTTGGTCGTGGTTTCGGTAGTGGTTTTGTTGCTCTTGTTTTGGAATGTGTATGTTCTGATTTGTGGTTTGATTGGAGTTGGGATTCAATGCTTGGTTCTTCTCTAGTTTCTTCGTAATTCTTGTGCCTGCCTTCAGTTTCAGATTAGAGTTCGCTTTGCTTTGAATAGATGTAAGTGGGAGATGGATTTGATGATTTGTGCTCACCCATAGGGATTTGAGGGTGTTTGATTTTGTTTCAGATTTTGTTGAGTTCATTGTTGTTCATGGAATTGGTCTAGAGATTATGCTTGAAACCCCTATGGTGATGATCTCTACTGTTTTGGGTTGTGTTGTGTAAAGAGTGGCTAGATTTCTATATAGTTTATGCACTGTTTGCAACTCTATTTGTCGCATCCGAACGTCTGTTTGAACATGTCCAGACATTCGTCCAAACATGTAAGTTCGGACGGGATGCGAGGACGATACTCTGGATTTACAAATTAGCATACGTCCGAACTTATAAGTCCGACGTATGTTCAGACATGAGTTTTCCTCTAATTTCTAACTCTCGGCATGTCTCCGAACATTGACGTTCGAACGTATGTTCAGACACTATGTGTTCTCCATTTTCTGACTCTCGGCATGTGTTCGAACCTACAAGGTTGGACGCAAGTTCGGACACAAAGGATTTCTGAACATTTTGATTCTCGGCTTACGTCCGAACATGTAAGTTCGGACGCATGTTCGGACAGGCCTCTGATTTTACATAACTTTTTCGTTTGAGCTCCATTTTGACTTCCATTTGTGAGGTTGTGTTCCCCTATTTGTGTACAATCTATTTATGTTGTTGTTATGCATTTTTATGCATGGGCCTTTATTTTGGGGACCTAGTACTTAGCTTCTGAGCCTTGGATAGTCGGGTTTGGTTGTCTTGTAGCTTGCTGCGCAGAAATTCCTTCTATATGTGAACCTTGGGTTCTCCTTAGGATGTTTAGTGACCGACGGGTCCATAGCTGTCTCTACAGCTTTTGATGTGGTATCTACGGATCCGTAGGACTTTAGTGTGTACCCTTCTGATGTGTCAACTGGTTGCTAGGGTCCCAACTATGATGTGTTTCTAAAAGTCCGGCCAATGTGTTTTGATGTGGATTTTTGTTCTGTTTTGGGCTGGTTAGCTCATTTGTATACTCTGATTGCGTACTACACTTTATACTCTTCTGATTTCTGTCATCTTCTGATATTTGTTTTGAGTATACGTCATTGATAAAGTCTTCTGCTTATTGAAGTATGGTTGCTCACCCCTTTATATATATATATATATACATGGCAGATGGACCGAGCGAAGGATCTCTTGAAGCTTCTGGAGTTAGCTTGTGTTTTTACTTCCGCTTTGTACTCGTGCTAGACGCTTTGACTATTTTGTAGCCTTTGGGCCTTGCCGCTACTCTTATGTGACCTTTTAGATATTTGGATACTTATACAAACTTAGGGTCTCATTAATATAAGTATTTACATTTCAGGCTTTGAGTGCGTTTTTGCTTAGAGTCTTGTGTTATTTAGGTAGTAAATATGCAGCGTGTAACGGCCTTAGAACTAGCCCGGTTTTTGGGTCGTTACCTAAGTTAAACAAATGAGTAAACGAACACTAGCTAAATGTTAGTATGAGACTTCAATGACTCTCGTAAATATGAACAATGAACAAAGGGGCCTTGAAGGCCGTATAACAGGAACCGTTCAGAGGAAAATAACTCTCGTATTGTTATTGTATGCACTCTTTTATTGTATTGATTATATGCATAAGTTATATGTTGGTCATAAAAGGCTCAACACAATCGCTATTATGCTTTTGGACTTCGGTTTTAGATTATACCGTTATTGTATATGGTGTTGGTTAAATTTCTCACTAGATTGTGAATTAAGTATTGCATATAATGGATATCTATCTCTCGTCATCACAGCGTAATTATATTATGCATGAATTTGGACGCTTCATTACTCACATGGGTGAGTAATGACGGTAACACCCAATGTTAGTGCAAACACTTTTATTTCCGCTGCGAATCGTTTATTTAATTATGATGAGAACGGTAGTTAATATGGAATAATGAGTTAGGGGTGTTACACCGCTCCTCTGAAGTGGAACCGCTGCATCTCTCACACACCAAATTGAAGACGAGGCTAAAAGCTTTTCATTTCGGAACCGGTAATATACATGAAATGAAATACCCCTAACTACTTAAACTTGATTAAATGAATTAATAATGATATAATAAGGCCAAAACACACCTTAAGATCATGGAGGAACAATCTTAGACCTTAAAACGCAAGAATGTGCTTTAAGATCACTTAAAGCCAGAAATGTGATTTAAGAAACCATAGAGATTGTATAACCTCAACTAGGATCCAAAGTGGATTCCTAAGTCTTATAATCAAGCTAAAGACAATATAAAACCATTACCAAAGAAAACCAAGCTCAAAACAACTTAAGACAATAATATGTCATAAAACCCCTTAAAGCATATTTTTGATATATTATCTTAAGAATGAGTCTTGGATGGTTTTAAGGGCTTGAATATATGTAAATGTACTAAAATAATACAATGAAATATTTTCAAAGCAAACCAAACTCTAAAAAGAGTTAAGACACAAAAAGGAGCCTGAAAACTCTTTGAAACGCGCTTTTGCGAATTGTCTTCGAAATTGGTTTTGAGTGGCTAGTTGGCCTTGTATACATACTAAAATACATGTATACTACCTAATATCATATTAGGAATTTATTTTGAAGATTTTACCAAAACTTTTACAAATATAATATTTAACGTGAATAGTAACCTCAAATAGTGCCCATTTAGTCAAATATTGACCAAGAATGGTCAATGGTCAAAATTTGACCATCCTTGGCTGAGTGAGATCGACATGGGCAAGAGGAGAAGGCCAGCTGCACAATAATGCTACGTAAAGCAACTAATGAGTCATTTGGAAATTACTATTCACACTTTACATTATAATATACCTTACTTTACACCTCTTAAGACTTTCCATGAGTGCCTTATCACATTGTCCCCTTAATAATTGATCAATCAGACCCTCTTCCATCCTCTATAGCTCAGAATAATTCGTAACCCCTTCTCCCTTTGAAGAAAACTCCATTAGAACTCCATTTGCTTAGATTAGAACCTTAAAGAACACCCTTTCTTCCAAAATCATAACTCTCTCGTCTTAAATCCAAATCACAAGCTTGATAGCTCGTTGGAATCCTCTTTCAAAGAGATTTACATCCATAGCTCATGAGCTCTCAAATTCTGAGGAAAAACCACGAAGAAGTGCCTTTGATTCTTGAGGTAAAACGTTGTCTTCTTGGAAACTTTTCCTTCTTTTGTTTTTGTGATGGCCGATTGCCATGGGTTATTAACCCTTCTTATTTCTCATCTTAATCTATGATTTTGGAGCTCATTTCCCTAGCAAATTGCTGCCAAAATTTCTAAGGAAAATCAAGCTTAATATTAAGCTAAAGCTTAATATACAAAGGTAAATCCAAATATCTCTTTATCTTACTTTGATCTTGTTAATTGCCATAATTTTATGGTGATTTTAATGTCTTTGAATTGTTCAAATATAGGCCGAGATTGGTCTAGCATTTCCTTGCTATTTTAAGGTAATATTTACCTTAAATCATTACATAAATCATTTCTAATAATTAGCTCAAGCTTAGGGTCTAATTATATCTTGTTTATTGTGTAAATATATTTTCTAAGCTTGGGAGAATTAATCCCCCTACAAACCGTGGGTGAAGAAGCTTGGAAGTTCCATAAATCAAGGTATAACATTATATTATTATGTTTTTAAATACCTTGGGAGCTTGTAAATTATTTCCATGAGTGGAGGTAATTAAATTGCAATTTGTGGCTTTTAAAAATGATATAGAAACATTAGCTAAATTATTTGAGTGATTAATTAGCATAATTATCAAATTTAAGACATTATGTGGAACTTTGGTAATTTTTGAAGAGTTATATGTGAGGGCCGAGAATATATAATAATTTTGAGACATTTATGTGTAATTTATTATTATAAAGCAAAGTTGTAATAAGGCCATGTCATTAGGCCATTTTGTTTAAGTTTAAAAGCTTATTTAATTTAATTTATGCACTTAGTATAAGTGTTGGGGTAGCTATGGTAATTACTGAAAGTATATTGGTCAAACTATGTTTTGGAGTCAAACATTGACCATATAGATGACTTTGACCAAATTTGATAATTTATTAAATTAATTATCAATTTATATTAAGTTATGTATTTAATTGTAAAAATTAGATAACATATGGGGTAAGTTTGTGATTACCGAAAGTTAAGGGTATTAAATGGTATTTTATGCACCTATGAGTTATTAGGAATTTTTGGGAATTTATTGGGTTTAATTTGGAGTTAAAATGAACTATATAAGTATAACATATAGTTATTAATGTCATTAGTACATTATAATTATATAAGGGGTCAAAATGTAATTTTATAAAGTTAGTTGGGTTGGAAAATAATTCTGGACAGATTGGTGACCTGTTTGGAATTTTAGAAAATTATAACCATGGGTTATACAATTATTATGACATAAATGTCATAATATAAGATATAATATATATATATAACTATGTAATAATATTTGGGGTTATTATGTAGTTTTTGAAAATTTGAGTAAGTAATACTAATAAACACATTTTTAAGTGTTTAGATTACTAAAGGAATTAAATGAAGAATTTAGAAACAAGTTGTAGAAGGAACGGAGTTAAAACGGGGTTAAACGAGACCCGTATACAACTTATAGTATACGAGGGGTATACCCGTAATTTAAGAACTATGGGAGAAGTTAATACCTAAAGTATTTTAAAGAAAATACAGGTCATATTAGAAAAAAATAAACATGTATTGATACGGAGTATCATACGGACGAATACGCAAAATTTTGGTATACTTGAATAGTACTCGTATACGTGAATAGTATCCGTATATTGAATAGTAAATACGTATACTTAAACAGTAAAATACGAGATGTATACGCTAATGGTAAATACGTATACGTGAATAGTAGAATACGAGACGTATACGTGAATAGTAAAATATGATGAATAGTAAAATACGGTGAATAGTGAAAATACGAAAAATTGAGTTATCCAACCACCCCGCCCTAATAAACTATAGGAGCGGTGTAGGAGGCCGGAATAACCGGGAGGGATTAGCGACGGTATATAGTGCCATAGAATATTGTTGTATGAGATGCTAATACGGATTGTGATACGTATTGCCAGATACTAGAGGCGTCTCGAGGAACGTCACATCTAGCTGAATTCATACTCCACTATCATACTTGTCGGGTATACGGTATGTTATTATGTGGCTTGATTGTCACTGAGGATTTCCTCAGTTTAGACATTGTGTGATATCTGTGGTAAGATTGAATGTCTGATGTGTGAAATAATATGCATGTGTTGTATAGTATAGTTGCCTTGATTATTACTATTGCTATTGTGCGATAACAGTACAGAGTTTGTATATATGAACTTATATATATAAAACGAACTAACGGCAACGATGCTACTTATATATACACTGTTATAATATAAGTGACGTGAGAAAACATGTCATAGCATAGGATAATCAAATACATATTATCCAAGACTTAAATACGGAGCATTGGCCTTGTTAACACCGCCCTCGTATTGACATTCGAATGGTACAACCACCTAGAGACACTAGGTATAAGATCTCTCTGAGGCACACATTCGAGATGTTACACCGGATCCCGAGTTTATACTCCGGATTGGATTAGGCAACCCTAATCAACGGTGCCCAGAATTTGTAGAGATAGTGTTGAGAAAATTTTGACGAACTAAGATGATTCGTCGATCGGAGCCTCTACCGTTGGAGGGATGCTAGGATACATGAATATGTATCCGTAAGTATCAATAAATTCCAACGAACTAAGGGGATGTGACCTTTGGTTCGTAGGTCGGAGACTCTACCGTTGGAGTGGCTACATGCCGTGGGTGACCCGCCATTATAGGGGTAATGAGTAGGGACATGTCGTTTTAACGAGATGTCGTCAATAGGCATAAGACTTTACTGAACAATTTACGAACAACCGCCGAGCTCGTATATTGGGCGAATATTGTTTAGGCTTCTACGCCGTTACGAGAATAACTATATGACTATAAATCTCGTACTTTCTCCTTGTTCTTTATTGCGCCTATTTTATATTGAGTGTTGTGTGAACAGCATGATTGGGGTGATATATATATGGATTGATTAAGTGGAGTCATTGACTCATATATACATTGAGTGCATTTGGGTGATATAATTGGATTGGTTGAGTGGGATCTTTGACTCATATATATATGTTGAGTGTTTTGTGGATATATATGTTGGTATGATTTGTGAAGCCGGGGGCTTGATTGTTGGTTGAATTACTGCAATGCTTATATTACTTTACAGTATTACTGTTAAAATGGAACTGCATGAAATGAACTGCATCCTCTCGACCAATTAACTGGGGGTCTGAGGGGGCATGATAGTCATATAGTAGCATACTCAACAAGGGCTGATTCCATACATATAACAACATTTGCAGGTATGCAGCTTCCGGTGTCGCAGAGCGCGGGACGCGATGGGTAGATAGTCAACATTTTAAGTTGCACTGTTGCAATTCGGTTGTTGTAAAATATTGTATAAGGATCTGATTGTAGATTGCTCACTAGTTCTGTATTGGATATTAGAATGGAAGTGGAGATCTATCTTTTGTTTTCACTGCGGGAAATTGTTTTGTATTGTAATTGTTTAAGTGAAACCGTTACCACTCGTATGGGCGAGTGAGGACGGTAGCACCAATAGTTGATAATGTTTATATTACCACACAGTTATTGTGATAAGTACGGCGATTAGGAGCTGATTAAGTAGGGGTGTTACAAAAGTGGTATCAGAGCGGAGTTCCGCTCTGATGACAAGAGATAGTAGGAGTAGAATAGTGAGCATAGGATTTGGGTATACGGGAAAACGTTGTGAGGATACGTGACCTTGCGAGGTCGTTGCTTGCTAAATGCTTACAACCAATAGTCGTGAAGGCACTTCAATATCTGGCAACCAAGACTACGGTACGATACCGAATGAAGGTCTAACCCGACCTTCTGACAGACGTCGGAGAGGGGTCCGGGTAAGGATACTAAAGGAGGTCGAGGCAAGGCGGAAGGTGGTGAAGGTACTGCAGCCCAAAGTAAACACGAAGTCGGTGAGAACTGCTCGCACTTGATGGGAGAACATCCCGGGAATAGCAATGGCACCCCACCCGCCGCGGCCTGTACCTCGAGTACCGCCTAGAGAGGCGACGAAACGAGCAACACCAAGGAGAAGGAAAAATCCTCCGAATCGGGAAGACCCGATGTGGCTGCTACTAGGGTTGTGACAACCAAATGGGAGGAGAATGCCGGATATAATGAATTATTGAGGACCGGGGGTCCAGATGATGACGTGATGTCTACAAGACACTACTATACTTAGTATCAACTAAACAGTAAACCTGAAGTTTTGAGGAATAATTTCCATTGGACTAACGTGGTCGGCTTGCAGTTAGGCGATGCAACCCTGTCCGATATCCAAGGAAGCGCTAATGAGTGCGCCTGGGGAAAATAGGTGGAACAACTAGTGAAGATGACTTACGAGATATGTGAAACTGAATACCTTTTTGGAGTCTCACCCAAAGAGAGTGACACGGAGCCCATGCAACACCGAAGGTTCAAGAAGGCCTGATGTGCATGTGGAACGGTCACGAGAACTTATGAAATAAGAACTTGCCAAGGTTGCTATAATACAGCACCTCGGAAGGCAAGTAACGCCTTAGTACCGTAGTAAATTGGTGAGAATGAGTACAGGATTGAGACAGTATTAATATGAACAAAAATCTCCTTGACGTGAGGGAGAAACCAAGGATGGAGAATGTTGCAACTGACATGCACCGTGCCGGTGGCTCAGTCTGCATGGCGCACTTGTCTTTACAAGTGCAACGCCACCCTGTATTAAATTTCAACCTGCCCTGCGCACTTGCCACGACAAGTGCTGCAACTATGTACATGAACCCCGAATGACCATGTAAGTCTAGATGGAGCAACACCATGCCCATTGATAAGCACTAAACTCTATGCAAGTCCGTAGCACAATAAAGTTAGGACAAAGATCGTTAGAAAGAAGGGCCATAAAACCCTTGAGCTGGAGGTCGATTAAACCTCGGAAAGACCTGAATGGTTTGACCATTAAACCTAATATAAATACCCCACTAGTAAGCGTGAACCAGAGTTAGTGTGGACGACTATACTTAAGGCTTACTAGCCTAACCCCAGTACCAGTACGGGTGGTCGTCAAGTACTACCGGGGGAGAGTGTCAAGTTTGCAGGGCGAGCACAACCACACTCGTGGGTGCTTGACACTTGTGGTTATACCACCACCACTTACTATCATGGGAGAACAAGAAGTGAGCTACCCAAGCCACGATGTTATTCCCAACAGTACGCACCGATTTCGAGGCAAACCCTTTAGAAAGGGAGGACACTTTAGTCCTTAGATAAACAAAGTGAAGGACCATTATGTTGCGAAACTCCAGTACGGAGAGCACAATGGATGAGGTGAACCATGTCTAGGGGAGTGAAGGTATCACCTCCGACAATCTCATTCTATCATGTGCCCTAAAGCATCACCACCTATAACCATGAATATAAAACCACAAGCACTGGTTAATGTCAGGTAGTAACGAGGACTTCCACAAACGAGGGAACACGACGTGTCAACCTTGATCGTGGAGTCTAGAACCACACCAAAGGGTGTAACCCAATGAATTGGGTAGAATCTGAGAACCAAAAACTCATATCGTAAAAGGCGTTGATAGCCTACAAATGAGAGAGAGAGAGAGAGAGTGAGAGATGGTGAACAGAACACTCATCCTCGATCATGTAGGTAGATAACAACCATAAGTGAACCATCCCTATTAAATAAAGAACCCCTTTGAGATATTCGAGTACCATAGGACAAAAAATTCAGACAACTTTATACCCCAACGAATATTACCTCGACTAAGAGTACGATAACCACCGGGTACGGACACTACAAGTGCGCATAACGTGACATGGGACGACCGCACTCCAGTAGGAGCATGTGGGCTTGACAGACTCGTAAGAGATAGTCGGGTAAGTAGTAATGTAGCAGTAAGATACCCCATGTATGTAAACGAGTAGTGTAAGAACCAAGAAGGCAGCCAACTCTGTGTCAAAGTCAGAGATGGAAAATCCTGACAAGGTACCAACTAGGTTAGAAAATCAAGAATATCTTGATAGTAATACGACAGAAGACTGTAACTCCGTAGACGAACACTTGTAACCCGATAGTGTAGGAAATCCCAGATACGAGAAAAACAATGTCCGACTTAAGGAGGAAGTCAATGAAAACCCAAAAGGTGGGTAAGTAATTATGTGATACCTCATAGGGATAAGGATTACTCGAGACAGCGATAACTAGCATACTAGGAGAAACCTGGGAAGTGCTATAATATGCCTTCCGTGAAGGGAGCGTGCGAGAAATAAATTATGTGCTAAGAGCACAGCGATGGGCACAGAGTATTAAAAAAAATCCCATATTTAAGCTATAGAACGTTGTACGTCATCATCCAATCAGGGTTGAACGAAAGACGAACGTCAATTTAAGACCCACAATCGCATTGTATGTATATACAAAAGGCGAAAGGTGAAACTAGTGTATTAGCAGATACGTTGAACTGGAGGTTAAGTACTCCATGCAAACCGCAAGAGCGGATAACCGTCTAATCGACTGGTGCATGGTACGCAATGAAACGACCATTGTAAACAACCATAATGTATAGGCAGGAAAACAAAATATTGGAATACGAGTGAACTCAATGGTGAAAAACTCAGATTATAGGCAGACTATCTAGAAGTCCATACCAGCTTGGCAAAGAAGGGCAAGTCCATATCAATACGGAAGATGTAGGACAGTTCTTACGAACCTTATAAATGGTAAAATAAAACCAGACCCGTACGATATTATAAATGGATTCCCCTAATTATGAATAAGGATGCACTATATGTGGGTAGTAAATACCAACAACCGAGGGAAACGAGTACACATCAATGGATAAGGACCTGCAAGGTACCTAAACTAACAGACTCATCCCGAGATTAAATAAACAACTACTATAAACACATGGTGCTAGTGCATAGCTCAATAACCCTCACACCGAAAGCTAACGCAGTAGGGTGACATGAACTCTTGGAAATATACCATGCGTATGTAAAGAATTCTAGAAAAACTGGTTGAAAGAGCCAATTGAATTCAATTAAAATGTGTGATGATGATACCACACATCGATATAACCTTCCCTCCATTCCCATAATCATGGAAGACCGTGTAGAAAACACCATCTTGTGGAGTAGAAACCGATATGAAACTGCTACTTTAGAGGGTAAACTAACCCCAGAGCAGTTGGGTCATACCGCTTGCAGAGCGAGTGGGCCCTTATAGCATAGATGTAATATACCTAGCCGAACAGGGATAGACAAGTGATGTGTTTTACATCTCCCGATCAACCGTATATAAATACACACGTACCTAATCAGGGTAGATAGTATAACCTGAGTGGCTAGAGTCTGACCCCGAAAAAAGGGGTAATGTGCTAATATACCACATGGATGCTCGAATGTTCCACAAGAGCGGAACGTCTTGAATTTGTCATTTCAAGACGATATATTCATAGATTACGTGGGCGTAATCACTTTTAAGGGGGGTAGAGCGATTTTGCGCGTTTAACATATACCGTACATATAAGTACGTAGCGCATTATACGCCTGCTACAAATGATTATCGTACGTATAGTACTAATCTTGTAATGTATTGTGTGTGAGAATATATATATATATATATATATGTTAGTTCACACCAGTATAGCCAATAGGAAAGGGAGAACAGAAAAGAGTGTTCTTACCCTAGTTCTGATTATTTACGCAAGTATTGCAAACACTAGACACATAACGCCTAGCTTGTTAGTCCCGATGTGAGAGTTCAAGTAGGCCTACCTTGTAGCTCCGATAGGAGATTTCATGTAGAAGGAGTAGAAAACTCCGTATCAAGTGATGTATGACTCGGTATGAAACCGGGTATGGTAAAATGTGATGAGTGAAACGATATGAGACCGTTGTGTAACCTGGTGCAAGTGAATCCTCTAGGAGTCGTATGAATGATTATAAGTCAAGAGGACTTGGTTCATAGTTAGGATATATGATCCTATATGTGGATGACTAGTTTGATTATACTAGTTGACTGATGTATCCATTGAACACAAGTGATAAATATCAAGAGGAAATAAGATTATAAATGGATAAATAACTGATTGTTTGAAACTGACGTGGGAAGTCGAACTTGGTCCTGGTCCGATCAAGAGAGACCGAACACAAATTAGGGTGAAAGATAGTTCATCATTGACGCTGACCACATCGGGTTGAACGATTCTTGAAACTCCCTACAAGTGGGCACAAATATGAATAGAAATTGACAATAGATGTCGTGGAGACTCCTGAGAACACCCAAGAGTCGGGGACACTGATTCCCACATTATTTAATCAGTCTGTCGGCGGACTGATAAGGAGTTTAGGTGTTACTACGCAGAGCCGTGGACCGTAGTGCCCTTCGTCGTTAGACCGGTGTGTCTTTGGGTAGTTATAGAGGTTAGTTACCCAAGGGGCCGTGGACCGTAAGGTCCTTCGTCATTAGACCGCTGTGTCTGCGGATAACTAAGGACGATAGTTAGCATGGGGTTGGGACCGTCAGGTCCTGGTCTTGAAGATTACTTCCCCATGATTTTCCATCGTCGCATATATGTACACACATACACGCTGTAGTGATATGTGGGTATCCTCGTGAGATACCAGACATATAGGGGAATACCTTTGAGTATTCCCTTGCAAGGACCTCTAAGAATTAGTGTGAATTAAGTACCTTGTCAAGTACTATGTGGGAGTTGGGTACCTTGTCTAGAACCGTACGCCATACGTGGTTGGCTATGTGTTCTAACTATACATTATATGTATGTGCCTTAGTGCACTTGGTTGTTATATATATGCGATACTTCGGAGTACTTCGTGATTGGGTGTTGTACCATGTCTAGTACAGTGTTATTGGTTGAGCACCTCGTCTAGTGCTATGCATGATGCATGATTTAATTACACCATGATGTAAGTTATGTGGAACTTGTTTAGCGCTGCATCGATGACGATGTATGCATACTAGGTTTGAACCTAGTGGGACTCGGTCCCTAGTAGTGATACTTATGAATACATAGTGGAACTTGATTTATTAGGAGAACCGAATGTAAGTAAAGACTTCGGGATGAAGTCTCTTTAAGGGGGGTAGACTGAAATACCCCTAACTACTTAAACTAGATTAAATGAATTAATAATGATCTAATAAGGCCAAAACACACCTTAAGATCATGGAGGAACAATCTTAGACCTTAAAACGCAAGAATGTGCTTTAAGATCACTTAGAGCCAGAAATGTGCTTTAAGAAACCATAGAGATTGTATAACCTCAACTAGGATCCAAAGTGTATTCCTAAGTCTTATAATCAATCTAAAGACACTATAAAACCATTACCAAAGAAAACCAAGCTCAGAAACAACTTAAGACAAGAATATGTCATAAAACCCCTTAAAGCATATTTTTGATATATTATCTTAAGAATGAGTCTTGGATGGTTTTAAGGGCTTGAATATATGTAAATGTACTAAAATAATACAATGAAATTATTTTCAAATCAAACCAAACTCTAAAAAGAGTTAAGACACAAAAAGAAGCCTGAAAACTCCTTAAAACGCGCTTTTGCGAATGTCTTCGAGATTGGTTTTGAGTGGCTAGTTGGCCTTGTATACATACTAAAATACATGTATACTACCTAATATCATATTAGGAATTTAATTTGAAGATTTTACCAAATTTTTTACAAATACAATATTTAACGTGAATAGTAACCTCAACTAATGCCCATTTAGTCAAATATTGACCAACAATGGTCAATGGTCAAAATTTGACCATCCTTGGCCGAGTGAGATCGACATGGGAAAGAGGAGAAGGCCAGCTGCACAATAATGCTACGTAAAGCAACTAATGAGTCATTTGGAAATTACTATTCACACTTTACTTTACATTATAATATACCTTACTCTACACCTCTTAAGACTTTACATGAGTGCCTTATCACATTGTACCCTGAACAATTGATCAATCAGACCCTCTTCCATCCTCTCTAGCTCAGAATAATTCGTAACCCCTTCTCCCTTTGAAGAAAACTCCATTAGAACTCCATTTGCTTAGATTAGAACCTTAAAGAACACCCTTTCTTCCAAAAATCATAACTATCTCGTCTTAAATCCAAATCACAAGATTGATATCTCTTTGGAATCCTCTTTCAAATAGCTTTACATCCATAGCTCATGATATCCCAAATTATGAGGAAAACCCCCGAAGAAGTGCCTTTGATTCTTGAGGTAAAACGTTGTCTTCTTGGAAACTTTTCCTTCTCTGGTTTTTGTGATGGCCGATTGCCATGGGTTATTAACCCTTCTTATTTCTCATCTTAATCTATGATTTTGGAGCTCATTTCCCTAGCAAATTGCTGCCAAAATTTCTAAGGAAAATCAAGCTTAATATTAAGCTTAGCTTAATATACAAAGGTAAATGCTAATATCTCTTGATCTTACTTTGATCTTGTTAATTACCATAATTTTATGGTGATTTTAACATCTTGGAATTGTTCAAATATAGGCCGAGATTGGTCTAGAATTTCCTTGCCATTTTAAGGTAATATTTACCTTAAATCGTTACATAAATCATTTCTTATAATTAGCTCAAGATTAGGGTCTAATTATATCTTGTTTATTGTGTAAATATATTTTCTAAGCTTGGGAGAATTAATCCCCCTACAAACCGTGGGTGAAGAAGCTTGGAAGTTCCATAAATCAAGGTATATCATTATATTATTATGTTTTTAAATACCTTGGGAGCTTGTAAAATTATAGCCGTGAGTGGAGGTAATTAAATTGCAATTTGTGGCTTTTAAAAATGATATAGAAACATTAGCTAAATTATTTGAGTGATTAATTAGCATAATTGTCAAATTTAAGACATTATATGGAACTTTGGTAATTTTTGAAGAGTTATATGTGAGGGCCGAGAATATATAATAATTTTGAGACATTTATGTGTAATTTATTATTATAAAGCAAAGTTGTAATAAGGCCATGTCATTAGGCCATTTTGTTTAAGTTTAAAAGCTTATTTAATTTAATAGTATAAGTGTTGGGGTAGCTATGGTAATTACTGAAAGTATATTGGTCAAACTATGTTTTGGAGTCAAACATTGACCATATATATGACTTTGACCAAATTTGATAATTTATTAAATTAATTATCAATTTATATTAAGTTATGTATTTAATTGTAAAATTTAGATAACATATGGGGTAAGTTTGTAATTACCGAAAGTTAAGGGTATTAAATGGTAGTTTATGCACCTATGAGTTATTAGGAATTTTTGGGAATTTAATGGGTTGAATTTGGAGTTAAAATGAACTATATAAGTATAACATATAGTTATTAATGTCATTAGTACATTATAATTATATAAGGGGTCAAAATGTAATTTTATAAAGTTAGTTGGGTTGGAAAATAATTCTGGACAGATTGGTGACCTGTTTGGAATTTTAGAAAATTATAACCATGGGTTATACAATTATTATGACATAAATGTCATAATATAAGATATATATAATATATATATAACTATGTAATAATATTTGGGGTTATTATGTATTTTTTGAAAATTTGAGTAAGTAATACTAATAAACACATTTTTAAGTGTTTAGATTACTAAAGGAATTAAATGAAGAATTTAGAAACAAGTTGTAGAAGGAACGGAGTTAAAACGGGGTTAAACGAGACCCATATACAACTTATAGTATACGAGGGGTATACCCGTAATTTAAGAACTATGGGAGAAGTTAATACCTAAAGTATTTTAAAGAAAATACAGGTCATATTAGAAAAGAAATAAACACGTATTGATACAGAGTATCATACGGACGAATATGCAAATTTTTGGTATACTTGAATAGTACTCATATACGTGAATAGTATCCGTATACATGAATAGTAAATACGTATACTTAAACAGTAAAATACGAGACGTATACGCTAATGGTAAATACGTATATGTGAATAGTAGAATACAAGACGTATATGTGAATAGTAAAATACGATGAATAGTAAAATACGGTGAATAGTGAAAATACGAAAAATTGAGTTATCCAACCACCCCGCCCTAATAAACTATAGGAGCGGTGTAGGAGGCCGGAATAACCGGGAGGGATTAGCGACGGTATATAGTGCCATAGAATATTGTTGTATGAGATGCTAATACGTATTGTGATACGTATTGCCAGATACTAGAGGCGTCTCGAGGAACATCACATCTAGCTGAATTCATACTCCATCGTCATACTTGCTGGGTATACGGTATGTTATTATGTGGCTTGATTGTCACTGAGGATTTCCTCAGTTCAGACATTGTGTGATATCTGTGGTAAGATTGAATGTCTGATGTGTGAAATAATATGCATGTGTTGTATATTATAGTTGCCTTGATTATTACTATTGTTATTGTGCGAGAACAGTACAAAGTTCGTATATATGAACTTATATATATAAAACGAACTAACGACAACGATGCTACTTATATATACACTGTTATAATATAAGTGACGTGAGAAAACACGTCATAGCATAGGATAATCAGATACGTATTATCCAAGACTTAAATACGGAGCATTGGCCTTGTTAACGCCGCCCTCGTATTGACATTCGAATGGTACAACCACCTAAAAACACTAGGTATAAGATCTCTTTGAGGCACACATTCGAGATGTTACACCGGATCCCGAGTTTATACTCCAGATTGGATTAGACAACCCTAATCAACGGTGCCCATAATTTGTAAAGATAGTGTTGAGAAAATTTTGACGAACTAAGATGATTCGTCGATCGGAGCCTCTACCGCTGGAGGGATGCTAGGATACTTGAATATGTATCCGTAAGTATCAATAAATTCCAACGAACTAAGGGGATGTGACCTTTGGTTCATAGGTCGGAGACTCTACCGTTGGAGTGGCTACATGCTGTGGGTGACCCGCCATTATAGGGGTAATGAGTAGGGACGCGTCGTTTTAACGAGATGTCGTCAATAGGCATAAGACTTTGCTGAACAATTTACGAACACGGGCGAATATTGTTTAGGCTTCTACACCGTTACGAGAATAACTATATGATTATAACTCTCGTACTTTCGCCTTGTTCTTTATTGCGCCTATTTTATATTGAGTGTTGTGTGAACAGCATGATTGGTGTGTTATATATATGGATTGATTAAGTGGAGTTATTGACTCTTATATACATTGAGTGCATTGGTGTGATATAATTGGATTGGTTGAGTGGAGTCTTTGACTCATATATATATATATATGTTGAATGTTTTGTGGATATATGTTGGTATGATTTGTGAAGCCGGGGGCTTGATTGTTGGTTGAATTACTGCAATGCTTGTATTACTTTACAGTATTACTGTTAAAATGGAACCGCATGAAATGAACTGCATGCTCTCGACCAATTAGCTGGGGGTCTGAGGGGGCATGATAGTCATGTAGTAGCATACTCAGCAGGGGTAGATTCCATACATACAACAACATTTGCAGGTATGCAGCTTCCGGTGTCGCAGTGCGCGGGACGCGATGGGTAGATAGTTGACATTTTAAGTTGCACTGTTGCAATTCGGTTGTTGTAAAATATTGTATAAGGATCTGATTGTAGATTGCTCACTAGTTCTGTATTGGATATTAGAATGGAAGTGGAGATCTATCTTTTGTTATCACTGCGGGAAATTGTTTTGTATTGTAATTGTTTAAGTGAAAGCGTTACCACTCGTATGGGCGAGTGAGGACGGTAGCACCAATAGTTGATAATGTTTATATTACCACGCGGTTATTGTGATAAGTACGACGATTAGGAGCCGATTAAGTAGGGGTGTTACATGAACTTATTTCTTCACTCACAAAAATTTTGCAACTCTAATTGGCGGACAAGGAGCATATATGCTCTGCGCCTCTCTTCATTATCTCTTCTTGTGTCTGCGCTTGTGTAGAGAACTTATATCTTCACTCTTGGTAATTCTTGAGTCATGTTGGTGTTAGTTGATGTGGTATGTGTTATCAAGCAAATATTGGTTTATTTTATTAAAAAACTTGCTGAAAATAAGGATGGAAATTTCACCCATCTCACCTGCATCACCAGCGAGATACGAGTGCGGGTGTGAAAATTTTGAGTGACGAGTCAGGTCGTATGACACGGATAACGGGTGCGGGTGCAGCTTCACCGACTGAACCGACACGTTGTCATCCTTAGACCTTCCCAAAAATATTGAGTAAACAACTTGTTTTAATGTAATCGAAGGTTCTTGGATTATATATAAAAATACATAGGATAGCTTAGTGGTTTGATACTTGTGAAATTAGTCATTTGTAACATGTTCAAGTTCTCTTAAAAGTACAAAGCGTTTTTTTTGAAGGAAAATGTTTTTTTAATATTGTGTCTCCGAAGTTATACCTATTTTATGTCTAATTTCTAGATCAGCGACGGACAGTTTAAGAAAAATGTAATCTAAACACTAATTTAAATGTGATATTTTTGTGCGGATAAACTTAATAGTGGATGCTCTTGTGTCTTTGGTCCTGTTTTGTTGCAGCATTTATGCTGCTTTTCCCCAAAAACCATCTTTATTTTGTCTAAAAGCAACAAGATAAAGTTTCCATAAATGTTCAAAAAGACTTTTATGATAAATGTTGGTTTTACTGGACTGATCTCTTGCTAATAAAGGGAATAGTTTTAAGATACTTCCCGCCCGACGACACAGAGGGGTATCATGCTTCCTCGTTGGTGAGGACATCAAGCTCCGACTGGAGTCTGCAAGATCTTGCGCGTATCAATTCGTCAACAAGAAACCTCGCCGAAGGATGCTAGTAGCGAAGAAGAAATCTCTCGCCATAAACATGTAGTCAATTTGGGGGAAAATGTTTTGTCGCAGGCTCGCACTAAAACCTAGCTGTAAGAATCAAGTATCTCATCTTCAAACGAATTCTGTTCTCATGCGCTGATGGTCGTCAAGCAGCGGACAGAGTATGTGTGAAACAAATTTGGGGCTAGGTTTCATCAAGCCATACACGGTTGTCGTGCTACTTGCTGGTTTTTTTGAGGGTTTCCTTCGTTTGTGCCATTTTGGTCTGTATCGTCTTCTTCAGAAGGTTGGTCCAGCCGTCGTCGAGTGAAAGTGAGTTCAGAGGGGTGCTTCTGCTTGTCAGTGGTGTCCAGGTTTTTATCTACGTCTTCCGTTCCGGTTTGCAAGAGGACAGTTCTGGGTGTTGCTGAGAATATATCGGTTTGTGACCCTTCTGGGTGCTGGTCCCAGGGTGTTTTTGTTTGTTAATGGTGATTATCTTTTTGAGTTTCTACAGGCTTCTCTATCTCGCTCCAGTTGGTTTTCTCGTCAACGATCAGTTGTACGGTCGCCCAGCATAATGTCTGTTTTGGTCACCAACTGTCGTGGGTTAGGTAGTGCTGCGGCAGTTCGTTGGTTGGTGGGTTTGGTAGTTAGAGAAAAGCCACTTTTTGTAATTATCCTTGAAACCAAACTTTCATCTTTTGAGATGTGATCTGTAGCATCTAGGTTTCGGGATTATAATTGGGCTGCAGGAGATAGTGAAGGTAGGAAGGGGGTGTGGCTTTATTTTGGCAAGCGAATTTGCATGTTTCTCTATCTAGTTTTTCTGCACATCATGTGGATGTAATTGTAAGTCATTTTGGAGGTTTCCAATGGCGTCTGACGGGGGTGTATGGTTGGTCCAATGCGACAGAAAAATGGAAGACGTGGCGACTTTTGCGTTATTTGCATGATCAATGGCTAGGACCATGGGTCCTCGGCGGTGATTTCAATGAGGTGTTAGCATTACGGGAACACCAAGGTCGAGCTTTTCGGTCTCAGGCTGCGATGTCGGCTTTTCGTTCTTGTTTACATGCTTGTTCGTTGCATGATTTGGGATATCGGGGTTCTTGTTTTACATATCGAAAACGCTCCGAGTACCCCTACAATGTCCAAAGTCGCTTAGATCGTTTCGTTGCTAATGATGCATGGCTTGCCCTTTATCCCCATGCTCAAAACAACCACCATCTCCGTTGGGGACCAGATCATAAGCCCATAAAGTTATTGCTTCAGCCGTCCACCCGACGAGGCCCGAAGCCTTTTCGCTTTGAGAATTGTTGGGCTTCCAATGACCATTGTCGTCAACTGGTCCAACAAGTTTGGGCTAGCAGTGATCAGTGTGGTTATACCTCCAAGGTTAGAGCATGTGGTCAACGATTGCGCACCTGGGGCGTCAAGCAGATTTGGGTTGAAAAGCAAGCGCTTCATCAAGCCCAAATTGATCTTGATCATCTGGATCAGCAAGACCGACTCCTGACACTTTGGCAAAATGGAAGACTGTTCTGCTATGGTTGACTCTCTCTTGCAACGTGATGAAATCCGTCTTCAGCAACGATCCAGAATCAGTTGGCTTCAAGCAGGTGATAAAAACAATAAGCTGTTTTTCAATAAGTTTAGGGCTCGTTCTCGTCGCAATGCGATCCACAGCCTGTCTTCGCCCTCTCTACCAGCTACAACTTGGGCTGGTGTGGAATTTGTGGCACGTTCTTTCTTCCAGGAACTCTTTACCACCACTAACCCACAGCCAGACCACCATTTGCTGGCTTGTGTGGAGGCTCGTGTCCCACCTCAATGTTTTGACCCAATGGGTCAGCCTTTTACTCGTGCGGAAGTGGTTGCCGCTTATAAACAGTTGAACCCTTCCAAGGCCCCGGGCCCTGATGGTATCAATGGGGTTTTTCTTCGCACATATTGGCCAATTATTAGTGATGATTTCATTGCCACGGCTTTGGAGTTTCTTAATACTGACACAGTGATTGCGGATCTTAATCACACCCACTTAGCTCTTATCCCCAAGAAGCCAGGCGCGACCTCTCTCGGAGTTTCGCCCTATTTCTTATGCAACACTCTTTATCGTGTCATTGCTAAGGTATTGGTGAACCGAGTCCAGCATGTGCTGCCAAATGTTATTTCTGACAATCAGGGGGCTTTTGTACAGGACCGTTTAATCTCTGACCAGGTTCTGATCACCCATGAAATACTTCATCTGATGCGTACCTCCCAGGCTAAGCAACGTGGCTTCTTTGCATATCAAGTTGATATGTCCAAGGCGTTTGACCGGGTGGAGTGGTCTTTTGTTTTGGAAGTTTTAGCCAGGATGGGTTTCCATCCTGTTTGGTTAAAGGCTGTCCGGAAATGTCTTACAACTGTGACCATGTCTGTCCTCATAAATGGCCACCCCGGGCCCACTTTTTGCCCCCAGCGTGGCCTCCGTCAGGGCGACCCTTTATCTCTGCTGCTCTTTATTTGTTGTATGGAGGTTTTGACGTCAGCCATCCATTTGTCTGCCCAGGTCAACCAGTATCAGGGTTTCTCTTCCCCAGGCCTCGCGATGCCCATTACGAGCTTGCTTTTTGCTGATGACTGCTTTTTATTTGGCAAGGCCACAACCACTAACGCTCAAGCTTTGTCTTTCATCTTAGAGGATTTCAAGCAAGCTTCCGGCCAATGTATCAATGCGGACAAGTCTGCCATTATGTTTTCCCATCGTCTTCAGCCACATCTCCGTCAGGCCGTAGCAGGGGCTCTGAGCGGCCGTGTGGTCCATGATTTTGGACTGTATCTGGGTTTCCCGGTACAGGTTGGCCGTAACAGGAATGCAGTCTTTGCTTATATTAAGGATAGAGTTGCGCGTCGGATTCAGGGTTGGTCTCATATCACCTCCCAGGCGGCCCGACTGAACCTTATTAAATCCATCTTACAGGCCATTCCTACTTATGTGATGTCGGTTATTGCCTTGCCAAAGTCGCTCCTCAACACCATCAAGGGTATGATATCACGTTTCTGGTGGGGTGGTACGCCTACATCCAAGTCAATGCATTGGATCAAGTGGGCCCACCTGTGTTTGCCTCTTAGTTCTGGAGGCTTGGGTTTTCGTGATCTACGAAGCTTTAATCGTGCCCTATTGGCGAAGCAGCTTTGGCGAATTCTACAGAGGCCACAGTCTATGGTCTCTCAGTTTTTCACTGCTCGTTATATAGGTGATCGTCCACTACACCTCCTCCAGCCTGTAGCAAACTCCAGTCCAATTTGGCGGGGTCTACTCTCTGTTCGTGACCTCATTCAGGCAGGAGGACATAAGCGGATTGGTACAGGGCACACTACTTATGTCCATGATAGATGGCTTCCCTCTAAGGAGGGAGGCATGCCCTTCCTTTGGTTTCTCCCTTCTCATATTCGCAGTGCTCCAATTTCGGATTTCATGCTCACCCCCACCACCTGGAATATCCCACTTATTCAGTCGTTGTTTCACCCAGATGATGTTCGGCATATTTGTAGTATACATCTGTCAGCTAATGCTACGCCCCCAGACTCTTGGTTTTGGGGTCTCACTACATCTGGCCAGTTTACAGTGAAAAGTGCGTATCACTGTGATGTTGCTCTGTCCTGTCAGAATCAACCTTCCAGCTCTTCTCCGACAGCATCTCCTACAGGTTTGGCAAATAAGCGGGTATGGACACTGGACCTACCGCCCCGCGTTCGGTTATTTGGTTGGAAACTTTTGCAGGGGGTGGTACCATGTCGAGGCCTGTTGGCTTACCGGCTTCACCGCCCGGACCTGGCGGTGTGTGCACTCTGTGGCCGCTGTGAAACTCTAGTTCATGCTTTCATCGGTTGTTCTTCTGTTCAGCCATATTGGGCCCGCCTAGGTGTGGCACTCTGATGAGTGTCTAAATGAGCATGTTTTAGGGGAGTATTTCATATGTTTAATCAACACTTTTCATGCTCATTTCTCCACTCTAGCTTGTTTTCCTCTAGTTTTATGTTTCATTGGTGTCTTACACATTTATTGTTTAAACAGGAGGAATAACCAAGATAGGAGTAAAGTAGATGAAGAGACAAACGCGTGGGCGCAAACGGATTCAAAATCGGAGCTAGAACGAAGAAGATACAACATTTTGAAGTTAGCCTGCCTATAGGACCGACCCACCGACCGACCCATGGGTGGGTCGGTCGGACTTAAAAACGCGTTTTCGGCCCCGAAATTGCTTCGGGACTCGACCGACCCACGGGACCGACCCAGGGTGGGTCGGTCGGTCGCAAAAAATGCCCAGATTTGAGATTTTAAACGCAGAAAAAGAGAGAGAGAGGAGGGGGAGTCGCAACCCAGACGAAAAACGACGCAAAAGGAAGAAAAAGAAGGGGAAAAGAGGAAGAAGAAGAAGAGAAGAAGGAGAGGAGGAAGACCCACCTCCATTGAAGCTCCCAAGCTCCATTAATGGCCATTTCTTACTCTCTCTCCCTTCTTTACTCTCTAATGGTTGTTTAGACTCCTTGTAGCTTGGGATTTGGGGATTTTGCCCCAAAATCCCTAAACTCCATTGTTGATTCTTGAACTCGTTTATGATTTTATTTCAGTTCTTGTGCTGAATACTGATAATAATTGTGTATTTGTGGCTCTTGAACTTGTCACCCAGGATTTGGGGATCTGTTGAGGGTTTTGCCCAATTTGTTATCTTTGTGTGAAATTGGTTGGTTTGCCTTGAATTTGTTGAAATGAGATTCTGAGATAGATTCTAGGTTGTTGATTAATTAGCACTATGTGTTAAACTGGTTGGTTTGGCCTACCGATTAGTTGAGCATTATTGTGGATTTCTGTCAACATGTGATTCTGAGATAGAAATCTAGACCGTGAGGACTGAATCAATGCATTCTAATATCGAGGATTTCGAGATTAGACTACACTGCAACTTAGGGGAATTTATGCTTAATGCCATCAATTGACTAGGGACTTGGAAGATCCACCAGGTTCCATTCCGTTGGTTAGGATTAGTAGACCTTGATTAGGCTATTAGTCAGTTTAGCGTTCCCGTTGTTTAGCCATGAGTTCGAGGTTCGACAATTGGTAGTAAGGGGAGGACGGGTGCAAATAACCATCCCGAGCTACACCTATCCTAGATAGTTAGTCTAGTTTTACTGCTTTCCTTTATTTTCCATCTATCAACTAAAATCCCAAAAACCCCAGTTTACATGTATGCACCTTTGTATATATTTCTGCACAGTTACTAAATTGATAATTAGCTAGATAGTTACGAAGTCCCTGTGGATACGACCTTGTTGTACTACAATGATTGGGTTCACTGCCCATAGTTAGCAGAGTTCTCACCACTATTTTGCCAACAAGTTTTTGGCGCCGTTGCCGGGGACTTCGGTCCAACTATCTGGTTTATTATCTGTTTAGTTTGTGTGCAGATTTTCATTTCATTTATTTGCCCATTTTGTGTATAAATTTTTGTTTCTTTTTTTAGGTACTTAATTCTGATGGATGGTCACTACGATCAAGCAGAAGGTTGGCATGGCGACTACACCGAGCAAAACACCGATTATTGGAGTGTATGCCAAAGGTGCAGAGAGTACCATGAGAGCCCCCAATGTCCAACAACAATGGCAGAATTGAGAGCTCTTATGGAGGACCTCAACTCATATGTCTACCGGAGGCTTGTGTGCCAAGAGTGTGGAGGAGACCACGAGAGCGTCACTGTCCTGAGATCACAGTAGAGGTTGATTCACCCAGTTTGGAGGAGCTCATGTCTGATCTTATCTCTTCTTGCAAGCCTAACTCGACTATGCAAGATACTTTTATCATGAAGCAAAATACCTTCAACATGAATGTTCAAGCTCAGATCGATCAGATTGTGCAACAACTTGAGAGCGAAACAGTTCATGATGTGGAACAGCCTGCTGAGGACTTGAGCTACTCTCTAACTCCTCCCCTGTGCGAATCTGAAAGCCCAGCACCACTTCAGCCCCAGCTTGACTATGAAGACACTTCATCAGAAGAGAGTCTCCACTATGACTTCAAGGAGCTTTCTCCCTTGAAGTCAGCTACCAATATTTCCCCGCCTCTCTGTGCTCCATCAAGATCACGAGGATGCTCACATCCTCAACTTTGAGAAGGAGGGATACTGTCCCCTCTGACTCCTCAGAGGAGAGCACCACCACCGACTTCAAGGAGCCATCCCCCTCTGAAGTTGATGTCCACCTCGGCTCTTCCTATGAGCCTCACCCCGAGGTCGAGGATGTCTACATCCTTGAATTTGAGGAGGAGGAGCCCACTAACTTTGATCTTCATTTGAAGGATCAAGGCCCCCACCTATGCACTAATGAAGTTGGGTGGAAGCTCAACGTACACCCGCTAAGTGTGGAGGCCACCTTCCCATTTGATCCGGGACCAAAGATTGAAGACAAAGTCCGCCGGAGTTCTCCCTGCACCGCTCACTGAAGATAAGGATGTTTACATCCTTGAATTTGAAGAGGAGGCTCCACCACAGTTTGATCCTCGTACCAAGGATCACCCACCTCAACACTTCCACCTGATGAACGATCGGTGGAGTTTACACTTTCACATCCTAAGTGTTGAGGCCACATTTCCTTTTGATCCGGGTCGTTCTTCATTGCTAGATGATGCCCGCCCAACCCACCCGTTGAAGCCGACTTCAACGTTCATATTCGATCCGGATGACTTCACGGTGGTATGGTCTAGCCAAAGACCTTAAAGAAGGGCCGCTTACCGGGAGGCAACCCGGATTTCATTTCGTGTCTTGTCTTTTAAATTCTGTTAGTTTAGATTTTGCATTTTTTCAATAATGGGCTATTTTGGCATTCTTTGGACTTGCCCTTTTACGCCCAATTGGTGGGTCTGTGTTGTGAATATTTTGGAAACAGGTAAGCCCCTCTGAAAAAGGGATGGAATTAGGAACATTACAAAGGAACCTCTGGCGAAATTTTCCAAGAGGACCTTCATCTCCAACGATTGAAGGTAGCACCTCAACGACCCCTCCCACTAGTAATTGTGCGGGCACCCTATCTTCCATCCGCATCTTATCGGGGCGTACTCGTTTCACCCTTCCTTTAATATTTGCCCACAACGACTCCACTTTTTATTTCCTGTTTTTGTTTTCGTTCTCCTTTGGTTTTGTTTTTGCTAACCCTTAACTCCAGTTGTAGTTTGGTTGCTTCTAGTGTTTTATGCAGGTGCAACTTCAAGTCCACACCGCAACCAAGCTACGTTACTTGAGGCTGAAGCTCAAGTGTGAGGGAGTTCTACAAACTGATAGCAATAGCAATCTCAGGGGAGTACTAGTTCCTTTTAGTTTTCGTTCTCTCTTCTCTAATTTTGAATCTGCAAATTTGGGGATAGCTTCTGTGCTATACTGTTTGTTTGTGTCCCGTGTGATTTTCCTTTTGTCTGCTTCCCGCAAAGGTCTTTTGGAACCTTCCCCGGTTTTGATTGGTGAACAATGGGGACATTGTTCAATTTAAGTGTGGGGGAGTGACCTTTTCGGTGAATTGTGTGCTTAAATGCTTAATACTTCATGCTTATCTTGCGATTGTCCAAAATAAAAAACTTGGATCCTTGTGTCGTGAGTTGTTCTCATTAAGAACAAATACTGTTATGAATTGTGGGATAAATGCTTAAATTTTTCATTTTGATTGCTTTTGAGGAGCATTTTACATGCGGTGTGGCCAAGTGATCTTGTATGGTTGGATTTTTATTGCTTTGGGGTTCCTTCTGTCTTCTTTCTTAGGGATTGCTAAGGGGTGCTTCTTTGTGAAAATCCATCAAGGGACTTGTGAGACGCCATTGTTAACCAACAATGAGAGTTGAGTGTTCTTAAATGCAAAGGCATGATGCCAAAATTTTATCTTCTCATCTCTTATGCAAAAGTGAAACAATTGCATAAATCTATTTTCCTTTTGTTTTCTTCTCAATGCCCATTCTTGAGAGAAGTTGGACATGGTAAAAGCTCTCCAAGTCACCTAATCTTTAGAACTTTGAAGCACTTCGGATCATACCCCGAAACTCTAGATTTTGTTTTGCCCTAAGCACACCCATGCCACCACTAAGAGATGGTTCACACTCCTCAAAGGTTTTAATCACTTTTTGCTTCTTCTTTTATCCTACAATTCATGTTAGTGTTTGTTAGTCTTGAGCATTCCTTACTTGCATGGGTGCTTGGTTTTGCTTGAGGACAAGCAAAAAGGTAAGTGTGGGGGTGTGATGAGTGTCTAAATGAGCATGTTTTAGGGGAGTATTTCATATGTTTAATCAACACTTTTCATGCTCATTTCTCCACTCTAGCTTGTTTTCCTCTAGTTTTATGTTTCATTGGTGTCTTACACATTTATTGTTTAAACAGGAGGAATAACCAAGATAGGAGTAAAGTAGATGAAGAGACAAACGCGTGGGCGCAAACGGATTCAAAATCGGAGCTAGAACGAAGAAGATACAACATTTTGAAGTTAGCCTGCCTATAGGACCGACCCACCGACCGACCCATGGGTGGGTCGGTCGGACTTAAAAACGCGTTTTCGGCCCCGAAATTGCTTCGGGACTCGACCGACCCACGGGACCGACCCAGGGTGGGTCGGTCGGTCGCAAAAAATGCCCAGATTTGAGATTTTAAACGCAGAAAAAGAGAGAGAGGAGGGGGAGTCGCAACCCAGACGAAAAACGACGCAAAAGGAAGAAAAAGAAGGGGAAAAGAGGAAGAAGAAGAAGAGAAGAAGGAGAGGAGGAAGACCCACCTCCATTGAAGCTCCCAAGCTCCATTAATGGCCATTTCTTACTCTCTCTCCCTTCTTTACTCTCTAATGGTTGTTTAGACTCCTTGTAGCTTGGGATTTGGGGATTTTGCCCCAAAATCCCTAAACTCCATTGTTGATTCTTGAACTCGTTTATGATTTTATTTCAGTTCTTGTGCTGAATACTGATAATAATTGTGTATTTGTGGCTCTTGAACTTGTCACCCAGGATTTGGGGATCTGTTGAGGGTTTTGCCCAATTTGTTATCTTTGTGTGAAATTGGTTGGTTTGCCTTGAATTTGTTGAAATGAGATTCTGAGATAGATTCTAGGTTGTTGATTAATTAGCACTATGTGTTAAACTGGTTGGTTTGGCCTACCGATTAGTTGAGCATTATTGTGGATTTCTGTCAACATGTGATTCTGAGATAGAAATCTAGACCGTGAGGACTGAATCAATGCATTCTAATATCGAGGATTTCGAGATTAGACTACACTGCAACTTAGGGGAATTTATGCTTAATGCCATCAATTGACTAGGGACTTGGAAGATCCACCAGGTTCCATTCCGTTGGTTAGGATTAGTAGACCTTGATTAGGCTATTAGTCAGTTTAGCGTTCCCGTTGTTTAGCCATGAGTTCGAGGTTCGACAATTGGTAGTAAGGGGAGGACGGGTGCAAATAACCATCCCGAGCTACACCTATCCTAGATAGTTAGTCTAGTTTTACTGCTTTCCTTTATTTTCCATCTATCAACTAAAATCCCAAAAACCCCAGTTTACATGTATGCACCTTTGTATATATTTCTGCACAGTTACTAAATTGATAATTAGCTAGATAGTTACGAAGTCCCTATGGATACGACCTTGTTGTACTACAATGATTGGGTTCACTGCCCATAGTTAGCAAGAAAGTTTCAACACTATTTTGCACAACACACTCCCTCCTCCCTTTTGGTCTGACGCTGCCTTTGTTGATTGGCTTACTCAGTCTTGTACATCCATGCCCCGCCCCAATCTGTCACTCCTGCTGTCACTCCTTTGGCGACTATGGTTTGCTCGATGTCAATTTTCCAATGGTCGGGTTTCCACTTTTGAAGCGGGCTGGTCTCAGGCAGACAATTTTTTCTCGCTCAGCACTACTTGTTTTGCCTCGAACTCCTTGCCCTCGCTTACCGAGGCCCGCCTTAGTTTTCCCAATTGGGTAGAGATCTCGGTTGATGCCGGATTGGACAGGTTTGCCAGGTTTGGCATCGCAGCGGTTGCAGCTCGACACAACACAGTCCTTGCTGCCGCTGTTTGGGGAGGACTCACTCGTCATGACCCTTCCCATATGGAGGCTGCAGCGATTCTCTTAGGTCTTGATCTTGCCAAGCGCTATGATTTTCGCAGTGTGCAGGTTTTGTCAGATTGTAAGCCAGTGGTTGCTTATCTTTCGGCGTTTGGTCCCACCAGTATTTCACCCGCCACAACACTCTTGCTCAATGATGCCTTGGCACATTTGAGTCCTCTAATGGATTTTCAATGCTTTCACGTTAGTCGGTTAGACAATTTCACTGCTCACAACCTAGCTTTCTTTGCTAGTAAACACCAGCTCCCTGCGAGTTGTTGGAAGTCTTCTGACTTCCCTCCCTATGTATTCACTATGTGTTCTTAATATAATCTATTCGTTGGTTTTCAAAAAAAAAAAATGTTGGTTTTACTGTTTTTCAAACATTAAGGTGCTTTTTAGATTTTTGGCTCTATCCAAAATACAATATTACCCTCTCACTATTTTCATAATTTACAAATTATATCTACCTGTTCCATTGTCTTCCTCTTTACGCCATAGCCCACAGCCTCCATTGTTGCAAATTTTTCATCACATCAGCTTAGTCTACCAAGAGAAACAAAAATATGACCACCGATTCACCGATCCGTATTCATACCAGGAACGCCGCAGGTAAAATGGAGGAGCACAAATCCTCTAATTATTTTCTAATTTTCTTTTTCAGGCCTTCGTTCGTGCTTGCACCAGTTGATTAACTTTTAATTAGGCAAATGATTAGTTTTTCTTTTTCAAATTCACCGGTTGCAGTTCCTTGATGACTCCGCCACCGATCAACATGCCAATGCCGTCCCCAATGGGCAAAGCTTCCCCCTTTCCCTTTAACATTGCTTTCTCCCTAGCAGAGAAACCGATCGAAGCTATTACCGTTAAAAGCTTGACATCAGCAACATGTGTGAGATGGATTCAAAAATTAACGAGATGCAAATCGGCATGCCTGCTACTACACCAGAGATTTATATATCTATTTGTGTCTAATTAACGAGATGGATCAGTTTCACAATTGACAACGGTGGAAGAAAGGCAGAAAATCATATTTTGCTTGTGTTTATTTGTGGGGTATTTTAGTAATCTGAACAAATAAAGGCACTTTTAATACAGTAAAACGTTTCTACCGAACACCACTCTATAAAATTAGACAGATTTTCATTTTTATAAAGTCATTTTTAAAAGTGCCTTAAAGATAAAGGATGTTAACCAACGGGGCCTTTATTTACGAAACAAAGTTGCAATATGCAAAACTAAGCGACGCACGACGTAATGGAACTCTGTTACAGGACCATGGGAGAGTCATCCCAAAAACTAGCTCAAGGGATAGAGAGCTCATAGTCCTATATGAACCACACACCAGCCTCCCATACGGCTGATGTGGGATTCTGTAACAAACTCCGATGACTGGTTACGCATCTGAGACCAGGTATTCTTCAACAAAACTCTAGCATAAGAATCCAGAGATTTTCCCGCTCGACTAAGCAGGACACTAGATAAGAGCTCAGTCAAACCTCTTACACATAAAGGGCACTTATTTTATTTGTGAACAGAAAAATGGGGGTCCTGGCTCTTTGGTTGAAATGTTTGTCCTTAATCCCATTAGCTATTTCCAAACCTCACTTCCAGTAGAAAGGGTTTAGAATACTTGATGTGAATTAGCAAAAAAAAACCTAGCCTACCTAGGTATTATTATTGTTTCATACAACGCCTATTATCTCATCTTTTCTAGTGGTCTTTGCCGTTTGGAGCTGCTTCTGATTTTGCTGCTTCTGATTTTGCTGCTTCTTCAGTGCATTGCTGCTGGTCGGTTTTGAGCAATTCAGATAACCTTTCTGCCAAGCTCTTCTTAGTATCAAGGGAGACTCCATGCTTTCCTATAATAGACTCCAACACCGCCTCAGCCAAGTGCTTGTTCTCTATCACTGCCACACCTTCTTCTGGGATGGAATCATGCTTGCCAAATGCAATCTGTCCAAACAACGAAAGTAAGATATCAGTCATCAACGCTAGAACATAAAACAGAGTATTCATATACCACCAGCACAGACTGAGATAGTCAGGCTAATGAAGCGCAATTGTTTTTGGTAAGAGACTATTATATTCCACTAACCGTTAGAGATCCATTGGGAGATTGTTTGAAAAGTATAGAGTGGCCAGGTGGGAATGTCTGGTCCTTAAAGACTTCAGTGAACTTTTGAGTGGCCTTCTCCTCTGCTTCGGTGTAGATCCCAAGTGCTTTCCAGATTGCAGTACAATTTTCAGTCACCTTCTCCGTGTACTGTGCACCAGTCAATGGCTTCAGCATTGTAACCTGAGTGAACTTCTCAAATGGGCCTACATGTATGAAGCGAAGAGTAACTTGGTTTAACTACATGAGCGGAGTGAAAAAAAGTTGATGCATAATCGGTGACAATCAAAACATTTAGTGATGTGTATATGTATGTTTCATCTAGTAATTTGGAGATATTAAATATATCAACAATGATGTCAAAGATGTGTTTTTATGCTAAGATGTATGTAGTAGAACCTAACATATTCAGTCACAGGAGTAGGATAGAACCTGAACATCCAACCTCACTTAAATTTCAATCCGCAACTACACTTCCACTATGGCTTAATAGATAAGAAAGCAACACAAAATTAAATTGTTCTTCGAACAACATTACCAGCTAACACACATGAAGCAGAATCAATCTAACCCCATCCGTAAAAACATAAAGATCCAGCCCAGCTGGTACCACAAAACAAAAGTGGCGGATATTTTCCTTTGATGGGTATGAATGTAATCAGTCCCCATAATTGATACAGATTGGTATGCTCCAACTTTTTAGTCAAAACCCCCTTTAGAAGTATGCTGAATCGATTTACAGGACCTATAATCCTGTAAATCGATTGGTATGCTGAATCGATTTATAGTCCAATAATCAAATATCTGACAGAACTCATCAGCAGAGGGGAGTGATTTAGCTAAAAGGTTCAGAGACAAACTTGATCTGCTAAATGTGACCCATTACGCATTGGATCTTCCATAGGATTTTCTTATGAATCCATCTACCGTATGATTTTAAAAAATATATCATACACTGTTCTGTGAAATTGATGAACTAGTAGTACCTACAAACTCAATGGCTCATACACTCTCAGTCTTCAGAGCATAAAGTTGAGCAAGCACTAACTGGCTGAAGAATCTGATCCTCTACAATAAATAGTATGCTATGAACACGCACACACTCTTTCTTTGTACTAGGTCAAATTTCACACGCACATTGCAACTAATAGCAATCCCTCTCATGCAAATTCTGTTCAACTCCAAGTTGCATATACGAAACAACCTTTAAACAAAAACCCTAAGATGACAAGCCTATCGTTATTATCATGCAATTTTCATGCTCAGACTAGATTATCGCCAACATGTTTGATGGTTGCAGAGGTGATTATATGATATACGTACTGTCAACACAAACAGTTTATAAAAAACATAATGCCTACAGAATCCAAAACGCAATAGCAGTATAAATCAGAATAACATTCTCATGATGTAGATGTTAATTGTTAAGAAATGAAATAATCCCCAATGATCAACTAATATAGGATGGCCACTTCGGAGATCTGTAACCTCCTCCTCATTACTAATAAAATCAAGTGAAACCATCCACGCATGCATATATCATTAGATACTAAGCAGTAGATCCGTATTAGATTGCAGGACAATGAGGACGAAGCCGGTGAAAATCATGACAATCAAGTAACTCGGCAGACAAATATACGAATTTACCGACCAGTGACGATGTCGCGGAAGAACTCAACGGATTCGGTCAGCTCATCCGCTGTTTTAGCCTTCCATTTTCCAGATAACGCCGCAACCGCTTCTTCATCTAAGTATACTCCGATGGAAGTGAAAGAGATGAACTTTCCTTCGATCATCAGACCTCTCACACCTGCCGATACAAAAATAAAATAAAACACTGATCCTCTATGGAGTGCGGCAGCCAGAGAAGAAAAATAACTGGAAATAGGGGTGGACGCAAACGGGGACCGCTTCCAAACTTTTCAAAATTTTGAAAATGATGTTATAAATTTTTGAAAAATCCAAAATAACAAAAGTTATGGGTCCGCTGTCAGCAAGGCAAATCTATTGGTCGGAACGAGATTGCTGACCTGCACCGCCGAGGAAGAAAGGCTTGGAGGCGGAAGGAGGCTTGACGGAGGGAGGAAAGACTGTTTGTTCGATAGTAACCGCGGAGAGCTGAGGGGAGATGACCATTGTGCTGAAGATACTGTAAGGTTACCTCTTCTTCTGCTGCTGCTGCTGATGATGATGATTTGAAGGGAAAGATGTTCTGTGGAAGTAGATGCAAGAAACATGGTCAGTATCCAGTTGAATTTATTAAGAGTGTGATACAGCGAGAGGCTTGGTTGGTGGGAGAATGGGAGGAAGGTGGGAAGATCTATGGAGGAAGAAGTACGGGTGGAGAATGGTAAGTAAGTGTCAGAGGACCCTACCATATATAGTATCTTATCTAGGGTTATGTCGGGGGCAAAATGGTGAAATTTAACGTGGATGACGAACGGACATGACATGTGGCGGGCAGGGGAGATCGGTGACCGTTCGGTAGTACACATTCACGTGCTAAATGGGACAATGCCAAGGAGAAGCGGTACATGACATTTGCTGCTAGGTAGGTTCTCTTGCGATCAATAGGACTACAGAAATAAAGAAAGGTTGGCAGAGAGAGAGCAACATTATTGTGCTTGCCTTTGTAATAATCTTGGATACAACGCAGCACAAGCTTTCAGAAAAGAATGGCTATGAGAAAGTACAATTAGAGACGACCTACATCTACATGTATAACATAAAAGAAAAAAAAAGGTGACCAGCGTTTTACAAAAAGTGACCTACGGATATGAAGAAGGGTAACTTCAACTTAGCTATTTAGCAAGGAAGCAATACAATGTAGAAGATGCAATTTATTCTTATAGTCATGTTGATAAACATTAACAGCAGCAGCGGCGCCCCTCAATTGAACTGATCAGAATGCTACTGTTCTCACCCGTCAAACAAAACAGAGAATATGAATGTATCTATCACGTAAGATTAACTTATCCTATAAGATTTATATTACTTCGAACTTAACCAAGCTTATATTATAGCATTACAAATATGGTTAGGAATATATGAGATTTATATTACTAATTAAACATAAACCGACTAGGAGAATCAAATTCTGCTCATATATACCCTTATCTAAGTTGTAGGACTATCCATGATAATCCAACCACATCTAACATCTAAAACCATGAGTATTACTCATAATCATACACGCTCCCATGTTTTTATACATGATTTTTTGGTTTTTCATATTATTTTAAAAAATAAGATGTTTTTACTTTTTTATTCCTTACTTTCCAACTCTACCATAATCTTTTCACTCACAACTACTCCAATTTCTAATATAAAAGTGGATAAAATTGTCTACTTTATTTTCTTCATAATTTATGTGTCCAAACTAAAAAATCATCTATTTACATCGGAAGGAAGGGAATATAACAATATGGACATAGCAAAGTTCTTCCTTTTTACCCGTATATGAAAAGGGACAGACAGATCAGCAACCTGATAAGTAATATGCATCCATCACATGATGATTATTTGGAATCCAGAACATTAACCAAAACCAGCTGTATTCATAAATATATACATTAAGTCATGGCTTTTACCGCTATGTGGCCTGGACTCTTTTGTAACAGCGTAGCAATGGATTTCACCAACTGAACTTGGAAGAACTGGAGTAGCCGGAATCTCTTCTCCCTGTTTGAGACTAACAAATCTTGACAGAATGGCCGTACGTGTTGAGCTAATAGGAGGGGGGCGCACTTCGGGGTTCTCCTTCTTTTTTTTCTACGGATCGCCGGGTGGAGTTTATTTATACATATATAGTCAAGAACCAGGTAGTAGTCAAGTCAACTGTGGACGATGACAGATTTTGTTTGCCGAAATTATAGTTACGAATTGGATCGATTCACCCTTAAATTTAGAGTGGATAGATATATGATACGGGAAAAAATAAAGGTTAAACTTAAATGATAAGTAATTATTTACATATTCATCAGGAAGATCTTGGGTTGGAATTTTTCGGGTTTCAGGCATAAACGGGTTTTGTTTAAATTTTATTTGTGGGATTTGGGTACACAATGTGTAGTTGTTTGTGGCAGTCCAACAGCTATTTAATTATAACCGCTGGACCTGAGCAGCCAACCGAATAGGTGACTACAAACGAATTATATGTTAATAGGAGTATAGGAGCGCCGGGGTTTATGTGACGGATAGTGATTTTACGCCGACAATGGAAACAATCAAGATCATCTGTTTTTTTTCTTTTTTTTTTAATCTACATCATTCAAATTTTTTAGAGTAAATTACTCAGAGCCCCCTTGAGGATTTAGGATATTACAGTTAACCCCCTTGTGTTTATCATAATTACTGGTAACCACCTCGAGGTTAAGGTATCTTCGACTACGAGCCCCCGAACTATAACTCTGTTATCAGGAAGTTAAATACGTATTAACCTATCAGCTTAATCATATTAATAAGGTCATGCTAGACAAAAAACACTACTTAATCGGCATTGTTATTTTCCTAAAAATGTCAACCCTTCCTTGAAAATGCATCTAAAGTGGGATGAGAGAGAGTTAGACGATGTTGATTAAGCAGTTTTGTTGTCCAGCCTGGCATTATTAATGTGATTAAGCTGATATATCAACACATAGATAACTTTTTTATCACAGAGTTATAGTTCGGGGGCTCCTAGTCAATGATTCTTAACCTTGAGGTGGTTACCAATAATTATGATAAATACAAGGGGGTTAACAGTAATATCCCAAATCCTCAAGAGGGTTCTGAGTAATTTACTCAATTTTTTTTCTTATTTCACTGTACCTACTATTTTGGTTTTTTGTTCTACTCTGACTTGATAAGAGAGCATGCAAATATAATTACTTTTTATTTATGATGTGGAACGACGCTTTGACAAGAAACATATATGTACAATACGACTCATTTGAATCATTTTATGTTTTATGACTTTAATTTGTATTTTTTATTTATTTTCTTCTTTTTTGGTAATTTTTATTCTTTTTCATTCTTTATCATAAAAACTTTATATTGCTATAACTTTTAATATATAAGTCCAAAATGGAAAAAAATTATATCATTATTCACCTAAATTCAAGCTCTTTAAAACAAGACCAGTCATGGATATGTTTTGACAACTTAAAAAAAATATATTTTTCCATTTATACGATGATAAACTAAATTGATAATATGATTAATTAATTTTGTGTTATGAATCATTAAAATTGATATTATGATTCATTGATTAATAAGTGGTGAATTCGACATTTTTAACTTTACTAGGGTGGGTTTTGAGGTGTTTTGGGGGTAGGGTAATCTATTTGAAATTTGTTTTGTATTTTATATTGTAGCAACTAACTCGACAGGTTTTTAGGGTTTGTGGTAGCGGGTTTAGGCCCGCCACTGCAAACCCTAAAAATGTCTTCGACGTTTTTTAGCTTTCCTATGGTGGGTTTTGGGGTAGGGTAATCTATTTGGAATTTTTTTCGTACTTTATATTGTAGCAACTAACTTGACAGGTTTTTCGACCCTAAACCCGCCATTGCAAACCTTAAAAATGCCTTCGACGTTTTTAGCTATCCTAGGGTGGGTTTTGGGGTGTTTTGGGGGGTAGGGTAATCTATTTGGAATTTGTTTCATACTTTATATTGTAGCAACTAACTCGACAGGGTTTTAGGGTTTGTGGTAGCGGGTTTAGGGTCGTACCCTAAACCCGCCACTACAAACCCTAAAAATGTTTTTGACGTTTTTAGCTATCCCAGGGTGGGTTTTGGGGTGTTTTGGGGGGTAGGGTAATCTATTTGAAATTTGTTTCGTACTTTATATGGTAGCAACTAACTCGACAGGTTTTTAGGGTTTGTGGTAGCGGGTTTAGGGTGGTTAGACCCTAAACCCGCCACTGCAAACCCTAAAAATGCCTTCGACGTTTTTAGCTATCCTAGGGTGGGTTTTGGGGTGTTTTTTTTTGGGGGGGGGGGGGGGGTAGGGTAATCTATTTTGAAGTTGTTCTATACTTTAATGTGATGATGTACATATTTTAATGTGAGAATGTACATGTTTTAATGTGACGATGTACATGCTCAAATGTTACCACATATTATAATTGTTACCACGTCACGACTATATATAAATGTTTCCATGCCACGATTATATACAAACGTTTCCACAATTATATAAATGTCTCCAGGTCATAAAAACGTTTCCACAATTTTATATAAACGTTTCAACGATTTTATATTAACGTTTCAACGATTTTATATTAACGTTTCCACAATTTTATATAAACGTTTCGATGATTTTATATTAACGTTTCCATATAAACCTTTCCACGACATGATTACATATAAACATTTTTCATAATTATATATGAATGTTTCCACGCCACAATTATATAATGTTTCTACGATGGTATAAAGGTTTCCACGATTTCAGACAAAGTGTCCACCTGATAGTATAAAATGTTTCCACTTTGTTTTATATACGTTTCCACAATTATATATAAACGTCTCCAGGTCATAAAAACGTTTCCACGATTTTATATAAACTTTTCGACGATTTTATATTTACGTTTTCATATAAACCTTTCCACGACATGATTACGTATAAACATTTTTCATAATTATATATGAATGTTTCCACGCCACAATTATATAATGTTTCCACGATGGTATAAAGGTTTTCACGATTACAGACAAACGTGTCCACCTGATAGTATAAAACGTTTCCACTTTGTTTAATATACGTTTCCACATTTTTATACAAACCTGAACAGTTCCATGATTATATATAACGCTTCCACACCATGATTCCAACATTTCCATGCCAAAATTAAGAATAATATTTATTCCGCTATGCATGAAGGTTTCCACATTTTTGTATAACGTTTCCACGTTTTTATATAACGTTTCCGTTATTATATATTATGGATGATAACTTATAACCTGAAGCCTAATATTTGTACTTTCAATATTTTTAAAAGTATTATACGTCACTTATAGATTTATAAAAATATACATTAGATTAATGTTTTTTATATTACCAACTTTTTATTACAAAAAAATTATTTTTTTTGATCGCAAAGACGGGGGCAAATTAGCCCTCTTCTCTTATTGAGAACATAGAGGATTTATCCTCGATTAACTGGTTTACAACACATCCAGGGGGAATACTAAGAAAGTTACAACCCATGGGTAGGTTCAGACCCGATTTTGCTAAGAGGTCAGCAACCTTATTGTAAGTGCGAGAAATGTAAATGACTCTACAATTCCTCACAGTCAGGAGATTACAGATTGATTCATCGATCAGCGGCTTCAAAACATGATGGTCTGGACAACGATCAAACAGCTTCACCAATTGAGTAGAATCCGTCAGAATCTTCACATTGTTGACGCCTTGAGCTTTCAGAAACCTGCTCGCATGCACTAGAGCCATGGCCTCTGAATGGAGAGTGCTTCTGTGTCCAAACACAGCCACGAAACCTCCCAGCCAATCACCGCTTGTATTCCTCATCGAACCACCAGCAGCTGCTAAACCTGAGGAGATACAATTCGCTCCATCAATATTAAGGATGTTAAACGCAGGATCACAAGTAAGATCAAGAGGTTCCCTGATAAGGTGCGACTTCTCCTTAGTCCAGACAGATGAAAGATTCTTAACATAAGATTGCACTCTCTTATTTTGTTGGCATCTCAGTAAAATATTACGAAAAGGAAGAAATAATCTGTTTTCACCACCAAAGATTTTACTATTTCTCCAATTCCATAACATGAAACAGACAATGGGAAACACCATTCTCCACTTAATGTTGATCAGAGACTTTTTACTTTCCAACAAATTGCTCTTGATCCAGACCTGTAAAGTACAACCGAAAAAGTTAGTATAGTAATTAGAAGAGATGAGTTTGACCCATATCCTTCTGGCTATTGGGCAATCCCGCAATATATGTAGAATTGTTTCTTCATTGCCACAATAATGACAAGATTTATCATTAGTTAAACCCAAGCAATATCTTCTATGATTAGTCATGAGTTTGTTAAGGCAAGTGCGCCACAACATAATTTTAATTCTTTCTTGAACCGGAAGTCTCCAGATTGCTCTGAAAACATCTGAGTTATCAAGCTCATGACTCATAGTGAGAAGCTCATATGCAGACTTAACACTATACTTGCCATCACTCTCAGGCCACCAAGTAGGGAAATCAGAACCTGTCTCTGGATGAACAGAATATTTGGTGAGCAGATTCATAATATTAACAGGTAAAAGACTAGAAATAGACTCCCTATTCCATCCCGAATTGTTATCCCAATAGTTAGACACATTCCTATCGAGATCCTGGCTGGGTATGGGACTCACAGCTTTTGATTCTAAGTTAAACCCCCCAATCCATCTGTCCTTCCAAAACTTAACAGCTTCACCATTACTCACCACCCAACGCAAACCCTCTTTAATCAAAGGTTTACATTTCTGCACCCCCTTCCAAGTGACAGACCCCCGGCTGGAATCAGGGTTAGGGTATTAAAAAAAAATTATTCAATTGATTAAGGCATGCAATTTTGAATTGATATATATTCCATTTATATTTATATATATATATATAAAAAACTATTACAATAGCTATGTATATTCAACTTTTTTCTTTAAAAATATATGAATATTTAACTTAGTGTTTTCCATTAATTCAACTTTTTTTTTAAATTTATTCAACCTGATTAAACTATGTAATGTATTTGAATTGATATATGTTAATCGGTAAATATTATCACATTAAATAATTAATAATATGTGTATATGAATATAGTCATATAAACTTTTTTTTTTATAAAAGTAGTGAATTATTTTATAAATAACTATATATCTAGGTAAGTATTATGTAGAGGACAAAATAATATTATGACATTTAAAAAATAAATCTACCCCAGCAAATGGATATAGATCTACCCCAGTACTGTATAACTTTTTTTTAATAAAAAAAAAAGAAAAAAAAGTTCCGTGAGGACGGAGAATAGAGGTCCGTCACCTAATCCTCTCCCGTATAGGAGGATATTGACATCGCAATTTCTTCGCTACATGCGACTCTGATAGCTACATTACCGGTAGTTTTGTAATTTAAAAAATTGGAAAAATGGAAATGTATCGAATTTTTTTTCCTTTCTTTATATTACCAGATAGTCACCTGCTGCTAGTTTTGTGTGAATTGTTTTTGTGGCAGTCCCAGTCAGTGGCTGTTTTTTTACTATATTAATTTTAAATGGTTTGTAACTTTTAATATATAAGTCCAAAATAAAAAAAATTATATCATTGTTCACCTAAATTCACTCTTCAAAACAAGATCAGTAATTGATATGTTTTGACAACTTTAAAAAAAAGTTTTTTTTACATGTATACGATGATACACTAAAATGATAATATATGATTCATTAATTTTATATTATGATTCATTAAGTAATAAGTGGTGACTTCGATTACAAACTTCGGAACTGATAAAAAATCATTATTGTTTTATAGTGTATTATTATTGTTGTATGGTGTATTTTTAAACCTAAACCCGCCACTACAAATCCTACAAATGTCTTCAACGTTTTTAGCTTTCCTAGGGTGGGATTTGAGGTGTTTTAGGGGGATAGGGTAATCTATTTGGAATTTGTTTTGTACTTTATATTGTAGAAATTAACTCGACAGTTTTTTAGGGTTTGTGGTAGCGGGTTAGGCCACTACAAACCATAAAAATACCTTCAATGTTTTTTAGCTTTCATAGGGAGGATTTTGGGGTGTTTTTTTTTTTGGGGGGGGGGGGGGGTAAGGTAATCCATTTGGAAGCCGTTCTATACTTTACATTGGGGCAACTAACTCGACAGGTTTTTAGGGTTTGTGGTAGCGGGTTTAAGGTCATTAGACCCTAAACCCGCCACTACCAACCCTAAAAATGTCTTCAACGTTTTTTAGCTTTCCTAGGGTGGGTTTTGGGGGGTAGAGTAATCTATTTGGAAGCCGTTCTATACTTTAATGT
The DNA here is from genome assembly GCA_023374045.1 of Limonium bicolor. NCBI lineage: Eukaryota > Viridiplantae > Streptophyta > Magnoliopsida > Caryophyllales > Plumbaginaceae > Limonium > Limonium bicolor. Next base: position 241,388,658 of record CM041777.1, read on the forward strand.
GAGGATGTACATATTTTAATGTGAGAATGTACATGTTTTAATGTGACGATGTACATGTTCAAATGTGAGATGTTCAATTATGAGAATGTATATGTTTTAATGAACATTTGTACATGTTTGTGTGACCATCTATACAAGTTTTCTCCCTTATATGTACAGGATTTAATCCAAGGATGTACATATTTAATGATTCGTACAGGTTTATGTGACAATCTGTATATTTTTAATGCGAGGATGTACATGTTTCTACGTGAGGATGTACATGTTTTAATAAAAATTTGTACAGGTTTGTATGACTATATGTACAAGTTTTCTTTTATTTTATGTGCACTATAACCCTTAGCAACGTCAGTTTTACTTTTTTAAAAAATTAAACACGTTTTTCTTTTTACTTGCCAGGCATGTAGCGATTGCTTACACCGGTCTCGATGAGGTTGCTGGTAAGCCGTGAGCGTAAACAAAAACATACGAGATGCTATGTTCTGTTTTATTTTAAATGTATTTTTTTATTTTCCATGTCAGCATATGTAGCCATCCTGGTTACATTCAGCTGTAGCTCAGACCGGTTGTATTGACATAACCTAATTTACCTACAACACAACCAGCAGCAAAACTCTCTTTTGATTAAAAATTACGACATAAAAATAATAATTATAAGCGCAGGACCTGAGTAGCCGACCGAATAGGTGACCACAAACGAATTATATGTTAATAGGAGGATATAAGGATATTGACATAACCTAATTTACCTACAACACAACGAGCAGCAAAACTCTCTTTTGATTCTCTCAATCTCACTCTTTATATCTTTCTTTGTGCTCCGCCGCCCTGTGCTCTCTTCCAATGAGTGTATATATAGATCTCTAGGCTATTTATCTATATAATATAAATTCCTAGATATCTTATAGATTTTCTCTCTTTTTTGATAATTAAGGCTTGAAACCATTTTATTGAATAAGGTAAGTGGCACATATTGGGTGTAACACCCCAAAACACTGGCCTAGGAGTTAGGGGTATTACACGCCGCGTATTATTACTTAATAACGCAAGGCTGTAACTATCGTACTCAAACAATTAGAATAAAGACCCAAAATGAAATACTTGTATAAATTGGTATTATCAAAGTAACATAGTACTCTCAAAACCAAAATACAAAGTAACCGTAAACCAGAGGTCAAATATAGCATCAATGCTAACAGGGCCCGTAGGCTACAAATGCTAAATCAAAATGTCTCTAGACATGAGTAAACATAAACAGAACTCTAGAAGCTGAACAGGTGATCCTCGCTGATCAATCTGCAATGTTAGTAAAAGTAAGGGGTGAGCATCCAACTATGCCCAGTAGATGACTAACATCATCAACCAGTATGCTCAAAACATTTACTAGAATGTTATCAAATCAGAAGTAAACAGAGGAAGTCACGATCCAAATCAGAAAGCAGAAACAGAAGTCCAATCACAATAGGACTAAACAGAGTTCAAAGCAGACACAGTCAGAAGCAGAAGGGGGACCCTAGTTAACCACAACATACAGGCAGAACGGATAAAATCCGTGAACAGAATGAGGAAACAACACTCGTGAACAAATAGGTGGGAACCTGTGAACAGAACAGGAAAATCACCCGTGAAACAGAGGACGTCCTACGTAGCGCGCTACGAGATAGCTAAACCAGCCATCCACGGTTCAGATACAAAGATAACTAGGTCCCAAAACAGAAGCTTAAATACAGATAAACATATGTGCTCCAATGGCACCACAAAGCATATAGATAGCTTGGAAATCAGAAGGGGAATCCAACCCCGTAAACGGAAGTCAAAACGGAGCTCAGACGAGCAAGATAAGACGTAAACAGTGCCATGTCCGAACTTGTGTCCGAATGTCGAAGTTTGGACGCAAGTCGAGACTCAAAAACCAAATTTGGACGAATGTCCAAACATGTGTCCGAACGTTGAAGTTCGTACACAGGTCAAACTCAAACAGAGGAAGAGGCAAAGGGGTGTCCGAACATCAAAGCTCGGATGGATGTTCGGACACTTTCGGAAATCAGATACGTAGTGAAGTCTGAACATATGACCGAACATCAAAGCTCGGACACATGTCGAAGCAAAATCAGAGGTTTATAACAGACGGTGTCCGAACTTCTGTCCGGACTTACAAGTTCGGACTCCATTCGAGACTTGTAAGTCGGATTCGTCCTCGCACCCCGTCCGAACATCAAAGTTCGGACGGAAGTTCGGACACGACAAAAACTTCAGAAAACTCAAAGCGCAACAGGGCCTGTCCGAACTTCAAAGTTCGGATAGACGTTCGGACAGACGTTCGGACAGACGTTCGGACATGTTGAAAAACACAATTTTCAGAACGAAATCAGATACGAACAGAAGCTTCACAAATCCTCAATTTGCAACCAGAACCCAGCATTTACTAAAAACAACCTTGGGGGTTTTTACCATTCGAAATAGCAGCGGATCAAACAGAGTTTAACATAAACACAGAGTTAATCAAACGGTCTAAATTACAGAAACTAAACTCCCCAAGGCTGAACGCACAAACCGAGTCCGAGAGCCACCTACCTCGTTAATCAGCAGAAGAATTCCCAAATCTGCAGCAGAAAAACTGACCCAAGTGCAGACCGGAACACAATACCAACAGCCACTGAGATTCCTTAACAAATGTAGAGACAAAACCCCAATCAGAAACCGACAGAACTTCCCAAATTCAGAAACCATGAATAACACAATCACAACCCTTACCTAAATCTGACAATAATTCTGCAGCGAAGATCAAAAGGAGGAGATCGACAGACAGGCACCGGTGGAGAGTACTGATTCACAATCAGATTGCAAGGGGGTAAATAAGAATGGAGGAAGTTCTCAAAATCAGAATCCAGAAGTGAATTGGAATTGACAAACCACGAAACTAACCTGATTGCAATGGAGAAGGCGAAGTAGAAACATAATACACCAACAGCGCAGCCAAGTCTTCACAGATTGAGATTGTAGAATAACGTTGAGGAAGAGAGAGATGGGAGAGAGGAGCGTCTGACAGTTCACAAAGCGGAACAGGAATGAGATCGTGATTTATAAAGTGGGATAATTACTGATTAATGTACTTAAAATAAATCAGCCTTTACCTTTAATTAGAAGGAGCGGAAAAGACTAACTCGTCCTCCTCTTTAATTCCAAGGACATCCATGTCCTAAATTCACCATAAGCTAATATAAGTCAAAGATGTAACGAAATAAAGTCTGCAACGAACTTTGGGTTATAACATCACCTCCCCCTTAAAAGAATTTCATCCTCGAAATTAAACGTACCTACTGCTCGAAGAGGGCAGGAAACTTAGAGCGCACTTCACTCTCCACTTCCCAGGTCGCCTCCTCTTCAGTCTTACTCCTGAGCTTACGAACATCTCTGGCTAGGATCTTCGAAGGAGCTACTTCAAAAGTGAAGTCCTCCCTCAGCTGAAGCGGACCAAAATCAATAATGTGGGACGGGTCTGGAACATACTTCCTCAGCATGGACACATGAAACACACTATGCACTGCTGTTAGCGATGGAGGCAAGGCCAAACGGTAAGCAACCAGCCCGATCCTCTCCAGGATCTCAAAAGGTCCAACAAAACGAGGACTGAGCTTGCCTCTTTTCCCAAACCGCACAACTTCACGTACTGGAGAAACCTTCAGGTACACATGATCGCCCACCTCAAACTCTAGAGGTCTCCTCCTCTGATCAGCGTAACTCTTCTGACGACTCTGAGCCACAAGCAGTCGCTCTCTAATAGACTGAATCTTCCCCACAGCATCTTCGACCAAGTCTGGACCGACAACTGCTCTCTCCTTCAGATCATCCCAACAGATGGGTGACCTGCACCTCCTACCATATAGTGCCTCGAACGGGCCATCCCGATGCTAGACTGGAAGCTATTATTATAAGCAAACTCTATCAACACCACATGCTGATCCCAACTGCCTCCAAGGTCAAGCACACATGCTCTAAGCATGTCCTCCAGAACCTGATTTGTCCTCTCTATCTGCCCGTCTGACTGAGGGTGATACGCTGAGCTGAAAGACAATCTCGTCCCCAAAGCCTGATGCACTCTGCCAGAATCTGGATACGAACCGCGGGTCTCTATCAGACACAATCGAAACTGGAACCCCATGCAAACGCACTATCTCATCCATATACAACTGTGCTAGGCGATGCAAACTGAAGGTCTTCCTGACTGGCAAGAAGTGAGCACTCTTTGTGAGTCTGTCTACAATAACCCAAACTGCGTCGAATCCCCTCGGGGTCTTAGGCAGTCCCATGACAAAGTCCATGCCCACGCTCTCCCATTTCCACTCCGGAACTGGAAGAGGCTGTAGCAAACCAGCTGGTCTCTGATGCTCTGCTTTGACCTGCTGACAGGTCCGACATCTAGATACAAAGTCAGAAATGTCTCTCTTCATGTTGTTCCACCATAATATCTCCCGGAGGTCTCAGTACATCTTCACACCTCCTGGGTATACCGAGTACGGGGCTCTATGAGCCTCCTGCATGATCTCCCGCCTCAAAACATCGTTTGTAGGCACACAAATACAGTCTCTGAATCTTAGACAACCATCCTCTGAAACCCGAATCTTAGACTCCTGACCAGCAAATAATCCTTCCCTGATCTTACCCAACCCGGCGTCGAGCTCCTGACTGGCCTTGATCCGGTCGATCAAGGTAGACTGAATCTGCAAAGCTGCCAACATCCCAAACCTCTGTGAACGGACGACCCAGATACCCATACACTACAACTCGAGAGCAGACCTCTGCACACCTGACCAAGCACAAACAGCTCCAGACGGGCCTCTCCTACTGAGCGCATCAACAACGACATTCGCTCTACCAGGATGGTAGAGGATCTCCAGATCATAATCGTGCAACAACTCTTCCACCTCCTCTGCCTCAAGTTCAACTCCTTTGAGTGAACAAGTACTTGAGGCTCTTGTGGTCCGTCAAAACCTTGCACAAAGCTCCATAGAGGTAGTGCCTCCAAATCTTCAGAGCAAACACTACAGCAGCCAACTCCAGATCATGGGTCGGATAGTTTTTCTCATATGGCTTAAGCTGACGAGAGCCATATGCAACCACCTTCCCATGCTGCATCAGAACACACCCGAGTCCCCTATGGGACGTATCACAGAAGGCCTCTAGTCCCTCAGTCCCCTCTAGAAGAGTTAAAATCGGCGCAGACGTCAGCCTCTTCTTCAACTCCTGAAAGTACTGCTCACAGGCCTCGCTCCATTTGAACTTCACCTCCTTCTGTAGCAGACGGGTCAACGGAATCACCAACTTGGAGAAGCCCTCCACAAATTTACGGTAGTAGCCCGCTAGTCCAAGGAAGCTACAAATCTCACCAACATTAGTGGGCCTCTGTAATAGCTCTAATCTTCTCCGGGTCCACGGAGATACCATCCTTGGAGACAACATGCCCCAAGAATACCACCTGATCCAACCAGAACTCGCACTTCTTCAGCTTCGCGTATAACTCTCTCTTCCTCAAAGTCTGGAGAACGGTCCTCAGATGCTCCTCGTGCTCCTCAGCTGAAATACCCCGTAATTAAAGATAGTGATTAATTAGGCTACTAAGTATTTTAGAGGCTTAATTACATCTAAATAAACATGAGGGAACAAATCCCGAAGAAAACAGATCCTTAAAATGGATTAAAAGCACGAATGTACCTTAAAACACGTTTTTCGAGGAAACCGGGAAAACACGACTTGAAGCGGGTCAAATAGACTCGTAATAATTTTGGTCAACCAAATAGTCATTAATAAACATTAATGAAGGTTAAGAACCAATAAAATTAAATAAACGAGAAAATTCCAGAAAACGGGTTCCGGTTAGTAAAAACGGTAACAACCGGAAAGTTGTGGGGTGAGAGTGTAAATAAACAAAACTAATGTGTCCACTTTTGAAAATAAAAATCAAAAATTTGATTGTGTGTGTGAGTGTGGCCGCCCCCTCTCTCACTCTCACTTTCTTTATTTCTTTCTTATTTGCTAAAAGACAAACAAATAAGTAAAAAGCAAAAGTGAATTCTCTCTCCTCACAACCCACTCCCTCTCTCACGTAAAGCACCTCTCTCTCTCATTTTCTTCTTCCTTCCCACAGAACTCAATGGCGATTTTGTAGAGCTCACCCAACTCACCTCTTGCTCTTCATTTTTCTTGGCCAAGATCAACTCCAAATGCAAAGAAAATTACACCACTAAACTCCTCTCTCCTTGGGCAACATTTCCCTCTTTTCCAAATTCGAAAATACCCACTTTCATCTCCATGGGTGTTCTTGCTTTTGAGGATGAATACCACCATTAGAAGCTCATTCTTCACCTTGTTGGTCTAAGGTAAAAAAAATTCGAAAAAACTAACATTTCTAGCTCTCATTTGCTAAATAGAATTTTCTAAGTTTTGAGCTTCTATGTTCCTTGTTCCCAACCGATTTTGGCTTCACATTGGGAGTGGAAATCTTGTCTTCTTGCTGCCCAACACTCCTTCCATATACTTGCAAGGTAATGCCTTTTACTAAACCCTAAAAACATGTCTAAGTTCTAGGGTTAGGTGTGAATGAATTCTAAGTAGTGTTGTGTATTAATATAGGCTGTAGCATTGGAGTGTGAACTCCATTTGAACCGAGAACAAGAGAGAAAGAAAGAGGAAGAAAGGAAAAGAAAGAAAGGAGAAACCAAAATCACAAGGTAAATGCTCTTACCTTGAGTTGGTTTTATGTATTGTAGTGTAACAGATTTTGTGTAGTAAAAATGAGTAATGTATATGGTAATGAGTAATAAGTATGTTTTAGTATAATGAGGAAGGTAATGTAACAGTTTTGAAGTTTTTAAATGATGTTTAAAAGCTTGGGGAAACTTTGGGTAATGGATATGTATGTGCAGGAAAATGTATTGTGTTGATTAATGCTTGGATTGATATGGAAGTTGTAATGAATGTGTGAGCTGAAATAATGTGTGGGCAAAGTGAAAATTATAGGGGAGACTATGTCAAATTTTACCTAGGAATGAGAGGGCTTAAGTGTTTAAGGAGAGGGAATAACCTAGGAAGTAACTAGGTGTATTTTTGTAGTTGTCATGGGTGTTTAATCACCTTGGAAACAGATTTGGAGAGGAGCTAGGTAATGGGGAGAGCTAGGATGTAAAGTAATGTATTTAGGATGCTAGGAGTGGCGTTGGTAGAGGGAGTATTGAATGGTAAGAGGTGGAGTAAAAATCTGTAGCATAAGGAGAACAAAAATTGGCATAAGTGCTGAAATGAAGTGAGGAAAAATTGTGTAAGTGGATTTAGAAATGAGTAAGGAAGTTGTTGGATGAACTAAGGTAATTTAGAGGACCTAAGTAGTGTTAAAACATGTGGGAATGTATTGGTAAGGATTGGGGAAGCAATTGGAAAGAAATGAACTGAAAACAGATTTTAAAATGGAAGTACTGGGCCGGACCGACCTTGGGACCGAACTTTCAAGGTCGGTCGAGCCTTGAATTACAAAGACGGGAAGTGTACTGACTTCGACTGACCTTGGAACCGAACTTGACAAGGTCGGTCGAGTCATAAAATTTTAGAACCAGAAGTCACTGACTTCGACCGACCTTGGGACTGGACTTGGCAAGGTCGGTCGAGTCCAGAATCTCGAACCCAGAACACACTGACTTGGACCGACCTTGGGACCGGACTTGCAAGGTCGGTTGGGACTGAATTTTTCCAGCGATGTAACTCACTGACTTCGACCGACCTTGGGTCCGACCCTGGGTAGGGTCGGTCGAGTCAAAACAAAAAAAATAAAATGAAATGATTATAGCAATCATATGTATATATGTATATATATATATGCCTATACCCATATGTATATATATATAGTAATATACCGTTAATGAAGTAGTAAAAGTAAGAAAGTATGCACATGAGTAAGAAAACAAGTGTAAAGAAATAATAAGAAAAGAATGATGCATATAATCAAGTATGAAATGTAAGAACTAGTAGGAGTACATTGGAAGTATTAATGAAGGAATAAGTTGGATCAATAATAGATTATTGATCATACAACTTCATGTATGTATAGGAATCAAATAGTTGAACTCCAAAGGGAACCGGTAGCACGAGTACGACGGTGAACGGTATGATTTCCTCATGCCCTGTATCGTAACTTGGTTACTCTGATTTGTGTGCTTATGTGATCACTCAAATAAGATAAATGCAAGAATCAGATTTTATTGCACTTAATTGTGTTTGAACTATATTGTTCTTGTTGTAATATCTTGAACACTTAGTTTGTATAATTCATGAAATGAATGTATGAGAATGAAGCATATGTGTAATGTGATGTGTACTTGTGTAGTGTATTGACTCTTGTAATGGAAGTAATGACTTCTACTAATTCCTAACTACCTAACTCCTAACTGGAGTAATGAGTAAAATGGAATGAGTAGAAGTCCGATATAGTTTCGGCCACGCGTAAGGATAAGGAAACACAAGAGGTTGGATCCGAATCCTGGCCTTAATCCTTTCTATGGACCAAACCTCTTAAATGGGTAGCATCCTAGATTGGTGAGCCACCCTTAAGCCCGGTGGTGGGATGTAGTAGTCCCTGCCCGGAGGTCATACCGACTTGACTTGAGTAAGTAAGTAAGTAAAGTATTGTATGAGTAATGGCCTTGACTAGTGTAAGTCATTGACCTTGAGTAAAAGAGTAATGTACACCCGATTAACCCGGGTGGGTAATGAATGCTAACAAGCCTTGTGTATGTATTGGAGAAGCGTATCTCCTTAACGGTAAGTATGATTGGTTGACTTGTAATGTCTTCCTTGTATGCATTGAATGTATGTCTGCCTTGTGAAATGAATGTGTGGTATTGTATAAGAGCATGTATGTATGTATGTATGTATGAGTAAAATGAACCGCATGTATTCGACCAAGTAGTTGGCGTACCCTCGCTAGTACGCGGGGTATGCGGATTTCATATGCAGCGTTTCACCGAGCCCCTTGGGGCACTATTTTTATTTTACAGGTACTCGTGAGATGTGAAGGTCGAGTAAGGACCTGGATGTATTCTTTTTGGAAGTAGTTAGTAGTATACGATTGGTGTACCGAGTTGTACACGGCTTAAAGCCTTTTAAGTAGCCGGTGTACCATGTGGTACACCCTTTTGAGAGAATTGAATTGCGAAACTTAGCATGAATGAGTAGATGTACAAACTCATAATTTTTGGGAATAGACTTGTAGACTTGGAATGTAATTCATATATATTTGGATACTCGGTAATCAAAGTGTAAGTAAGTATTTGGTATCGTATTATAAGTTTAATGTACTCGGTATATCTATATCTTCAGACCGATACTGTAAGTAGTAGTAGCCTAGTTAGTCTTGGAATGACTAACGGCGTTGTATCACCCGCCGGGAGTAAGTATGTATCCGCTGCATGTAGGAGTAAGTACGGAGACGATTAGAGGATAATGGAAGGATTAACGGTTGGGGTGTTACATCAGCACTCTTGGAATACACCAAGATATCATCAATAAACACCACAACGAACTGGTCCAAAACGGCTTGAAGACCCGGTTCATCATGTCCATAAACATATAAGGCGCATTCGTCAGACCGAATGGCATCACAAGGAACTCGTAATGTCCATAACGAGTCCTGAAGGCGGATTTAGGCACGTCGTCTGTCTTAATCCTCAGCTGATGATAACCGGACCTCAGATCGATCTTCGAGAACACCTTAGCTCCGACTAACTGGTCGAACAAGTCATCTATGCTTGGGAGAGGATACCTATTCTTAATGGTAACCTTATTGAGCTCCCTGTAGTCAATGCATAACCGCATACTACCATCCTTCTTCTTATCAAACAAAACGGGCGCTCCCCAAGGCAACACGCTAGGGCGAATGAAGCCCTTATCCAACAGCTCCTGCAACTGGATCTTCAGCTCCTTAAGCTCAGCAGGCGCCATCCGGTATGGGGCCTTGGAAATCGGCTGAGTCTCAGGTGCGAGCTCGATCGAGAACTCCACCTCTCTGACAGGGGGAAGCCCAGGCACATCGTCCTGGAACACGTCTGGGAAGTCTCTGACCACTGGGATATCCTCCAACTTCGCATCCTTGCGAACCTCAGGGATGTAGCACAGAAATCCGTGGCATCCTTTCCTACGATAGCAAAACGCCTGCATGGCTGAGATAACTGGCGGCGAGCACGGGATTCCATTCCCTGCTATAGTCAGGCGGGGCTGACCCGGCTCCTCAAACGTAACCCTTGACGCAGCACAATCAATATGGGCATGGTAGGCAGCAAGCCAATCCATACCCAGAATCACATCAAAATTAGTCATCTCCATAGGGATGAGGTTAGCATACAGAGTCCTATCTCTGACTAACACAGGACTATCCTTACAAACAGAATTCAGAAGCATAGAAGAATTTCTAACCAAGGGACTATGCACACACAACTCAATATCCAGGGGCACAACAGGCAAACCGAGCCCACCCACCAACTCAACAGAAATAAAAGAGTGGGTGGCTCCAGAGTCAAACAAGCATAAAACAGAACGAGAGGACAGGTGGAGAATACCTGTGACAACTCTGTCATTGGATCGGTCCCTCTCTCCAGCCATTGCATAGACTCTGGCCTGGCCCTGGGGCTTCTTCTGCTCAGCCCGGTCTCGATCTCTGGACTCTGAAGCAGACCCTCCAGTCCTACCTCCAGAACTACCTCTGTTCCTCTCGGCCTGAGGGCAGTCAGCAATCCTATGCTCTAAGGAACCACACTTGAAGCAAGCCCTAGACTTCTTATAGCAGTCCCGACCTCGATGGAACTTGCCAAAAACCTGACACTTCGGAGCGAACGATGAAGAAGACGAACCACCTCTGTCCCTCGAACCCTGACGGTCCCCATATCGGTCTCCAGTAGACTGATCCCTTCTATCGCTCTCATCGGACCTCTGCTTCCTCTTCTGGTCCTTCCCACCAGACTGACAGCCCCTCAGATCATCCTCCACCAACAGGGCAACGTCAACAATATCCCTGAAGGTCTTGTGACGTAGCGGCGTCACAGCAGAGCGGATGTCGGGCCTCAAACCACTCTCGAACTTCTTGGCCTTCCTATGCTCGTCAGGCTCAGGTGCAAACTTTGACAAGCTGATAAACTTCCTGACGTAGTCCTCTACACTCATATCTCGGCCCTGGCGAAGCCGGTTATACTCCAGGATGCGCTGATCCTTATAAACGTCTGGGTAGAACTGTTTGTTGAACTCCCCAATGAACTGATCCCACGTCCAGGGCTGCGGGAACCTCCCCATCACAGACCTCCACCACTCCTTGGCCTCGGCCTTGAATAGGAAGGTGGCAAAATCAACCTTCTGCTCCTCCTCTGAACCCATGACCCGCAGTAGGTCCTCCACCTCAGTCAACCAGTGACTGCCTCCTGGGGATCTCTTGTCCCGTCGAATGCTAGAGGCTTCAGCTTCATGAACTCCTGAAGCGCCTTTACATTCCTCCCTCCAGCATCGGCAGCCCCAGCTCCGGCTGCACCACCACCCGCTGCTCCACCAGCTGCTCCTCCTCCAGGGGCCCCTCCAGCTGCAATTGTCTGCTCCAAAGCACATATACTGACTACTGACTGCCTCGGCGACATCGCCCTGGGGAGTAACTGGAGCTCTTCGTGGCGGCATTATGAAAATCCATAGAGCAAGCAATTCAAACTTGAAACTCCAAAGCATAGATACTGACTACTAACTGACTGACTAAGCTAATTCACATCAGATTAGAAACCCAAAGCTCTGATACCACAAAATGTAACATCCCCAAACACTGGCCTAGGAGTTAGGGGTATTACACGTCGCGTATTATTACTTAATAACGCAAGGCTCTTGCTATCGTACTTAAACAATTAGAATAAAGGCCCAAAACAAAATACTTGTATAAATAGGTATTATCAAAGTAACATAGTACTCTCAAAACCAAAATACAAAGTAACCGTAAACTAGAGGTCAAATATAGCATCAATGCTAACAGGGCCCGTAGGCTACAAATGCTAAATCAAAATGTCTCAAGACATGAGTAAACATAAACAGAACTTCAAAAGCTAAACAGGTGATCCTCGTTGATCAATCTGCAATGTTAGTAAGAGTAGGGGGTGAGCATCCAACTATGCCCAGTAGATGACTAACATCACCAACCAGTATGCTCAAAACATTTACTAGAATGTTATCAAATCAGAAGTAAACAGAGGAAGTCACGATCCAAATCAGAAAGCAGAAACAGAAGTCCAATCACAATAGGACTAAACAGAGTTCAAAGCAGACAGAGTCAGAAACAGAAGGGGGGACCTTAGTTAACCACAACATACAGACATAACGGATAAAATCGTGAACAGAACGAGGAAACATCACTCGTGAACAGAACAGGTGGGAACCTGTGAACAATACGGGAAAATCACCCGTGAAAAAGAAGGACGTCCTACGTAGCGCGCTACGAGATAGCTAAACCAGCCATCCACGGTTCAGATACAGAGATAACTAGGTCCCAAACCAAAAGCTTAAATACAGACAAGCATATGTGCTCCAATGGCACCACAAAACATATAGATAGCTTGGAAATCAGAAGAGGAATCCAACCCCGTAAACGGAAGTCAAAACGGAGCTCAAACGAGCAAGATAAGGCGTAAACAGTGCCATGTCCGAACTTGTGTCCGAACGTCGAAGTTCGGACGCAAGTCGAGACTCAAAAACCAAATTCGGACGAATGTTCGTACATGTGTTCGAACGTCGAAGTTCGGACACAAGTCGAACTAAAACAGAGGAAGAGGCAAAGGAGTGTCCAAACATCAAAGCTCGGACGGATGTTCGGAAACTTTCGGAAAATAGATACGTAGTGAAGTCCGAACATGTGTCCGAACATCAAAGCTCGGACACATGTCGAAGCAAAATCAGAGGTTTGTAACAGAGGGTGTCCGAACTTCTGTCCGGACTTACAAGTTCGGACTCCGTTCGAGACTTGTAAGTCGGATTCGTCCTCGTACCCCGTCCGAACATCAAAGTTCAGACGGAAGTTCGGACACGGCAAAAACTTCAGAAAACTCAAAGCGCAACAGGGCCTGTCCGAACTTCAAAGTTCGGACAGACGTTCGGACATGTTGAAAAACATAATTTTTAGAATGAAATCAGAAACAAACATAAGCTTCACAAATCCTCAATTTGCAACCAGAACCCAGCATTTACTAAAAACAACCTTGGGGGTTTTAACCATTCGAAATAGCAGCGGATCAAACAGAGTTTAACACAAACACGGAGTTAATCAAACGGTCTAAATTACAGAAACTAAACTCCCCAAGGCTGAACACAGAAGCCGGATCCAAGATCCACCTACCTCGTTAATCAGCGGAAGAATTCCCAAATCTGCAGCAGAAAAACCGACCCAAGCGCAGACTGGAACACAATACCAACAGCCACTGAGATTCCTTTACAAATGCAGAGACGAAACCCTAATCAGAAACCGACAGAACTTTCCAAATTCAGAAACCATGAATAACGTAGTCACAACCCTTACCTGAATCTGACAATAATTCTGCAGCGAAGATCAAAAGGAGGAGATCGACAAACAGGCACCGGTGGAGAGTACTGATTCACATTCAGATTGCAAGGGGGTAAATAAGAATGGAGGAAGTTCTCAAAATCAGAATCCAGAACTGAATTGGAATTGACAAACCATGAAACCAACTTGATTGCAATGGAGAAGGCGAAGTAGAAACAGAATACACCAACAACGCAGCCAAGTCTTCACAGATCGAGATAGCAGAATAACGTTGAGGAAGAGAGAGAGATGGGAGAGAGGAGCGTCTGACAGTTCGCAAAGCGGAACGGGAATGAGATCGTGATTTAGAAAGTGGGATAGTTACTGATTAATGTACTTAAAATAAATCAGCCTTTACCTTTAATTTGAAGGAGCGGAAAAGACTAACTCGTCCTCCGCCGCCCTGTGCTCTCTTCCTATGAGTGTATATATAGATCTCTAGGCTCTTTATCTATAGAATATAAATTCCTAGATATCTTATATATTTTCTCTCTTTTTTTTTTGATAATTAAGGCTTGAAACCATTTTATTGAAATAAGGTGAGTGGCATATATTGGGCCTCATTAAAACCTCCCTAGGCAAAACCCAATGGGAAAAAGCCCAGGAAGGAAAAAGAGTAACCGCCAACTCAAAATACAACCTAGTGGTCACAACTAATAAAAGGCCAGAATAGCAACAACACACTAATGTAACCTATCAACTAGCCTCCCACACATAAGCACAAACCTCACACAAGATCCTTTAAAACGATACTTCTACATAAAAACATTACAGTAAGAGAAGAGCATATCCACCCAACTTGTGTCCATGCACAAACACACCGATCAGCACAATAATAAACTCTTGCACCTACTGGAACTGCAGACTCGACTTGAAGAATCGACCACCGACTCCTCGAAAGCAAAATGAACAAACCACCGCTTTTAATCTAATAGCCCATACTGTCACTCTCCATCTAGGTCCCAAAGCTTTCACATATGTGCTTGGATTTGGCTAATAATATTAGCTTTGGTCTGGGATGGATTCGGCACATGACAACCTAACTGTCTTAATAAGTTGATGCATTCATCTGCTTCTACATCAGGGTTGATGATTTTACCATTTTCATTCCTTGACTGAGTAGGTGGTGGGGTATTGTGAACTAGATCGACACATAGCTCTATCCCATCCTTGTCATTAACTGTGATCTCATTCCCTGACAGTGGCCATTCGTCACTCATAATTATTTGTCGGCCCATTGATTATTCTGGACTTCTTCAATTAATTTTTGGTTCTGCTGGGTCTCGAAACTTGCGCCCCTCTCCACTTCGTTTCCAACGCACTTTTCATTCCTCAAATCATTGTTCGGGACCAGAGGCTGCCGGGGAGATCCTTGGAAAAAATTCTCAGGAATACAAACTCCTCCTCCTCCTGCTCATCATGGGACTGATGCGCATCTGCAACTAAATTGTCTCCATCTGAGTCTCTCTCCCTATCTTATATTTTTTTCTCTATGTATACAAAGTATTTAATTATCAAACTAGAAAACTATACATCCCACTAAAGAATATTAATCTCTAAGGAGATATAACCTAATTTAAAAGATCTGGAAATATTTGACTGATTTCTCTTTGCCACGTGTTTAGGAAAAATAAAAAGCCTCGGTAAATGTCATTTTTTTGTAGTGGTTGGAGTTTAAAAATAATGTTATACTGCATATGGACACACAAATGTAAATATTTTTTGTAAAGCAAAGGACACACTAATGTAAACATGAGATAATATAGCAATTCCCATTGAAACTGTAAAGAGCTACACATAGGCTCGATCCTCGATTGCTCATGACTGAAAATACAATGATAAAACACACAAAAGACAAGGCATTCCATTCTTTAAAGGCTCACTTTCTTCACAGACACTCAAACTCGAGTTTTATTGTGAGCCATCAAAGGGGATAATTACAACAAATAGAATAGCTTGATTTTACAAGAATCGCTTGATAGAAGAAAAAAAATTCCAATGCTCAGTATCTGTCACTGATCAGTGCAATTTATCTTCTCATGGTCTGTTGTTTTGGGTGTCGGTTCCACTTTAGCATGTTTTCCAACTTCAATATTAAACATAAAAGATAAAATAATTTTTAAAAATTAAATTGTATAATATATAGTTTTTCACATAAAGATTTTATTATAAAACATAAATTTATAAAAATATATTATCTTATACGTTAAATATAAAAATCAAACGACACATTTAAACAGTAGCCCATTCACTCCTCCCTCGGAATTAATTCATCCATTGTGACAGTCTTCTGGCCATGTTCTTCTTGGCAGCAGGTGAGACACCTTGTTTTCCAATGATCGACTCCAATACCGCCTCTGACATATTCTTGTTCTCTATCACCGCTACTTCATCTTCTTCTCCGGGGATGCAATCGTGTTGCACAAATGCAATCTGAAGAAAAAAATTAATTAAAGTTGTGGCAGCGTGCTACATCCTAGTATAGGAGTGGTGTATAGGAACTAAATGTCCTCAGTTCGAAACCTATCCACTACCGTAACTCTTAAAAAAATGGATAGATAGTTACCGTTAATGTCCCGAGAGTGTACGATTGTCTGAATATAACAGAACGACCAGGTGTGAGTTGTTGATCTTTGAATACTTGAAGAAACTTCTGGGTAGCTTTTTCTTCAGCTTCATTGTAATTCTCAGATGATTTCAAAATGGCGGTGCAGTTCTCCATCACCTTTTCAGAGAACTGTACTCCTGTCAACGGTTTGAGTAATGTAACCCTTGTGAACTTCTCGAACGGTCCTGTTAAGAAAGAAAGATCCATTGCAATGCATGCATGCATGCATAAAAAAAAAAGAGTAAAAATTGAAGTCTTCCTCGATCAGTTTTGATGACTTGTATATATATAACTCATGAGACTGATCATATTCAAATTCAAACTGATCGTGATGATTGATGTTACCGACCGGTGACGATGTCTCGAAAGAACTCAACAGACTGCTCTAGCTCGTCGGCGGTCTTACTCTTCCACTTACCGGAGAGTTCCATCACGGCTTCCTCCTCCATGTAAACACCGATTGCGGAGAAAGTAACGAACTCGCCCTCGATCATCAACCCTCTCACCCCTGATGGTTGGGTTAATTAATAAACAAACTCAAAGTATATAAACTCCTATATATATAAATATAAGACAAAACAATTAACTGAAAAGTTAATAAATAAACAAATTAATTATACAAATATAAAATTCCTATATATAGGTAAGGTAAAGAGTTAAACTAAACCTGCACCGGCGAGGAAGAAGGGCTTGGTTGCTGCTCTAGGCAAGAGATAGGGAGGGAAGACATGTTCCTCGACAGTAACGGTGGTGGACGCGACGGGCGAAAAGGCCGTCATTATTAAACCTAGCTTCTCTGGTTGGATTAATTTCGTCGTCTGTGAAGATGCTGTTTGGTGGTATTTTATAGGAGGCCAGCTAATACACTGTTTTCTGAGCATTGTATTGAATGACGCATGTAATTATTAATTTCTCTTTCTCATGAAATATAAAAACAGTGTATCAATGCATTATTACGGATGATATCATAGACCAACACGAAATGGTGGTGGGACTGGGAAGCTCTTTTTGGCTTTTATCATTAATTATTCAAAAATTGCTTTTCAAAACTGTTTTAACAAGTTAATAGGGCAATATGGGATGTGCGCAACAAAACAGTTTTTGAAGGCAATACTCCAGATTGGACCTCCACGACTGACATGGTGAAAAGATTGAGTATTGAATGGTGCCAATCATACTCCTCGCTGCCCAGTCATATATTAATTGCACTCTTCTAGGAACCTATTTACTCTGTTAAATGAACTCTAGTAATCCCTCCTCTGTTTTGCTTCTTACTGTAACTTCATATCCTTAGGCAAGAATGGCTGAACAGCTGTAGTATTGCCTGCTACTTTATCTGGTTCATTCCAGCAACTTATCAAAAAAAAAAAAATTTGTGTGTGGCTCCTAATTTCTTATCTACTCTATCTGACAGTTGAATTTGAAATCTGACAACAACACTAAAATTACTCACAAACGCAGCGTTTGAGTTTGCAAATGGATGTAAAATTTGTCTTCTCTTTTTTCTTTGTGAAAGACGTTGAACCTAGCTAATGTCGGTTAGTATTAACTAGAGCTTGGAGGCAAGGAAGACGGGACACAAGCATATAATTCAAAATGGCGGAAACTATCGTCACAAGTGCAAATGCAAGTAATAATGTATGAAAAACGAGATCATTCCTTCAAATAAATAATGGGGGTCGGTAGGACTGTGCGGATTTGCCCATTGCGTAAATCATCCAACAAATCCACTATATATAGTTGGTACACCAGGCTTATACTATTTAATTGGTACACAATTATACGACACCAACCTAGCTAGCTAGCTTCAGAGAAGCTGAGCGAACGCGATCATAAACACAATATTATACAGAAAAGTTAATCACGTTACTCAATCATATACAGTATACTATGTCATGTAGTGTACTCTACTATATTTGGATCGCTACAAGGTTGTGATCGGCTAGCTCACGCTCTACCATCTAAACTCTACTATATTTGGAAGTGAGTAAAAAAAACATACTATATTTGGAAGTAAAGATGTTCTCTCTCTCCCCCACCCCATGCCCATTAACTCTGCCCAACTCCACACCAAACCACCCTCTAATTAACCGCTGTGACCCACCGCATAAACCACCACAAACAACCACAAAATAGCCACAAACCGCCGTAAACCACTGCCGAGTAGATTTCATCCTCCATAATTGTAAATGTATATTTACTAAAGGTTTTTGATGTGGCAAAATCACCAGAATATTATCTCAACAACCAAGCATGGGCTTTCCTATATTATCTCAACAACCTCTACAGTCAACAGCTTTGAGTAGAAGATCTTAACAGAATATTTACTCAATAATCAGAAGGAGTAAAATCAGATACGCCAGCATTATACTAGGAAACAATTAGAGATATTTTAGGATCTTCTATTTTGTATTTATATTAGTTTTAGATAAAGATTTTTTGTAGATATTTAGGAGGTTGTTATCTGCCTCCATGTAGTATAAATGTACAGCAAAAACATCAGAAAGTCAGAGCTTCTACCGTGAAAAATAGTCTTTGAGAGAGAAGAGATTGTTGATAGTAATCAACGTTTTGTCTAGGATTAGACGTGAGAGTGATTGTTCAAAGTGTGAACAGATCAGGTGAGGAGTTTTCAAGTTATCAATAATAAGATTGGTAGCGAGTTTTCTCTAAAACACTTTCTATCTCGTTTCTCGTTTCTGCTCTCTGTCAGTCTCGTACTGAGCTTCTGATTTTATACATTACGAACTTACAAGTGGTATCAGAGCCGGTTTACCCAATATAGAGGTTAACACTTCTGGGTAGATCGTGAAGATGAGTTCGTATTATGTAAAAGCACCAAGGTTGGCGAAATTCAATTATCCCAAGTGGTGCGAACAGATGGAAGCTCAGTTGATGTCCGTAGATTACAAGGTTTGGAAGGTGGTGATGCAAGGTGATTACAAACCTACTGTAATTGTTGAAGGTGAGAAACAGACCAAACCTGAGGATCAATGGACAGAAGTCGATGAAAAACTTTTAAGCAAAAATAAACAAGCTCTTCGTATTCTTGTCTCCTCCTTATCCGACGAAGATCAAGGAAGGGTCTTGGGTATAAGAACGGCAAAGGAATATGGGACTTTCTGAAGATTGCTTATCAAGGAACATAATCAATCCGCAAAGCTAAGGAGAAACAGTTTCAACGAGAGTTTAACACTTCAAGATGCATCAGGGCGCGAGTCTGCACTGACGGTGGAAAGGTTCAATCAAGTGCTTATGGAACTCAAAACGGTTGGGGTAACTCTTTCTAATGAGACTATTAATGATAGATTTCTTGACTCACTAACCAAGGATTGGCTTAACTATACCTCACTTCTTGAGAAAATGAAAGAATTATCATCTATGTCGTTTGAAGAACTGTGTTCAGATCTGATAGTTCATGAAAGCAAGATGAATGAACAAAATGTAGTGGTGCACAAGGATCTCGCACTCATGGCAAAGCAATCTATCGAAACGCCAGACTGGGACTATGATGATGACATGGAGAATGAGATAACTATGCTAGCACAAGGACTAAAGCGCATTCTTAGTCGAAAAGGTTATCAAGGTGGAAAGTCTAGACGTGAGTATTATACCAACAAGCATGAATGTTATCGATGTCACAAAACGGGACATTTGATAAAGGATTGCCCTTTACCATCGAGATCTTCACAACACGAGGATGTGAGTCACGCATGGAAACTTCCGTGTGGGGTGAGGATGATGCTGAATCAGATGGCAAAGATAGCAATGAAGCACATTTTTGCATGACTGCAATCCATCGGTCTCAGACTGACACTGCAAAATATGATGAGACTATGTGTTTGATGGCTGAAGATAAGGTACTTCAATCCCTCATAAGGGATCAGGTAAGTTCTCAAAGCTTGAATGATTTTTATGATAGTTCTACTAAGTCACAAGTGTTTGATATGTTGAAAGATGCTCTTTCAAAAATTAGGGATTTGGAAGCGAAACAAGAACATACCACTGAGTCTCTTATTGTGATTAGTAAACTACAAGAAGAGATGGCTGTTTTGAAAGAACAAAATAAGGAGTTGGCATCTCAGTTAGTCTTAAACTCAGCTAAGGTTGTTCAATCCACGTTTACTGCACCTGTCAGTACTAAACTGAGTTCTATTCCTGAGTGGGCAGAAAAAGAAATTCAATCTCTCAAAGCTGATAATGAGTGGATACGTCAGGACAATGCTGATCTACAAAGGCAGTGTGATGCACTTAGTAGAAAATTAGACATTATGAATTTGGAAAATCCCTCTTGGTATAAAGGAAAAGCTAAACTTAATGAAATGGTAGGTCGACCTAATCAAGGACGTGCTGGTCTAGGGTTTTGTGGCACTACTTCGTCAACATCAATGTTTTACCTCAGAAACAAAATTCACAGACTAGGACTGATCCTACAAGATATCCTAGTTTTCAAATTCACGAACTTCATATACTACTGCTATGAATGTTACTTCACATGTAAGGGTAGAGTGTAGTTACTGTCATATACATGGTCACCATATTCGTTCATGTCATAAGCTTCAACGCAAGAATGCTCGACTTGCTCAGTCTAATACTGTTAAATATGCTCAGCGTTATATCAATCTTAGACGTCCCAGACAACAATGGGTCCCTAAGCGGCACTAACTATTTTCTCTTCTCAGGATAATAAAGTTCCAAACTGGCGGCTGATGGAGTTTGGATGTTCTTGTCATATGAAAGGAAATCATACTCTACTAACTTTGGTTTGGTTATTCATGTAGGATCTGTCTTCTTCCTAAGGACTTTCACAGATCGAGACTGATAAAAAAATCTGGTTCTGCCCCCAATTGGTCAGTTCAAGCCCGGTGTTTTGGTTCTTCTAAGAGGCAATCACATATTGCACTCTCCCACATTGAAGCGGTGTATGTCATTGCTACTGCTTGATGCGCCTACATCCTCTAGCTTCAATATCTATTGGCTGACTATGGTGTTCCTTAGTCTTCTGTGCCAATCTACTACGATACTCTCTCCAGTATTGCACTGTTGAAGGATTCAGTTCAACATTCCATGATTACACATACTGAGATCGTCATCACTTTTCTCAAAATCGAGTTGGCAAGAATATTGTGGATCTCCCTCATTGTGCCACTGATCAACACGTGGCAAACACTTTCGCCAAAGCTCTTCCACACGAAACATTATCCTCATTCAGTCTTGCACTGTGGATGCTCAATGTTGACAAAGGTGTATTCTTTTTATTTATCGTATTGACTTCTATTGTGTGCATCAAAATTGGTACTTTAGAGTGAGTGGAGCGTGACATATGTTATTATTTCATTTTACTCCATAATAAAGTGAGGATTACTTTTCTTTCCGTGGCATTTCTTGATTATTAATTTGGCTGATCTGGATCAAATTCTAAGTTGGAACATTTAACATCTGGTGGCTCTATCCATTTATTACCACCACTTAAATTTCTGGCTTTCTATACCTGACCAACTGTCCCCTCAGCATAGAACCCACTTTCGCTGGTCACTTTACTCTCACCATTTTCTTTACAAGTTTCCCGTACCATTTTGCCAGTTTCCTTGTTGCACACATTTTACCTCACCAATGGCTCTCATACTGGTCAAGGATTCTCGAATAGTAACATGAAAAAAAGGGTGATTCACTTCTGGTTGTACAAGTATCATCCAACTTCAGATGCTAGCTTTGCCTCAGCACAAGGCTGATCAACCCTGTCCAAGACTAGAACTGAGGTTTACATGGGAAGAAATAAAGGAATTTTGCAACCCTCTACTAATGGAGATTTTATCAGTCTTACCCACTTATGATATACCATATGTTTCTCGAGATTACACAAATTATTCTTCATGTTGTACCTCTGGATGATGTCTTGTCTCCGCCTCTGGATCATAAGCATGATTGGTTCCACACTCTCCAAGATGGGTCTTGGACTGAACGATGGTCAGTGCATTGTTAAACAACCACTAAAGGCTTTGGGTGTGTCTTCACAACCCTCAGAACTTCTGCCCTGTCTACCTCAGCAGATGAAGAAATTTGAAGAAGCTATTCTTGACGTATGTGTTGATCTTTTGCCTTATTGCCTTATAATTTCGATAGCCAGCTTTCTAGTCAGCCTTAGCCTGACCGGCCACACTTTCATTCCTATGCATTGCCTTTTCTATGGACAGCCTATCCTTATGTTCTGTGTTCCTACGCATGAATTTGTATAAAATGTCATTTTAATGATCTTGCATGCTATTTTACACTTCGTGAGATATACTTTTTAGTACCATTTTATGATTTCGCAAAAGGGGGAAATATGGTGGATAATTTGAATATGTTGCTTGATTAACCAAATCTCGTTCAAGTGCTGCAAGGTTTTAACATCTTCAGGGGGAATGCATATCTTGAGGGGGAATGCTACATTATCTCACCATACAAAAGTTTGCTCACATCAAAAAAGGGGGAAACTGTAAATGTATATTTACTAAAGGTTTTTGATGTGGCAAAATCACCAGAATATTATCTCAACAACCAAGCATGGGCTTTCCTATATTATCTCAACAACCTCTACAGTCAACAGCTTTGAGTAGAAGATCTTAACAGAATATTTACTCAATAATCAGAAGGAGTAAAATCAGATACGCCAGCATTATACTAGGAAACAATTAGAGATATTTTAGGATCTTCTATTTTGTATTTATATTAGTTTTAGATAAAGATTTTTTGTAGATATTTAGGAGGTTGTTATCTGCCTCCAGGTAGTATAAATGTACAGCAAAAACATCAGAAAAGTCAGAGCTTCTACCGTGAAAAATAGTCTTTGAGAGAGAAGAGAGTTGTTGATAGTAATCAACGTTTTGTCTAGGATTAGACGTGAGAGTGATTGTTCAAAGTGTTGAACAGATCAGGTGAGGAGTTTTCAAGTTATCAATAATAAGATTAGTAGCGGAGTTTTTCTTCTAAAACACTTTCTATCTCGTTTCTCGTTTCTGCTCTCTGTCAGTCTCGTACTGAGGCTTCTGATTTTATACATTACGAACTTACAATAATCTCACCACAAGCTCCAACCACCACAAAATCGCAAACACACAAACCACCACAAAAATCGCAACCACATAATGAGGGGAGAGAAGAGAAGGCCGCAAGGAAGAGGCTATAGGCACCGAAGCAACTGGGAAGAGAATAAGTCGGGTAGAAAGTTAAGATAGAAAGAGAGGTATAAGTCGTCCAAGGAGAAGGTGAACAAATACTACAAGCAGGCACCCACGAGAACTCCTAGCCAATCACACAACAAATAAGGAGCAAAGAATAGACGGACATGGAACGAGACGATCAGCACCGGAGGAAGAAGCACATCCACAATCTTCATCGACAATATTAGCAAGAATGTATCAGAGTATCAATGGGGACGGATAATAAGAACGTTTGCAAAGTGGTTAAGAATATACATATGTAAGAAGGTAAGGAAAAAACCGGAATGCGTGTGCTTTTGGTGATTTAAGATCCATAGAAGATGCCATAAGCGTGATTGAAGGTATTAAGGGATGGAACATTAATGGGAGTAGACTCTGGGCGTGGATGGAAGGAAAGACGAAGAAGAGCTGAAATGGAGTTTACCAGGAAATGGAAGAAGCCGAGAAACAAGAACTCAAAGCACACCAAGCATGTAATTGAAAAGATAACAGTCACGCCACGTCGAGTCTATCTCTGAATATCAAAACTGATGAGGGAATGAAAAATGCCTGACCAAATGTGTAGGCATCACGCTTCGAGAAGAAAAGTCTACAAGAGAAGCTATCGAATTTTTACATAACCGGTGGACAAATCTGGCAGGCCTATTGGCATTTTCAAGGAAAAAATTTCTTATGGTCTTTAACACAAGCCATGAAGCACAGGAGATAGTAGACCAGGCACAAGATGAAGCCAAGGGACTTGAAGGAATACAAATCCAACGATGGATCGTGGATGACCAAGTGGAAAAACAAAGAACTTGGGTTGTCATACAGGGGATCCCATTGCATGTTTGGAATAAGGTGAATGTGCGAATGATTGCACAAACAGTAGGGGATGTTATCAAGATTGAAGAAGATGAGAATTACTTTGTGGAGAATGCCGAATCCGAATTCAAATTGAAACATCTACTCTCCAAATGATCAACTGGAAAATTATGATCAAATGGTATCAGAGCGGAGTACCGCTCTGATGACGAGGAAATAGGTTAAGACAGTGAGCTTAGGACTTGGGAAATTATGGGAAACGTTTGTGAGGTACGAGACGACTCGTCTTAAAAGATATTGTGTCTAGTAACGCAAATTGCGTGATAGGCTAGCCTTTAAGACAATTCAATATCTATTGGTTGTGTACGGTAATTTACCGAGTATTTATGTGACATACTGTACTACAGATGTCTGGGGGAACTAGAGGGCGTGGTACTGGAAGAGGTAGAGGCGGTGACCCCGTGATTCCAGACGTTGCTGAGACGATTGCTGCTGTTTTTGCACAGCTGGGTACCCAAATAGGAGGAGCACCAGCCCACCCGCCACAGCCCAGGGAAACGAACTGGCTGAAGTCAGTTACAGAGACCCGACCACCTACATATTCTGGGGAACCAGACCCCGTAGCGTTGAAGCGTTACATTGTTGAACATGAGAAGGCTTATGAAGCTTTACAAGTACCTGACGACAAGAAGGTCGTCATTGCTGCTTTCCATCTGAAGGATACAGCCAGCACTTGGTGGAGATTGGTCATGGACCATCACCTGGCTACGCCCGACTTTTCGTTGGCTGCCTTTGTCGAGTTGCTAAGAAGGAAGTACTACCCGGCGCATCTCAAGCAGAAGAAGCGCCATGAGTTTGAGACATTGACCCAGGGAGGTCTGACCGTGGATGAGTATTACGCTCGATTCATTGGTCTGCTGGACTTCATCCCCGGTGTTGATTACTCAGAGACTGTTAAGGTCGAGAAGTTCCGGGGAGGACTATTATTTCGCATCCAGATGACGATGGGTGCTACCCTCTACACTACCATCCAGGTATTAACATGAAAGCCATAAATTCCTTACTTACTACAGTACCGTTTAACGTTGTGAGAACTTACCAATGAGATTCCAGGAGTGTTACGATGCTGCCTCGAGGACGGAGCTAATGCTCCAGACTCGGGAAGAGACTCTAGGGGCCAAGAAAAGGAAGAACCCTGAGGGAGAGTCTGAGGGTGGAGGAGCATCTCCAGGCGATAGCCAAAAGAAGGGAAAGTAAGGACTTATTCCATTCTAGATTGTTTACTATATTAAATACCTTATGAATGCTGACCCGGAACCTTGAACAGGAAATTCTTTCCAAAGAAAGGGCAGCAGGGTCATCAGGGAGAGAAGGGGAAAGAGCTCGTCCTTCGGTTGACCGGCCCAGCTATAGATGCTAAGCCTTTGAGATCTGCGCCTCCTAAGGGTGAGATCACCTACCTCTTAAATACAATTGTAACCTTAACCTTTATATCATCAGATTGTAATTTAAACTAAATACTACCATCAGGCACCGGACAGCCCCAGCGCCATTTCTATTGTAAGCGTTGTGGGAAGGACCATCCTGGGGTCGACTGCAATGGCCGTAAAGTCGAGTGTCGGTGCTGCCACAAAGAGGGCCACAGGGAATTCGAATGTTGGATGAACCCTGAGAGCCGTAATTACAGGCCACCAAGGAATACTCAGAAGACCTCAGCTGGAGGATCTGGAGTACCACGAGGCGGTCAGGATGGCCAGACATCTACTGATGCTGGAGCCCAGAAGGGCAAGGGAGTAGATAGGGCATGAGTACCCTGACTCCATGAGACCGCTTGTGGAAGACTTTGCTTACTATGTTATGTATTTACATTGGATGTTAGACAGAGATATGTTATAAGTATGTGGGAGTGTGTCATTGACCACTTGCCTTTTGTGTGACTTTTGAGACTAGTTTTGTGAACTCGATGCGAGTGACCTTGGAACCTTGACGGATTATATATATAAACAGGATGTTAACGCTTACATTATCATGTAGCCATACTCAACGACACAGAGTCAATGAGACCGATGATTATTGAACCAATATTACCACCTGCATGGCGCACTTGCTACTGCAAGCGCTATGACAATTAAACCACTGAAATTTCCATCTGCCTTGCGCACTTGCTACAGCAAGTGCAGCAACAGCAACTACAAATGCAACTGCAACAACTACTACTTTTTAATCTTTTTATTATATATATAAAAAAAATATTTTCATATTTTGCATTCAAACCTTGAGATTAGATACCTATGCAACTAAGGAAGGACCGTTAGTCCTACCACTGCAACTGGAGAAATTATACAGCCACTGTGACTGTAAAACCATACCAGTTTAAATTGTTTGAGAATTTTCAGACAGGGCTTATTAGCCAAATACCATCAGTGTATACCCGCATTTAATGCTGATCACTACCAGTGATGAATGTTTAGTCCTTATGGACAAGCATACCCTTTGTAGATGCACCACCGTCAGTGAGGATGGTTGGGAAGTGAAGAGCCAAGTTGCTCAAGCTATTATGCAATCTGCAATATATCCAATTAAACGGATGAGGGAACAAATATGAACTATGGATGAGATGTGATCAGGATAAACAGGAAGAAAAAGGAATATGTGTTGTACTCAAAGAGATCGAATTAGGAGAAACAATTTTGCTAAATATAGCACGGATTTTACTTACAACATGCCACTAAGGCAATAACAATTATTACAAGATAACCGATAACAAGAACTAATGAACAACAAAAAAAAAGAGGATATCCATCAAAGGGAGATTGACAACAGAATACTTCACAATACCCGTGTGACAGACATTACCAGTTTACTAAATGAGACATGGGACGACCACACTCCGATAGGAGCATGTGGGCCTGACAGACTTATTTTTGAGTTAGTCGGGTAAGTAGTAATGTATCAGTACGGTACCCCATGCAAGTAGACAAGTAGTGTTAGGAACACGAGAAGTAGTCAACTCCATACTAAGGACAGTAAGACAGATTACCTCGATGATGGACGAGAAGAGCCGCAGTTAAACCAACGGGCTAGAGGAATCAAGAATCTTAGAGCACAAAAGTTTAGTGCCTCACCTTTATGCATTGTGGAACCCAGAAGGGTTAAAGTCATACCCGTCTCTCTGATATGAGGATAATCCACGAGTTGGAGAACTCTGTGAGAGCCAAGTATCCAGCGCTCCTTGTTGAGTGGCTGTTGTATACTTGTGGGGTACGGGGGCGTAACCTTTTTTTAAGGGGGGTAGAGCCTCTTGGCTGTGCACATGTGTGCACTAAGTTTTGTTTGTTTCGTATGCATTGCATACAAAGAATTGGTGGTATGCGGGGCATACGAGGTTTGTTTGTTTGTTTACTTAGTATGCATGGCATACAGTGAATTGGTGGTGTGCGGGGCATACGATATTTTGTTGGTTATGGTTGGTACGCGGGGCGTACGTGGTTTGGTTTGTTTGTGTGTGATGTGCACTTGTATGTATCTTATGAGATACCTGTTTGAAATGTTTGAATGTTGTATTTACACCCATGTGTGTAATGCTTTCCTTATGCTACTTGTGATATATATATTTATATTGCTTTGTAGAGTGATTACATATGGTATCGCCTAGATACGAAATGAATCATTAGATATGGAATGTGGAACGATGGGATGTTATGGACACCTCGGGGAGGTTGTCAGGGTTGGTAGAACTGATAGGAAATGATGGTGCTGATGGATCACCTATATCCATATATGATTGAACTAACGCCACAAAGTGATGGCTATGTGCTGTATAAGCACAATACGATGTATGTAAATGATATATCATATAGATATACATTATGGGAATCATGGGTAGTTATATATTTGTATACTTATCTATTTGATTAAGCGACTTCGGGACGAAGTCTTTTTAAGGGGGGTAGATTGAAATACCCCCAAACTAATAAAATATGGATTAAACATCTAATCACATTGATTAAGGCCTAAACATGCCTTAAAAGTCAACTGAGAACAACAGTGGTCAACACAAAGCAAGACTTTGCACCCTTTGACTGTTTAGGGTAAATGAATACCCAAATGAACTTCTTAGGACCTAAAATTTTGTCCTAAGTATATTAACACATTAAGGAACACACTACAATTGTTGGAAAACACTCCAACACATATAACAAGCATTTACATGCTTCAAGGTCAAGTAGGGCTAAAATGTGCTCTAAGAGAACCTTAAAGGTATAATGACCTCTATTTTATATAAAATTGGATTCCTAAGATCACTTATCATGTAAGGAACACAAAAAAACTGTTCTCAAAGAAAATAGAGCTCATAAACACCTTGCGACACAAAATGTGCACTAAAACACCTTAAAGCACGTTTTTGTGTAATTGCCTTCTAAATTGGCTTTTAAATGGGCTTAAAGGTTATAATTACCTATAAATATGATAATATATCATACTATAACATATTAGGAATTTAATTCCAGAAATTTACAAATTTTTACAAATTTAATATTAAAATATTAATAAAACCCTAAAGGGGGCCCGTTTGAGTCAACGTTGACTAAGAATGGTCAAGAGGTCAAAGTTTGACCCCTTGGACCTCATGGATTCGAGAGTCACATGCTGGGGGAGCTTAAATTCGTCACTTGCAAGCTCAAGGGACAAGCTCCTACACCATTCTATAAATTAAGGGATTACTTTTACATTTCTTATATTATAGTCTAAATATCACACTTATTGGCTCCATGATTGATTCAGCCTTCAAAAAACGTGTGAGGCTCCCTTTCCCCTCCAATAACCGATGCCAATCTGCTTTGGTGAGTCATCAAACACCAAATACAATAAACAAAGCAAAAAATGTGTTTTAAGGCAAATTTGACCTATTCTCTCATTTGCCTTGCTTCCCAGCCGACACAAGGCCTCTCTAACCTCTCTTTGGCTTCTCCAAACCGTGGCTAACATGCCAAGTTCAGAAGATAACAACAATTGACATAGGTAAGCTTATTAAGCCCTTTTATGTCCATTCTCTTCATAATTCTTTCCTCTTTCGGTGGATCTAAGCATCAACCACTTCCATCCATGGATCTAGGTTGTTTTGGAGGTTAAATGAAGGGCAAATCTCTTCAGAATACAGTGAAGACAAGGAAACCGTTCAAGGACGTGAAAGAGAAGGAAAGAAACATGGAAACCCATTATGGATAAATAATATGTAGAACCCTCATAAGGATCGAGCAAATCCTTGCAATCCAGAGGAAATCTACCAGATGATATGGACATAAACGCGTGACTACGCAATGATGAGAGACAAAGCTATTATACTAGCACATACCTTAAGCAAGGAACAATGGACTTTGGAATGTACCACTCATATAATAATTCGCTTATCTTATCTGTGGACTCATTAGTTATTAGCTGCTGAGAGTTTACGCCTCTGCACTCTGTATGACTGAGTGTTTTGGTATTGCACTTGTGCAGTTATTAATCTAGTGGGAATACGGAAAGATGCAATGGATATCAACACGAGTGTCTAACAAAGAACTACAACAGTGTGTTACTCCGGAACAAAACCACCAGGAGACACGGATGACAAGCTTTATCTCCGTGGACATGTAGGCTGGTACGTCTTAGTATAACAAAGACAAGTGCAAAGAGCACTAAGTACTAGCAATAGCCAAAGTCATACTACACCTCAAGCTGAATATCAGTGAGAGAAGAAACACGCATGTACGCTAGTGATCCAAACCAAAGGATACACAACAATGAATAGAGGCAAACTGAGCCTATGTTCATGGGTCTGCACCTCAGTACGGAGCGAGTGGGCCCATAAGAACGAACTTGGGAGAGAGCACAAAAGTTTAGTGCCTCACCTTTATGCATTGTGGAACCCAGAAGGGTTAAAGTCATACCCGTCTCTCTGATATGAGGATAATCCACGAGTTGGAGAACTCTGTGAGAGCCAAGTATCCAGCGCTCCTTGTTGAGCGGCTGTTGTATACTTGTGGGGTACGGGGGCGTAACCTTTTTTTAAGGGGGGTAGAGCCTCTTGGCTGTGCACTTGTGTGCACTAAGTTTTGTTTGTTTCGTATGCATTGCATACAAAGAATTGGTGGTATGCGGGGCATACGAGGTTTGTTTGTTTGTTTACTTAGTATGCATGGCATACAGTGAATTGGTGGTGTGCGGGGCATACGATGTTTTGTTGGTTATGGTTGGTACGCGGGGCGTACGTGGTTTGGTTTGTTTGTGTGTGATGTGCACTTGTATGTATGTATCTTATGAGATACCTGTTTGAAATGTTTGAATGTTGTATTTACACCCATGTGTGTAATGCTTTCCTTATGCTACTTGTGATATATATATTTATATTGCTTTGTAAAGTGATTACATATGGTATCGCCTAGATACGAAATGAATCATTAGATATGGAATGTGGAACGATGGGATGTTATGGACACCTCGGGGAGGTTGTCAGGGTTGGTAGAACTGATAAGAACTGATGGTGCTGATGGATCACCTATATCCATATATGATTGAACTAACGCCACAAAGTGATGGCTATGTGCTGTATAAGCACAATACGATGTATGTAAATGATATATCATATAGATATACATTATGGGAATCATGGGTAGTTATATATTTGTATACTTACCTATTTGATTAAGCGACTTCGGGACGAAGTCTTTTTAAGGGGGGTAGATTGAAATACCCCAAACTAATAAAATATGGATTAAACATCTAATCACATTGATTAAGGCCTAAACATGCCTTAAAAGTCAACTGAGAACAACAGTGGTCAACACAAAGCAAGACTTTGCACCCTTTGACTGTTTAGGGTAAATGAATACCCAAATGAACTTCTTAGGACCTAAAATTTTGTCCTAAGTATATTAACACATTAAGGAACACACTACAATTGTTGGAAAACACTCCAACACATATAACAAGCATTTACATGCTTCAAGGTCAAGTAGGGCTAAAATGTGCTCTAAGAGAACCTTAAAGGTATAATGACCTCTATTTTATATAAAATTGGATTCCTAAGATCACTTATCATGTAAGGAACACAAAAAAACTGTTCTCAAAGAAAATAGAGCTCATAAACACCTTGCGACACAAAATGTGCACTAAAACACCTTAAAGCACGTTTTTGTGTAATTGCCTTCTAAATTGGCTTTTAAATGGGCTTAAAGGTTATAATTACCTATAAATATGATAATATATCATACTATAACATATTAGGAATTTAATTCCAGAAATTTACAAATTTTTACAAATTTAATATTAAAATATTAATAAAACCCTAAAGGGGGCCCGTTTGAGTCAACGTTGACTAAGAATGGTCAAGAGGTCAAAGTTTGACCCCTTGGACCTCATGGATTCGACAGTCACATGTTGGGGGAGCTTAAATTCGTCACTTGCAAGCTCAAGGGACAAGCTCCAACACCATTCCATAAATTAAGGGATTACTTTTACCTTTCTTATATTATAGTCTAAATATCACACTTATTGGCTCCATGATTGATTCAGCCTTCAAAAAACATGTGAGGATCCCTTTCCCCTCCAATAACCGATGCCAATCTGCTTTGGTGAGTCATAAAACACCAAATACAATAAACAAAGCAAAAAAAATGTGTTTTAAGGCAAATTTGACCTATTCTCTCATTTGCCTTGCTTCCCAGCCGACACAAGGCCTCTCTAACCTCTCTTTGACTTCTACAAACCGTGGCTAACATGCCAAGTTCAGAAGAGAACAACAATTGACATAGGTAAGCTTATTAAGCCCTTTTATGTCCATTCTCTTCATAATTCTTTCCTCTTTCGGTGGATCTAAGCATCAACCACTTCCATCCATGGATCTAGGTTGTTTTGGAGGTTAAATGAAGGGCAAATCTCGGTCATAACAAGGGAAGAAGGTGGAGAAACCCAATTTTTTTCTTAAGGTACAAAAATGTGCTTTAAGCACTTATCTTTTGATTCTCTTTAGATCCGGTTGTAAAACCTGTTCTCCTAGCCTTATAATCTTCTTCTTAACATACTTATTCAGTGTATCTATCAAGAGCTTCAAGGTATAGCCAGATCCAAGCCAAAAACACCATTTTTGGCATTTTAAACAAGGTAAAAATTAGCCATCTTCGAATCTAAGTTATACCGGTTTTAAACCTTGGTTTAGTAGCTCTTTTGATGCTCTTTAACCTTCTGTATATTTAGGCCGAAGACAACCCTTGGCTACCTTGGTATTCTAAGGTAAATTCTACCTTGAAAATTGACATTAAACACTTCTTATGGTTAGATCTTGCTTGGAGACTAACTATACCTTGGTTTCTGTTTGAAAACATGTAAAAGAAGTTGTGGAAATTTTATTCCTAAGCAGCCGAAATCAAACAAGGCTTTATCTAGGCAAAAACAAGGTATAAATCACTTAAACCATCACTTGGTATATTAATATGTAATTATACATATGTGTATAATTTGTGCCGTGAGTGAACAAGGTTTTTAAGGTCTTATTTTGACCTTAGGTGATTAAGGAATGGTTTAGTAAATTTTATAACTAATTAAACAAGCATAATTGTCAAATTTAAGACATTATGTGGAAAATTGGTAATTAATGGAAAGATATGGGAGAGGCCAAAAGTTTAATGCATTTTTGGACATTTATGTGTAATTCATTTTATAAGCCAATGTTTGTAATAAGGCCATGTACTTTAGGCCATTTTATTTATGCATTTATAAGGTTTTATTTAAGTTTAGGTGGTATATATGCATTACCGTATATTATAAGGGGTTATAGTGTAATTAAATTAAATTTGGGGGCTATAAAAGGATATAGCCGAAATTTAGAGGTTTAAAGGAGTTTAAATAAAAATTATAAGATTATATAAAGTTTTGGGGTTAAATGGTAATTTCTGAAAAGATAGAGGTACAAACCGTAATATATGTATATTGGTGGTCAAGGTAATATTAAGGAGGTCAACCTTGACCATATGGTAGGTTTTGACCAAATTAGATAAGTTAAATAACTTATTTAAGGTTTTATTATAAGATGAGTATTTAATTGTAACAATTTTATAACATATGTGGTAAATATGTTATTACCGAAAATTAAGGGTGTATAATGGTATTATAAACACCCATGGGCTATTAGGAATTTTTAGGAATTGGGTTGATTTTGGAATTAAGATAAACTATATAAGTATAATATATAGTTATTATGTCATTATGACACTTTGGAATAAAAGATGGAGTGGTATAGTAAATACCGATTATATATGGGTTAATAAGGATATTTATAACCCTTTGGTGAAGTTTGGAGATTTTTACAATAATATAAGAGAATTTATAAAGATATGTGTATAATATATAGTTATAATGATAATATAAAACTATATGTTATAAATTGGGCCAAATGGCAATTATAGAAAGTTGATGGGTTGAAAAATAATTTAGAATAGACATAGGGTCTGTTCGGAAATTTAAAGGGATATTTAACCATAGGTTATATTTATAATAAGGTTAAAATGTTATATTAAATGGTATATATAACATGGTATAAATAATGGGGTGATTTTGTAAATAAAGGAAACTAAGGTTTATGGAAAAGAATAAGGTTTAATATATGTGCCTATGCGGTGATATATAATAGTTTTGTATAAAAACTATAGGTTATAAGTTAGAGGGAATTAAAATATCTTACAACATGATATTAGTATATGGTATAACATTACATAATGTTATGTGGTCAAAATAGAACTTAAATAAATTCAAGGCCTGTACCGAAATATTAAAGGTTGGAATATGAATTTTAGACTAAGGTCTACAATGTTATAACAATTATATGGTTTAGGTGGGATTAATATAAGTAAGGATATTCACATTAAATCATGTGACAAACTATAAATAAATAGGATTTATAAACTAAGGTATTTATTGAATAAATCTTAGGAGTTGTAAATATACAACATAAAATGTTACATAATATTAGGATAATAATCTTAACATAAGTTGTATAAAATAAATACAACTAAGGGGAATAATCATCTAATATAAGGTGATAAAATGTAACATATCATATAAGAATTTATTAAACTCACAAAATTTACCTACGTGGTAAATATATACATACACAAGAAATAATGTATATAAGGATGGATATATATAATGGTTGGAAACCATATAATATAATGGTGGTGGTTATCACATGAAAAATAGTTACGAACTATAAGGTGTAAGTTTTTGGATGCAAATATTATTTGCTAAAGATAATGGAGTATATAATACAATGTATTATAATGGATGGTGGGAAAATAATACAATATAATATAATAATGCATGCATACATGCAACCATAGGTTATGTACCTATATTAAAGGATGGATAAGATTTAAAGAAATATAATGAATTAAACTTAACAGTCAAAATGTTTTGACATACGAGTTTAGTAACAAAGCCGACCGGTTTAGAGAAACCCGTAACAAATAACTATAGATATCCGGGGATGAACTATCGGGGTTACTTGTTATTCGGAAATACCGGATGTAGTTAGTCATGGAGACTGACTTATAGTTTTGTTACCGTTTAGATCATACTACAGACGGAGGCGCTTGACGAGCTAGTGGTCTACACTGCGCATCCTAGGTCTTGGTGAACGGTATGTAAAGGGGTTTGATCCGGGTTGTCCTAAGGATATTCCTTGGGCTCGGATTTGTTTGTTATCACTTGTGTGTTAAGTGTTTTGGATATGTGTATGTGATTGTGTGCTACTGCATTAATTATTATGCATGAGCGTCCTACGGGACTAACACTACGTCGACTATAGATCGGCTTATATAAACATACATATGCGTTAATGTGATAACATGACGGTTACTTGATATAATACCATAGTATTAATATTAAGTATATGGGAACCTAAGTAAAATACTTAGGAAACGAGTCACGACATTGTCGGTCTCTAGAGCATGGATCTCGAACATGAATATAACCTAGATTACTTCTAGGTATGCGTGAGACCCATTGAGCAACTAACTAATAAATATTCTCCATAAGACTAAGAGCAGATCTTAAACATTATGAGAGAGAGATGGTATGAGTTGAGGTGAGGAATCCCGGTAGTTTACGAACTACTTGGTTGCGCATTTGTGATCACTGAGGGGTTCCCGATTGGGTTCCGCTCCAGGTTATACCCAACGAGCCCAAACTGGATCGTGGGTCAGGTGGCTACGGCCTTTATATGGACGTCTTACGAGACATAAGAGAATAGTCAGGGGCCTCCGGACCTCTGGCGAAATGAGCACCTTTGTGTGTACGGGAGGACTACTGTCCATGGTGAGGTTATCGGGTTGTCCTAACATGACGCCCAACTGGTATTAATTAAACATGGTTTGGATGGAAAGGGCCTTAAAGGCCAAATTAAATTAACTATGGAAACTGTACGCTACGGCGATTGTACATTGTACATATATTGTGGTCATTTCGATATGGATGGGGCCTTGAAGGCCAAACTAAGTTAAATTAATAAAGGATGACATACGCTACGGCGATTGTACATTGTACATTATACTGCTATTGCTCGATACGTTCG
Organism: Limonium bicolor; assembly: GCA_023374045.1. Classification (NCBI taxonomy): domain Eukaryota; kingdom Viridiplantae; phylum Streptophyta; class Magnoliopsida; order Caryophyllales; family Plumbaginaceae; genus Limonium; species Limonium bicolor. The sequence goes on from CM041777.1 coordinate 241,424,480, forward strand.
ATATACAATTGTTGTTTGAGATATTAAATGAATGTTTGGATTGGATGGATGATTAAATGTTTATGAATATTTGGATGGATGATTATGTATATTATACATTTATATTACAGTACTGATTATAACTGTAAAATGGTAAAGCATGAAACCAATCTAATATTAAGATGGTTTAAATGACTAAGTGACCGTTAGGGTCCAGGCCCGGCATACTCAGCGTCTATCGCTGATACTACACCATTGCAGGTTGTTGATTATCGCCGAAGCCGAAGTGCGGGAACAGGGTAATTAGAGTTCATTTTAATTACCGCACATGGAGTTGTATTATGGTAAGGTTATGTATATTCAGGTTTGGGTAGCCACTCACTTGTCGATGTTTATGGTTTGTGGACTTAGTATGATGTATAGGAGTTTTCTCGTTATCACGGCGGTTAGTAGTTTGTTTATGTTGGAAGTTGGATGTAGTTTGGCTTCGTTGCTCGCATGGGCGAGTAATGGCCGGTGACACCCGAGTGAGTATTGTTATTGTTATTAATTCTTCCGCTGTAAGACGTTTTATTTATTGCTACGTGAGAGATTATTACGTGATTACGGAGAGGGGTGTTACCAAAGTAGATTGCACAAACAGTAGCGAATGATTCCACGAAAAGGTAGTGCGACTGAGGGTTGGTTGACTTTTGCCATTAATTTCAATGTCGATTTCACAACTTCTCTTTTATTTTATTTAAACAATTACTCTTAAAAGTTGTTTTGACATCTAATATTAATTTCAGTGTCATTCTTAATTTCTGATCTAAATTATTGTGACAACTGTATTTGAAAGTCAACCACAAACACACCCAATGGTGGTAGAACAACACTAAAACTAATCACAAACGCAGTGTTTGAGTGTGCAAACGGATGTAAAATTTGTCTTCTCTTTTTTCTTTGTGAAAGACGTTGAACCTAGCTAATGTCGGTTAGTATTGACTGCTTGGACAAACCCGCAAAATTAGGGCTGCCCATGGTAGGTTAACCGTCTTATTCGGTTAACCGCTTTCGGTTAACCGGGTCTTTGGTTTTTTAAAATTCAATTCCATTACCATTCATTTAGACCGGTTAACCGGATTCGGTTAACCATTTAATTCGGTTTTCTAAATTTCAATTCCGTTATCATTCCGTTTAGACCGTTAACCTTTAGTTTGGTTCGATTTTATCGATTAACCTTGTAGCCGTATATTTTTTTTATTGATGAGACTCATACCACTAATATTATAGTACAACATTGATTATTCACCTAAATTATGAATGACAAATCAAACATATGTGACAAAAAATATAATAACATATATATTCCCTCAATAGCTAACATTAATTACTATATAAGGTGAACATTAATATTTGAAGTTTTTCATTGTTCATATAATCGGTTAACCAAGGTTAACTGTGTGGTTAACCGTTATGGAAAATTCAATACCGTTACCGAAACCGGAACCGGTCAATTTACATGGTTCGGTTAACTGTACCACAAAAACCGGTACAGTTAACCTGAAAACAGGTACGGTTCACATCGACTTCAGTCGGATACTGTGATTTCGGAATTTTTTGGGCACCCTACGCAAAATGAAGAGAAACTGTAGTCACGCGTGTAAATGCAAGTAATAATGTACGATGAACGAGATCATTCCTTCAATTGAATAAATAATGGGGGTCGGTAGTATTGTGCGGGTTTGCCCCACTAAATAAATAATGCGTAAATCATCCAACAAATCCACTAGATATAAGTGACAGGATTAGGTATAAAGTGATTCGCCGCGATCTCTCAAAAATTGGTACACAAGGCTTAGTATTTAAAACCTAATTATCATGTCTAACTTTTTTTTTGGGAAAAACTGATCAGTTTAAAAAAATAATCAAATACTGCAGAATTCTACGTCTTACATAAAGCTAGATATAGCTATATTTACTGCACAATTAACCATGAAAACTTTTATATTGAATAAGGAAAAATTGTACAATGTACTATTCTATTAAAATCACAACTTTTATATGTACGGTCTTGCTATACACAATGTACAATTTTTATATGTATGATGTTAAGGTTGTCAATCTTGACACGAACCTGAAATCCGACCCAAAACTGACACGCTAAAACGTGGGTATGAATTACAATTTTCAACCCGAAAACATTTTTTGGTCGGGTTCGGGTTTGGTTGCTAAAAACCCGGGTCGGTTTTGGGTTTGACATGACAACTCGATTTCAACCTGCAATCCGAAAAAATTTTAAAAAAGAAAAGAAAATATATATTTTTATAGTTATGCGACATAACCCTAAATATATCAATCATGTAACCATTTATGTTTGATGGTTTTATATGTTATGCTATATTGTCTTGGTGATTTTATGTAGAATTTGTATTGAAAGTACAATATTTTTAATTTGGGTTGATTTCGAGTCGATTTTGGGTTGATTTTGGGTCATCAGATCAGTTTCAGGTTGATTTCGGGTCGTCAGGTCGGTTTCAGGTTGACAAATCATAACCCGTTTTGGGTTCGGGTTGGTTTCGGATTGAGGTGAAACATGAGCAGGTCGGGTTCGAGTTGAAGTCAACCTGACCCAAAACCCGAAATTGACAACCCTATGTGATGTACAATTTTGTTTTAATATATCTACAATTAATGTAGTGAAAGATGAATACAATGGGTATAGCTAAAACTTGTTACAATGCTTAATTTCAATAAAAATAAAAGCATCTTACCACTTGTGCTACAAAAAATTTCGAATAAATGAGAAAATCGTGATAACAATACAAAACTCTTCATTCTTATAAACCAGATCATCACAATCCAATGTTTATTACAAGTTCCTCTTCTTAAACATAATTGAACACAACTATATTTCACATCCTAATATACGATGAAGGTATCTCCAATCACTATTATGACTAAGTTAGCTAGGTCAAGTATTAATTCACAAAATCAAGGGACAAACCCCACACCAAACTGCTAAAACAATGCAAGCCCAATACTCTTAACCTAAAGACATCTACATCAATCGGCACAAAGTCATCCAACAGCCCTTCATTTTTTTTTTGCCTTCCATATTCTCATCTTCTTGAAATTGATAGAACACATTGTGAGCTTTGATGTCAAAGAAGATCAAACATAGAAGATGTGTTTTATTAAAATCGACTATAATTTACAAGCGCAAGTCTCTATAACTCAATGATATATATAACCTGAGCTATTTAAGAGAGGGCTAAAGAAAACTAAGTAACTAACTGGTGACTAACTGACTTAGACTAATATCTACTTACCCTCCTTTTCTAATACTCCCCTTAAAAAGTGAAGATTTGAACAACATTTCAAGTTTTGTAAATAATGAAGGGGCTGAATTGATCTACATCACCAAAGTCCCAAGATTAGATTATTTATATGTACTTTGCACGTGAGGGACTTGGTTAATTTATTTGTCATCTGATGTGTGTTGGGGACATATTCCCTTGTTGCAACGTCACGAGCACAAAGTGACAATTGAGCTCAATATGCTTAATTTTTCCTTGATTCTTTGCATTGTGGATAACAACCAAGTTATCACACCAGAGAGAAAAAGCCTGGATATAACTTCAACACCCAGCTCATGTGGGAGATAGTTGAGCCAACACAGGTCACTGATGCATGTCTCATAGCCTCATACTCGACTTCAATAAAAGAAGGAGAAACACAAACTTGTTTCTTGGATTTCCAGTTGAAGGGGGTATAGATCTATAGTTGCTCTAAGAACAAAGCAACTCAATCTGTTATCCTACTACAACAACATAATGTAATTTGGTGGTAAATTAGGATAAGGGAGCACTTGCAGCTTTGCATGTAACTTTACTCTTAAAGAGTACAATCATTTTTGTGCCATGAGATCAAAAATAGAACTTTCTTTATGCAAGCATTTTGTGTCTGACCGTACCCCAGTTTAGACATAGGCTTGAGGCAAACCAAACTCATGTAGGGGTACTCTCTTGTTAACCACCTCAAGTAGCAGCTCTTCAAATCTAAGATTATTTCTATATATTTTGTGCGTGAGGGACTTGGTTAATATATCTGCCATCTAATGTGTGTTGGGAACATATTCTGTATGTATGAGCCCTTGTTGCAACTTCCCGCGGACAAAGTGACAGTTGAGCTCAATATGCTTAATTTATCCTTGATTCTTTGCATTGTGGATAGAAACCAACTTATCACACTAGAGAGGAAAAAGTTGGATAACTTCAACACCCAGCTCATGCAGGAGACAGTTGAGCCAACACCGGTCACTAGTGACATGTCTCATAGCCTCAAACTCTGAAGAGGGGGGGTCTAGATCTACAGTTGGTCTAAGAACAAAGCAACTCAATCAATTATCCGACTACAACAATATAATGTAATTTGGTGGTAAATTAGGACAAGGGATCACTAGCAACTTTACAAGTAACTTTACTCTTAAAGAGTAGAATCGTCTTTGTGGCATGAGATCTAAAATAAAACTTTTTTTTGCTTGCACTGTGTACATGACCGTAGGGGAGTCTAGACATAGGCCTGAGGCAAACCAAACTCATGTAAGGGGTACTCTCTTGCTAACCACTTCAAGTAGCAACTCTTCGAATCTATAACTTATAACATATATTGCCTTAATGTTGAGATAAAGTCGACCCTAGTTGCTCCAAAAAATCTGACATATATAATTCTATAATATTGTTAGGATTTCCTAATTTAATCACTAAGAACAATTAGACACTCCACAAAGAATAGAAATTCAACTATTAATGTCCACATTCAATCATCAAGAACAACTCGTTTGAATGACACAATTAATGTAGGTCTCTATGTTAAACTATTCAATTATGAACTATCTGAAGTATCACATATATTATAATAAGTTTATAGTTGTTAGCAGAAATATGTGTTACTATACTTTTACCTAGGCAGTGTACCTATCGTTTTGCGGAATAGTGAATTGAGTGGGGTTGTCGATCTCAGGGACCTCGTTCAATTAATTGACAATTTATTAACTAACTGAGAAGCTAAACTAAGAAAACAGGAAACGTCACTTTTTCAAGTTTTACTTAATTTAATAAAAAGAAAGACTCAACAAACAAATATAAAATAACAAAATAATAAAACGGTAAAAATAAACTAAATAAAGAAATAAAGATTGAACTCTAAAATCTAATGAAGCACCCTGGATTGTTATGCAAACCTTCACTTTATTAATCTATTAATAAGCTCTTCCCTAATGCTGCAATAAACTCAGCAATCGTAATTAATCCGTTGACCGGTCCTTGTACAACGAATCCTAACTGGCAGAAATAACAAGCCGCAACCCATGCCCAAGTCAATTATAACCAATCGCATTATAACCAATTTCTATTGGATACAGATTAACCTATAGGCAAACCATGCTTCTAGTCATTAATCCGGTTTAACTTCCTATGTCTTGTTAACTAATCTCAGCGCCGCATGTTGATTAGAAAACTACAAGAATTGCTTTAATAATTAGATAGAAAATTAAAGCACGTGAAGAACTGGAATTAAACTATTGCAATAATGAATTTGAGCAAAAAATTACAAAATAAATATAAAAAATCTGGTTTGCTACCCCAGGGAGCTAAACTAACTACGCTAACATGACTATAAAAATAACAAAAACAAAAAAGGAATAACATATTGAACAAGCATGTGAAAGATCCTACGACTAGAATCTGCTGTAAACTTGACAGGGTGCTAGTCAATAATGCTTGGATTTGTGAATTTGTTGACTCTCATGTGATTTTCTGTCCTCCTGATAACTCTGATCATAATCCAGCTTTGATTATGTTAGACAGGAGCATAGTGAAAGTGCCTAGTATTTTCAGATTTCGAAATATTTGGACTGCTGATGCTAGTTATTATGATATTATCAGAGATTGTTGGAGGGAGGATATTAGAGGTTGCCCAATGTTTAAAGTCACCCAGAAGATGAAGTTAATTAAGGCTAAATTGAGAGTTCTAGATAGAACTAAATTTGGTCAGTTGAGGAAGAATGTGGATGTTTTGCAGAGAGAGATGCATAAGGCTCAGAAAATGCTACAGTTGGATCCTTTTAATGCAGAGTTGATTGCGAAGGAGAATACTCTAATTTGTGAGTACAACCAGAGTCTGAATCTGTTGCACTCCCATGTTGCTCAACAGGCTAAGGTTGACTGGATTCAGATGGGAGATGAATCTAGCTCATACTTTTATAGAGTTATGAATTCTAGAAGGCACTCATCTAAAATTCATGTGTTGGACAATGATCAGGGGCAGCGACTGGATTCAGAAGATGAGATTAAAAAGCACATTGTAGAGTTCTTTAAGAATTTTGCTTGGGGTCAAACAGATTGATAGAGAGTCATGCAATCTGAATGTTTTTTCTCGTGGAAGTTCAGTGACAGATGAGCTGAATGGTAGATTATTATTATCTATTTCAGATAAAGAGATTTGGGAGGGTCTTAACTCTATTAAGAACACTAAGGCTCCTGGGCCTGATGGGTTTAATTATCTTTTCTTCAAATCAGGTTGGCATTTGATGGGTGATGATATAAAGAGAGCTATCAGGGATTTCTTTGCAAAGAGTAAGATCCTGAAGCAGGTGAATACTACATTGATTTCTCTTGCGCCTAAAGTTGCTAATCCAACAGTGGTTAAAGACCTGAGACCCATTGCTTGCTGTAATGTAGTTTACAAAATTATTTCTAAAATCATTACAAGCAGATTGAAGGGGGTTCTTCCTTGGATCATCAGTGACTGTCAAGGGGCGTTTGTAACAGGGAGGAGCCTTGCGCATAACGTTCTCCTATGTCAGGAAATTATTCAAGGTTACAGAAGGAGAAATTGTTCTCCTAGATGTGCTTTTAAGGTAGATATACATAAAGCATATGATTGTGTTAGTTGGGAGTTTTTGGAGGAAGTCTTGAAGGGTCTCGGGTTTCATGATAGGGTAATCAGTTGGATAATGTGTTGTGTCACTACACCATATTACTCTATCTTGATTAATGGCCAAAGTTGTGGTTTTTTAAGGGTGAGAGGGGTCTTAGGCAGGGTGATCCCCTCTCTCCTCTTCTATTTGTTCTATGTATGGAGTACTTAAGTAGGATGCTCTCGGAAGTGCAGGATGACCCAAACTTCAACTTCCATCCGAAGTGTGACAAGATTGCTTTGAATCATTTTTGTTTTGCAGATGATCTGTTAATCTTTTGCAGAGGTGATGTGGGATCCATTACAATCATCAAGGGTATTCTTGATAAGTTTTCTAAGGCTTCTGGTTTGGGTGTGAGTAATCAGAAGTGTAAGGTTTATTTTGGAGGTGTGAGTGAGGAGGAAAAGGGGAAGATCCTTGACGTGCTGGGGTTTGATGAAGGCAGTCTTCCTGTAAGATATCTTGGGGTTCCCTTGTCTTCTCATAGGCTTGAGAAAAATGACTATCTTCCTTTTATAAGTAAAATGACTGCAAAGATTTCACAGTGGGCTGCTAGGAAACTTAGTTGTGCTGGCAGACTACAGTTGATTGAGAGTACTCTGTTAAGCATCCAGAGATTTTGGGCGCACATTTTTCTGTTTCCTAGCTGTGTGGTGCAGTTAATTGTGCAGAAATGTAGGAGTTTCCTATGGAGCGGAGTTGACAGCTGTAGGAAAGCTCTTGTTGCTTGGGATAAAGTGTGTAGGCCTAAAAGTAATGGAGGGCTTGGGTTTAAAGAGATTTTATCCTGGAACAAATCTGCTTTTCTAAGTAATCTACTGAGAATGTTTAATGATGATTTGCATCAATCTGCTTTGAGTAGGTGGTGCAGGGCATATATCATTAAGAATGATACGGTTTGGTCATTGAGAATTAAAGGTTCTCATGCTTACTGGTGGAAGAGCTTCACTAAACTGCGAGATGAGATTGCTGCTAGGAACTTGCAATCGGTGTTTGAGGACAGAAGAAGTGTTCAGGGCAGATTGTCCACGAAAATCATTTATGATATCTTACATCCTGCTCCGTCTACTGGGGATTGGGATCGAATCATCTGGACTAACTTCTGCACCCCTCATGCTTCCTTTGTTTGGTGGCTCCATGCCAAAATAGACTGGCTTGTAAGGACAGGATGAAGGCATGGGATCTGATTCCTTCTGATCGATGTGAATTTTGTGATCAAACTGAAACTAGAGACCACTTGTTTTTTTAATGTGGTTTCAGTAGGAGAGTGTTTACATGTGTCCTTCATGATTGGCTGAAGTGTAAACTTCCAGTTACGTTTTTGGACTGCATGCATTGTCTTTGGAGTTCGAGATTGAAAGCTTCGGTCATATACAAAATGAGATGCTCTGCGGTCGGGGTTACTATCTATCATATCTGGAGGACCAGAAATGATAAAGTTTTTGCTGGTACTGTACAGGATGTTAATAGATGTGTTTCTAGTATACAAATGGAGCTCAAGCTGAGGTGGAGGAAGTTTAAATTTCCGGTTACTAGGAGGAACATTCGGATTTGTAATAGTTTTGGTCTCCTCGAATTTTTGGAGAGTTAATGTGGTTTGAGCATGGTTAGTTGGGGTTGTTAGGTTGTAAATATTTATCTCTCTTTTTTAATACAAAGCTTTTCTTTCATTTAAAAAAAAAGGGAAGAATAAACTCTGTTAGAAGAACTCCGCTCCGCCTTCCGTCATCACGTGTCTCTATATTAATCCTCTGCCAGAAGTGTGGGGTGTAACAATGGTGGACTTGTATGGGTGTTAGAGTAAGGAGGCCAAAACCTCAAATGAGAGGTGCGGCGTGAATCGAGCGTACCCCATCGAACCCTAGTATATCTCCTTATAAAGCCACCAAAAATATCATCTTCACGTTAATTATCATTTACGGCGGTTAATGACATTAACATCTAGTCACTGTGTACAACCGTCATGATTGATGAATGATGTCTGCATGAATCGTGAGTGTGAATAGCGACTACTCCCTCTGTTATGCAGCACCTCTCTTTTATTCTTAACGGTGATGATGTGGCAATGATTAATTTAATCAGAAGTGCAGTGCCGCTGTCCATTGTAAATATCAATGTGAAACAGCGTGAATGATTTAGATTAAATAATGATGTGCAATGAAGTGCAGGGGCTTGGCTTGAGACCTGGTCTCACAAGCAATTCAGATTTTTCTGGATGCATTCCCATTGGTGGAATGCTTTTTTTATTATATAAATGATTAGTTGTTTTAATTATTTGTTAATGATTAGTGTATTGGAAAACTAAAAAGGTATTTCTGTCATAATCTTTTTACTATATTTAAATCTCTTCACGTTTTTCAATAGTATAGAAGTAATGATTATAGGGTAGTTTAATAGTCACATGATATTTAGTATATGACTGTAAAGGAAGTTAGTAATTCAACATATTGTTATATGTATTTGATATACTACTGATTTAGTATTTCAGTGTATACGTATTGGGAAACTAAAAAGTTATTTCTGATATTAAAAAAATTATTATATTAAAAATTTTCACGTTTTTCATATCGCAGAAGAAATAATAATGTGGTAGCTTAACAGTCACCCGGTATCTGGTATATGAGTGTAGAACATGTTAGTGTTTAAAGATATTGTAATGAGTACTTGAACTAGTACTGATTTAGTATTTTAGCGTATATGTTTTGAGAAATTAAAAATATATTTTTGTTATAATTTTTTTAATATATTTACATCTTTTCACGTTTTTCAATGTTGCAGAGTAATAATTATGGGGTAGTTTAATAGTCAAGTGATATTCGGTACATGAGCGTAGAAGACGTTAGTACTTGAATATATTGTTATAAGTACTATATATACTACTGATTTAGTATTTGATTGTGTATGTTTTGAGAAACTAAAAATGTATTTTTGTTATAATTTTTTTAATATATTTACATATTTTCACGTTTTTCAATGTTGCAGAGTAATAATTATGGGGTAGTTTAATAGTCAAGTGATATCTGGTATATGAGCGTAGAAGACGTTAGTACTTGAATATATTGTTATAAGTACTTGATATACTACTGATTTAGTATTTGATTGTGTATGTTTTGAGAAACTAAAAATGTATTTTTGTTATAATTTTTTTAATATATTTACATCTTTTAACGTTTTTCAATGCTGTAGAGTAATAATTATGGGGTACTTTAATACTTCTCATATCTGTTATATGATTACAAGTGTACATGGTAATTTAAGTAGAACTCACTTAGTATTTGAAACGAATAGTAGTATTAATATTTAACCAGTAAATGAATTTAACACACACTAGTATTCGAGTAAGGCTTTTTATAGTATACGTATAACAATAGAGTCGGTATTTCTTCATTTACCACTGGACATAAAAACTGAACTGGGGAATGGGTAGATGACTCTATCGTATTTTTGGAATCCTTTTCAGCCATGACCTTTAAACCTCCTATTGGCAATCCATAAACTCTTTGTACATCATTCTTAGACAATGTTAATGTCCTTCCATCAGGCATTATCATGCTGGACTTGTCCCATTTGAAGTTCATGTAAAACCATTTCCGTGCACTTGGTGGTACAGTATGGTCATGGATGGTTAGTAATGGACCAAATCCAGCTTTTTCTATAGCTTGTTCCTTAAGCAACCTCATAGGATCACTCTTCAATCCCTGGAGTAAATCAATGAGGCGGGCAGTTGAACCTCGACAAGTTGACATAAATAGCTTCGGATCATTTTCTTGTGCCAACTGTTACAAAAAACGATAGTATATCAGAAAAAGCATTATAATTAGTAACATACATGTAATATTCGTATACTTAATCTGGGAGAATTCGTATACTTAACACTATCACGTTGGTATACTTGATTTATTAATATTCATATGCTGTTACATTCGTATACTTAATTTGTAACCATTTGTATACTTCACACTATCACATCCGTATACTTCGCACTATTACATTCGTATACTTAATTTGAGGGAATTCGTATACTTAACACTATCACATTCATATACTTAATATGTAAATATTCTTATACTTAACTATCACATTGGTATACTTGATTTGTAAATATTCGTATACTTAACACTCTCACATCCGTATACTTAATTTGTAAATATTCTTACTTAACACTATCACATTGGTATACTTGATTTGTAAAAATTTGTATACTTAACACTGTGACATCCGTATACTTAATCTGTAAAGTTTCGTTTACTTCGCACTATTACATTCGTATACTTAATTTATAACCATCTATATACTACACACTATCACATTCGTATACTTCACATTATTACAGTCATATACTTAATTTGTGGTAATTCATATACCTAACACTATTACATTGATATACTTAATATGTAAAAGTTCGTATACTTAATATGTACATATTCTTATACTTAACATTATCACATTGGTATATTTGATTTGTAAATATTCGTATACCTAGTACTATTACATTTGTATACTTCACAAAATTACATTTGAATACTTGATTTGTAAACATTTGTACACTAACCTCTATCACAGATTCGTCTGATAATGATCTGATAAGTCAAACACTTTTTTTTTACAGATACATATACTTAATATACATAATTATAATACCTTATTTTTGTTGGACGAAGCCTAACGTGTTGTATTACCCACTATATAGTACACAAAAAAAAACTTACCGTTGTCTTCCTTTTGGATTTGGCTTTTGCAATGTGTTGATCCAACTCCATTCTCACTTTCTGGAGTGCTGGGGATTCCGATTGTGTGTGGTTTCCGTTGTCGCTATGAAGCCGGTCGAAAGAACTGTCAGGATTACCACCAAATTCACGCCCGCCGGCTCCGGTATCCAAGAAGAGAATGACAGGGGAAACAAACAACAGAATGGCGAATTTTCATATACCTCTTGTAGATTGAATGCGACAGGAGAAAGTGGTTGTGGGTAGTTAACCCAGATTTTGAAAAGAACGGCAAATTTCCATATCGCTTTTGGAAGGAGAGAGAAAAACAGGGAATCAAACAAAAGAATGGAAAATTTTGATATACCTCTGCTTCGTCGATTGAATGAGACAGGAGAAAGTGGTGGTGGGTAGTTAACCCAGATTTTGAAACGATCGGCAAATTTCCATCACTTTTGGAAGGAGAGAGACAAACAAGGGAGCAGATCGAGTAAGAAGCACGACATGAACCTGGACGAGGACGGGGTGAGGAGTTAACCCAGATATGGTAGAAGTTGCAGGATGATGAAAGTATATGAATTATGTGTTGGTTGGTGAATTAATTTGAGAGGGAATGGTTGTTTTCAAAAAAAATTGAGAGAGAATGGAGGTAGAGGATGACTGGCGGGAGGAGGAAGGTAAAAAAATTGATATTTAGTACTTTTGGTAATTGATTTAGGAATTCTAAGAGTCTAGTAATTATTATAACTACTAGGATAGGTGTTATTATAGCCTATAAAATAGGTCTGCTGGATTTTTAATTAATGTTGGTTTTCATGTAAAAAAATAAAAATGTCAGAAAAATGACAACTTAAATTTTCACCATTAGATTACTTATCTCCTAGATCTAATGGACTAAATTAAATCCAGACAAATCAGGGACCTCAAGTGTCCAGACCCTAACCCATATTCGAAGTGCAGCTTGAGTGTAATACGGTCAACGCGACTTTGATTAAAATAATCAACATTGCAGTGTATATATATTGTTGCATTTTTCTACATTTAACACAAAATATATCAGCTCTCATCTAAAATATAGATCATAAGAAAAACATATGGTAAGTGGGAAATATGACATGAATTGTTGTAAAAATAGGAAGAATTTATCCCTAAAAGTAGATATACTTCACACTTATCAAACTTCCCCACACTTAGCTTTTGCTTGTCCTTAAGCAAATACAGAATATGACTACTCTTAAGGGTCGTAGTATTGAAACTCAGGATCAAACAACTGCCGATAGAAAACAAGAAAAATGACAATCAAAAGAAAAGTTATGCTACTAGCTGTAGGTTTTCGCAAACAGTGAAAAAAGAGTGAAGTTAAAAGCATGGAGAAGTTAGATTATAGAAACTGAACAAAAATTTGGGATCTCCACTGTTTCTTCCTCTAACCTTTGGATGACGAGGGGTGTGAAGTAACGCTTTATTCCGAGATACGTTTCAACACCACATACTCATGATCAGAATAAGCAAAATTGAATTACACGTTTAACTTTTCAAAGTTCCCTTTTCCTTAACATTCTATTCTGCCATTTGCATATTTAATTCATCCCCTCAGACTTTTCTCTTCACCCCTGTAGCGGCGTTGGGCCTTCTATCCCAGATCATAAGACCTTAGGTAGATGGGTGATGAAGCACGCCAAGGACTTAATAACCGAGTGAAGAGGCCTGTTTTGGTTCAGAAATAAATTTCAATTCAGATCGGCGGAGTACCTTGCCTTATCCTTTCATACCAAAATTTCTTATCATTCCCAAAATCCCAAACTAGACTAATTCAGTTGTCATAATCAGCTAATCCACCAAATTTCAGTGAAAATAGATTCAATTTGGATAAAACTATACATACAAACAGCCAAAAGTAGAAAGATTCTTGAGGTGGCCATCAGGCTTGTTTTCAAAACCTCAACAAAAATTTTCACCTGAATATTCAATATTTATTGGCACTATGGGCTGTTGCGCAAATACTAGGTGTTAAGAAATGAATTTTAGACTATAGTCTATAATGTTATAAATGTTATAACAACTATATAATATTAATGTGATTAAAATGGAACTAGTACAATTAATAATATTCACATGAAATAATGTGACAAGTATTGAATAAATAGGAATTATAAACTAAGGTGTATAATAAATAAACCTTAGGAATTGTTGTATATAATATAAGTGTTACATAACATTAAGATAGAAATCTTAATATAAGTTGTATAATATAATGCAACTAGTAAGAATGATCACCTTACATAAAATGATAAAAATGTAACATATAATATAAGGATTTTATAATTCATGAAACTTATATAGATATATATAATGCGCAAGCTATACATGTATAAAACAAGTATATAGTATGGTTGGAAACCATATAATATTAATTGGTAAATGTTATTACATTAGTATAGTTTATAAACTATAAAGTTGTAAGGTTTTGAATTTAAATGTAACTTGTTACAATGTTAATGAGGTGTATCATACAATGTATAATAATGAATAATGGAATGATATTATCATATGAATTAACGTTGCATATATACATGCAACTATAGGTTATAAATATACTTGTATATGCAACCGAATTGATTAGATTATATACATAAGTATGAACATAGATGTATATTGGTATACTTATAAATATCATGGGATATAATGGAATAAATCCTAACATTGGGAAATACTACGAACTATGGCGTTTTATATAAACCGACTTATTTAGTTAAACCCGAACGTTAGTAAATACTACGAGTAACAAGTTTAACGTAACAAAAACCCGAACCAACTAACTGTTGAAATCCTGGGATGAAATGTCGGGATTATTAGCGTTATTCGGAAATACCGAGTTTAATTAGTCATGTGGTTTGACTCATAGTGATATTAATATTTTAGATCGTACGTCAGACAAAGGCGTCAGACGAGCTTAGGGTTTTGCGCATCCTTGGTCTGTGGTGTATGGTACGTGAACGGTTTGATCTGAATTGTTAAGAGCTTCCTCGGGTTCAGACGATATTGATGTGTTTTAACAATGTTATGTGTGTGCTTATATACATGTATGTGTTGGTTTGGATTGTATATCTGTTTGTTATTATCGCATTATTACTATTGTACGCGAACGTCCTTTCGGACTAATACTACGTCGACTATAGATCGGCTTATATAAACATACATATACGAGCAATGTGATGAAACTGTTGTTACTTAATATAATACACTTAGTGTTATAATTATATACATATTAACCTAAGTAAAACACTTAGGTGCGAGACACGACTATGTCGGTCTCTAGAGCATGTATCTCGATTATGAATACGACCTAGATTACTTCTAGCATGGAGAGTTGGTGAGTGTGTTGATGGATAAACCCAGTTAGTCATTGGCTACTGGTTGCGCATAGTGATCACTAGAGTTAACGCCCGGATCGGGTCTACTCTTGTTAAATCCTGATGAACCTACATAGATCGACAGACAGAGTGTACTACTGTTGGTACTAGGCTCCGGACATTTAAGGACGCCTTTAAAAAGGCAAAGTGAAATTCCCAGGATCTCCTGATCCTTGGCATTATGAGCATCTTTGTGTGTACGTGGGACGGCCGTCCATGTGAGTTATTTCGGGATATCCTAACTTGACACCCAACATCGTTAATTATAATACGATGGTATGTGAGGGCCTGGGAGGCCGGTTGTAATAATGTATATCGATTATTAATGGTGACTGCGTTTTACCGTATTCGATTTTATTACTTGTTGTTTATATAAATGATGAGTGTGTATTGTAGTGAATGTTGTGTGTTTAAATATGTCTTTTACAGTATTCAATATAAATTGTAAACCGGTATAGCATGTAACGAATCTAATGCAAAGATGGTTATAACGACTTAAGTGACCAATAGGGTCCAAATACATACCTAGCATACTCAGTGTTTATCGCTAAGCCTCCACGACATTTTGTAGGTTGTTGATCACGTTGAAGCCGAAGTGCGGGACCCGGGTAGTTAAGGCTTTTGTTTTTATTAACCGCACGGAAACTTCAACTGTATTATTGCAGACAGGAAAATCTAAGTGGTTGGAACTGGTGTTTTTAAAACAATTGAGAAAGAAATTAATAACTCAAAATATCTGTCGGGCTGCAAACAAATCCCGGTCGCAGTAGTATAGTAAGACAGAAGTGGTCGGGTATCGAACCGTGGGACTTATAGTGAAATAATATAGTACCTAAGCTTTGTCACAAAAGGGGGGAATTAATTGACTTGTTTTTATAAAGTAAAATAGCAGATAAAATTAACTGAGTGGAAGATAAATTAAACGGGACTCTGGGTTCAGGTTTATACAATCTGATTAATTATGCTATCTCTACCGGTTTTATTATAATAGTTTGGCAAAATTCCTGTTATTATCTTAAGGACTAAATCATAGACTCAAAGGACTCGTTTACCAGAACATGCTAGGTCTAATCTAGATTCGAGCAAAACACTTGTAAATCGATTAAGTGCGAGGAATTATATTTTGCATCTGAAAATACTAACTTATTTAATCAAAATAAGTTTTCCACAAATTTATCGATTAATTAACCTGTCTATTTATCACTGATCTGATCAAAATAGACTTTGTAAAGCTTTTTAATAAATTCATGAAATTTATTAAAAAGGCGAGAGATAAGCTTTAATCGTAACAAACTGTATTTAATTAAACCGGTAAAAATATAGATTACATAATTAAACAAACTATAATTTAACCTTCACCCGGAGTATATCCTCTTAGCTCAACATAGTTAAAAAGAAGACAGAATAATAAGTAAAATAAATCATTTGGAAAAGATAATTAATTCAGCTCCACTATTTTGACTGCTAATATTTTAGACAGAGGTTGAACAGAATAACGGTATGGAAATGGATGTTTTATGGGATGAGGTGCTGTATGGATTTTATGTGGACATTATGTAGATGGGGTGTATGATTTTCGGAGAGGTAATGGTAATTTTGTGGAGGAAAAATGGCATAAGTTTGGGGGTGGAATCAGATATATGTTAATGGAGGGTTATATGTATATTTATAGTGATATTGGGGTAAAAAGGAAGGGCAAGTCGGTGGAAGAGGTGTGTGAAAAGATAAAATAGATTTATCTTTTCACACCATGTCGATGCAGCTCTGTTTGCTGAATTTACCGACGTGTCTGAACCAGCGTCCGGACCTGCATGTTCGGACATGTCGACGCTGTGCGGAGCTTGCTTCCACGTGTTGCGTCCGGACCTGCATGTCCGGACACAGGTCCGGACGAGAATTGTTTTCCCTCTAAAACCTTCGTTTGAACTCCGATTTAATCCCCGTTTGTTGCGTTGAAATCCTCATGAGTAAATCTACTTAATTACATGGCTTTTTTCCTACATTGAACATATAAAATGCATTAGTTCATGTCAAAACATAAATCTTAGGAAAAAACGCATAATAAGTGGGAAACATGTGTTTCAGATATTGCAATTCATAAGGTATTTAAACCCTACAAGTCTATATGTTTTGCACTTATCAATTATGTTAGACTTCAGTTTACACTACGATGATGTTGTATATATTCGGGAACGGTTAGACGCTCACTTGTCGTATGTTTGACTTTTGGACTTAGTATGATGTATAGGATGGTATCTCGTTATCACTACGGAGTTTTATTATTATAGTTGTTTAGTTACTGTATTTCGTTTCTGCTTCTTTACTCGCATGGGCGAGTGATGGCATGTGACACCCGTGTGAGGATATTTACTGTTATAACTTCCGCTGTGAGACGTGTTTAATTATGCTACGAGAGGGATTATTACGTATTTACCGAGACGGGTGTTACAATAATCTCATGTCAACATACTCAACCATAATCCAATGTTAACACACACTCAAAACAGTAGTAAGCATATCATCAATCAATCTATCTACCTATGTCTGTGCTTCAAACCATGTCCATTCCCCAAACGATACCCCATCTGATCACCCGCACCACTTGGATCACGCGAGCCACCACCTAGACCTATCCACGAACCCCCACTAGTGAAAAAAAAGGAATAAATGACGCCTAATAATAGACTAACCGTAATTTAACTGGTGGCCGGAGACAATTAATCATGATTTTTATATAAATTGTAATTTATAGTGGGTCGGGGGATGAAAAACAGGTAACAACAACGGACTTTTGATTACGGTTATATACAGAACCGTAATCTAAAGGTTGGCGCGAGGCTTTAGATTGTGGTTCTTCTACAAACCATAATTTAAAGTCTATCGACCTGCGCGTGCTGACTCACTAGACGACGTCGTTCTACAGGTCCTACTCCGCGCGCGTGCCTATGCACATTGATGATGTCGTTTAGTCAAGGGGCGAGATCTACGTTTTTTGATACTGTGTAGGTACTAATTACCCATACTACCCCTGTCGATTGGACGTCTTGCACAACTTCCCATGCATGCTCTTTATTTTCCTTCTGTTGTCAAGTCGTAACTTTCTTCCGCAAACTCACCATAGCCCGAAACTTTCTCTGCTTCAAGCCGACTAGTAAGCTTCTTCCTCTCTTCTCCCTCCTTTTTCTTTGCTTGCATTCTTTCGTTCTGATGAAGATTTCCACCGCGCAGATCGACACTTCTCTTTCGTAATCTCACCAACCCTACTCATCGACAAACATGTACCGTAGGACGAACAGTGTAAGTTCTTTAAAGTTAACGTAAATGAAGTAACATTTTGGTTTTTTTGTTAATCTGTCGCGTGGATGTGTTGTAGGAGTAGTATTAAGCCATAGATGTTTCAAATGCATGCAAACTGATTGATGTTCATATGTGGTTTCATATGTATGAGGTTTATTTGTTCATCTGTATAGTCGATGAGTAGGGTTGTCCGATTCTTGTGCTGATATCAATTTAATTTATTGTTCATTTGGTTATTTGGTTCCTAATAATTAGCAGATATAGTTGGTTGATTTATCTCTATATAACCTGTTGTTACATACAAGCATATGTCCTCTGTTTTGCTTTCTTATTTTGTTATGTTGCACTATATTTCCAACATAGTATTTGCTTATAAACTCTTGTTACGTTGAAAATTGTTATATATAAGGTAAATTGACTCCGAAGGAAGATCCCATTAGCCTAGAGGCGGCGTCTGGTTCAGCGTTGCCTGATAAAAAAAAGAGTACTACGGGTGAAAGGTAATGCATGTGCCCTTGTTGTTCTTGATGTTTTTTTCTTAATCTTTCTGATTTGTTAATGTGTATTTATCATAACATTTTCTCTTTGTTCGATTTATGTAACAGGAAACGGTGGGACGATAACCCACTGGTGTTGAAATTTTTCACCCTGCATGACCTCACCACGTCTTCACCAACAGAGACGTTGTGCATAGAAATGATGTATGTGGTGGACCTTAAAGATTCAAGGTCTCCACTCACATTTTATACTGGCGAGGGTAGGACTGTACCCACACCTACCGGTGAGGGTCGTAGCCACAAACCCTTGAAACGCGCAAAGAAGGATCTCCTAGAGTCTCCCTTCCCAACGGATGTGTTCACGTTGAACCTCTATGAGAAACTGAAGCTGGAAGAAGAAAGGAAACTGTGCGAGAGAGTACTAGCTGATGTTGATCATGCTGATTCTGATGCTGGTTTTGGAACAAGCTCTGACGAAGCTTCGTTAGTTTGATAGTTTAGAAGTTTATTTAAAGACATATAGAATTTGTTGTTTAAGTTGTTAGTCTTTGGGCTTTGGTTACTGAATATTTTGTTGTGTTTTGAGACATCATGATTTTTGTTGCTGCGATTTGAATTAAGCGTATCTAAATATTTTATGTTATTATATTTGAACTTATTGCACTTTTTATTTTCCATCAAAAATATATCTTTTGGAGCTGCTTCTGTTATGTTATTATGCAACTTATTCCGCTATTGCAACAGGTTTGTGCTTTATTTTGAAATAAAAAAGAATTAGATTACGGCTCCAATAGAAACCATAATCTAAACCTTACTGGCGCGCACGCCAATTTGGCTTTAGATTACGGTTCTGGTCGAAACCGTAATCTAAATATGGTTTTTGATTACGGTTTCTACAAGAACCGTAATCGGATGTCCTATTCCCCCGAGCTCTAACGGGTTTTAGATTACGATTTAGACAAACTGTAATCTAAAATTAGTGATATCCCGCCCTGATTAAGGTTTTTAATAACGGTTTTTGACCGTACATAAATGCTCTGAGGTATAGACGACGTTGAAATAAATTTTAGTTTAAAACCGTAATTAAATAGGGTTTTTGACCGCGGTTAAAAGCTTCCATCCACTAATGCCCATCCACTTGACGTACTAGAGCTAGCGCCTAGAGCACCATATGGACCCTGAGAGGGAAACATATGGGAGATTTGTGCTCGTATCATAGCCTGAATCTCCTCGCTACACAACTTCTAACAGATTGCATCCCGCTCCTCAACACGAATTTGCTCTCTAAAGTGTCTCCCAACTTCTCAAGCAGATCTCGTTCAATGTCTAACTTCATCTACTCGTATGTATACTGGTCGTAACCGGTAGCACGTGAGCTAGTGCCTTTGTTGTGGAAGGAGTCAGGGAAATACTGTGGTGCTACCTCGCCCACCGTAGACCCTCTACTTTCTCAATTTCCCTTCGACATCCTTGTAAAAAATCTGGTTAGGGTGAGCGAGTGTGGTATGAGCTGATAGATCACCTGGAGTGCCCGACTCTTGAATGACGACATCTAACAGATCTTCGTATATATATGCTTCATAATCACAAAACAATGATAGTTGGATGTAATACAAATGTTTAGAAAGGTTATATAAAAACACATGCACAATGTCCTCGACCTTAGCGCAAACTGACACACTATTGCCATGCTCATCCTTGCTCGAATGAGTGTGTATGAACGGTGTGTAAGCATCTGGCTCCTCACTGTATTTCTTAGTCTAACAATAAAACACTTATTTAAATTAGATATAATTAAGCTAGTTTAAAAAAATTACCTAACCTCCCTTGTTTTTTTACATCTTCTCACACATATACAGTGAAGAGAGCACATATCAGAAGCAGATAACAATCACAACTCACAGTTTGCACTCATTTCAATTTATATATGTTTTAGTTATTTTTTTATTACTTTTTCAATATTTTTGGTAAATATTTACATCGTTTTAGTATTTTTTTTGTAATATTAAAATGCCCCTAGAAATGACGTATTATGAACTTGAAAGTTGAAAAATGATCTGCAATGTCAGGGGTAAAATAGTCATTATTCAAGGTCATTTCAGGGAGTAGTATATTTGTGACTTTTGAAACTTTTTGGGATATATAAAGAACAAATTTTGAAATCATAGTATATAATGAATTATGAAATTTTTTAGGGATATATTATGAATTTTCCAAAATGAATTAAAAATATGTTTCTGTTTTAGAACAATAGACGTAGCTGAATAGTGTTTGCTTAGTTTGATATTTTGTGGATCGTACTTTTTTTTTTTACGAACACACATATCTAGTTTTATTAAAACTTCAAGTTGTGATTACAAATTGACAAGAGCTGGTCTAGGAAATTAGAAAACCAGCTTTTACAAGAAGATGAAACTAAGAGAAAGTCATGACAAGAAGCAAGATAGTGAGCAACACTATTTCCTCCCCGTCTAGCAAAGCTCAACATGAGTGAGCAGTCTCTCTTGCACCGAGCACGAAGGCGAAAGATGATAGTTTCCCAATCAGGAGACAACCTTGCTTTCCCTAGCAGAGAGTCTAAGAGAGGAAGGCATTTCGATTCAGCTGTAAGACAACCCCAACCTAGATCTCTGGCCCAATTAATCCCAATTTCAATGGCTCTAGTTTCTGCAGAAGAAGGGAACCAAGAACCAGGAAGCCTACTTAGTTGACAAGCTACAAGAAAACCCGTTGCATCCCGCAAAACCCAGGCCACATACCATTGCCTGTCCTTAGACATACTAACGTCCGAATTAATCTTAACCCAACCGGCATCAGGAAGATGCCAATGAGTTCACTCCACATCAAGAGAGTCGCAACCAACTTTTGCAACATAAAACTGGCGAATGAAGACAGAGGCGCACTTCATTCCAACATCGAGAGAAAGAGAAGCACCATGGATACGTCGATCCTTGCCCGCCAGATCGACCAGAATTTGATGATAATCTTGATAAAAATATCCTGCTTGAAATTGGAAGCTGGTGTGGTTTAAATTGATCTTGTGGTATTGTGGTTAGATGAGGTGTTAATAAAAAAATGAATTCAAAAGGGTAAGGTGAAATACCCCTAACCTTTAAAAATTAATTAAATGATCTATTAATGATCTAAGATGGTTAATGAACATCTAAATATTATTGGGGAACAATCTAAAGATCTCAACAAGGCAAAACATGCCTTAAGATCGGTAAAGCCAAAAAAATGTGCTTAAAAGCACCATAAAGATTGTATGACCTCAAATAGGATCCAAAGCGGATTCCTAAGTATTATAATAAAGCAATTAACACAACAAAACCGTTCCCAAAGAAAACTGAGCTCAGGAACACCCTGTGACACAAAAAGGTGCACTAAAACACCTTAAAGCACGTTTTTGTGAAATTGCCTTCTAAATTGGTTTTTATTGGGCATAAAGGTTATAATTACCTTTAAATATGATATTATATCACATTATATCATATTAGGAATTTAATTCCAAATTTTACAGATTTTTACAAATTTAATATTAAAATATTAATAAAACCCTGAAGTGGGGCCCGCATGAGTCAAAATGACCAAGTTTGGTCAATGGGCAGTTAATGATCCATTTACCCTCATGGAAATAGGCTGGCAAGAGGAGAGGAGACAGCTCACAATCATTGTTAGACAATTGCTACCTAATACCATTTACTTTTGAAAATAAACTTACTTTTTCAATTATTTCAAGCCTTTGCAATCATTCCCTTCCTTCTTGTCCGATTCCCTCCATTCCAACCAAGCTCCCTCCCTTTCTAGAAGCTCTCAAGTCTGGTTCTTCAGCATGGAAGGCAGATCTAACTCCTAAGCTCTTAAGGTAAGCTTTTAAGGTCATTTTTAGCTCTTTTCTTCATCTCTTCACTACCTACACTTAGATTTCGTGTCTCATCTATTCCTATGGCTCATTCTCAGTGTTCTAAGGTTAGAACAACTTCCAAACTCGATTGAGGCAAGTCTAAGGGCCAAGGTTGCTCAAATTTGCATTTTAAGGTAAAAACATACCTTAAGCCTCTCCACTCTACATCCGGTTTTCTTCCTTGAATTTTTATGAGTTTATACACTCATAATCTTCATAATTACATGTTCATTCAGTTGGTTAGCCATTTGGAGCAAGGGTGGCCGAGATCCAAGAGAAATACCCTCTTTTAAGGCATTTTTCCAAGGTAAAATCAATTACCATAGCAGCTTGTTGTTGTCCAGCTATTTCCTAAGCTTATATGGTGGATCTAACACCTTGTGGTGTATTTGATTCAGGCCGAAAATCATTAGAACTTCCCTTGCATTTTTAAGGTGATTTTTGCCTTAAATCTTACATTAATTATTCCTTATGGTTAAGCTCAAGCTTGGAGTATAACCATATCTTATTTTGGTGTATTAAACATGTCTAAATGAGGTGGTGAATTTTCCTTCTAGTGGCCGAGCTCATACAAGGAATAATCAAGGTATAAACACCTTAAACTTATGATTTTTATAATTTCTAAGCATATATATATATATATATTGCCGAGAGTGAAATTATAAATATGGGTTATATTGACCTAAAAATGGAAAAAAATGACTAAGATAAATTAAGCTAGTCATTTAAGAGATTTAATTAACATAATGGTCAAATTATGACATTATATGGAAAAATAATTAAATCTATGGTGAGGCCGTGAGTTATACTATATTTTGAGACATTTAATGTGTAATTTATTTTGCAAGTTCAAGGTTGTAATAAGGCCATGTCATTAGGCCATTTTAATTTAAGTTTATAAGCTTATTTAGTTAAATTTATGCTTATAATTAAGTTTGGGGCCAAATCGTAATTACTGGAAAATTAGAAAGTCGTGGGCTTAATTTAGAGGAATTTAGGGTTTTTAAATGAATTTAATAAAAATCATAACATTTTATAAAGTTTTGTGTCAAAATTGTAAAAATAGAAAAGTATGGGGTAAGATGGGTAATTACCGAAAGTTTAGGTCCAATTTGGTATTAGAAGTCAAAGTTGACTATATAGGAGACTTTGACCAATTTTGGAGAATTTTAGAAATTAAAATACTACCTTATATTAGGATAAGTATTAAATTGTAAAAGATTTATAAGAGATGGGGCTATATTGTAATTTCCGAAAACTTGGGGTACTAAATGGAGTTTAGTACAAACCTTAGGTTATTAGGAATTTTTAGAAGTTGATTTGGTTAAATTTGGAGTTTATATGAATTATATAAGTATTATATATGATATTTCATAACATTTGTTACAAATGGGTAATATATGGGTAAAACCGAGATTTATAAGAAATATAAGGTTAGAAATAATATTTATAACCTTTTGGTATAGTTTGGGAATTTTTGGAGTTATATATAAGGTTTTACAAAGACATATGTATAATATATAGTTTTAATGTCATTAGAAAACTATGTATTATGAATTGGGGAGATTTGGTAAATATACAAAGTTTGGTGGTGGTGATTTAATTAAAAACAGTCCTAGGGGCTGTTCGAAAATTATAGCCTTTAAAAACTATAGGTTATAATTATTTTGAGGTTTAAGGATTATAATACAAGGTATATATTATAAGTGTAACAAGGAAATATAATTTGGGTTGATTTGTAATTTATGGAAGTTTTGGTGGTAATTAAATAAAAACCGAAAGCTTAAGTGTTGTTTGGTATTTTAAAACAAAATATAACTATAGGTTATAATTGTTTTAATGACATAAATGTCATAATATATGTTATATAACTATAATATAACATTATATAAATTATGTGGTGGATTTTGTAAATATTTGAGAAATATAGGTGCTGTTCGGAAATACTACTATTTTTGAATGAAATTTATAATATGGTTTTTAATGTTATAAGAGTTATAACAATTATAATATAAGAGGTATCCATTAAAAAGAATGAATATATATATTATAATGACTTACCATGTAATAAATAGTCCTATAATGCATATATATAAATAAATATATGTTATAGTGTGGAAAATATAATATAGTTCAATAACTATATAATACCATAATTAAAATGATTTGAGATAAAGGGAAAAGAATTATAAACATTAGATATGGAATTCTAATGTTAGGAGTGTACATGAACTAATAAGGATTTATATAGTCCATGGTATTTTATATACGAATTATACTCCATTAAACTTGGAAAAACAAACCTTAGAAAAATAAATACTAAGGTGAGATGTATAATACGTGGTAAAGAATTATACATGCAATATAGAAACAAACTATACGATATACAAAGGTATATTAGGTTACATGCGATGACAAGGTTTAAACATTAAGTATATTAATATACAATACGAGGCTACGCATATAATATAACGTTTTTCCAAATCTCGAGTTAAACCGAAAACCCGACAAACGTTGACAGTTAATAACGGGAGATTAACCGGGAGGTATTAGTGACGGTGCGGGGTACCGTAGAGTTGTACTTTTTATACGGGATGCTAATCAGTAGCGTTATGTATTGTTTAGACTATTAGAGACGACACACGGAGCATAGGATCTTGCTGATTCATACTCCACCGTAATACGATGAGGGTGAACTGTATGTTGTTATGTGTCTCTGATTGTCTCTGAGGGCTTCCTCAGTTCAGACTTCTGTGTGATCTGTGATAAGATTGTTTGTCTGAATGTGTTAATTAATATGCATGAATTGTATATTTATAGCTGCTTATTATTTACTGTTGTTGAGTTAACAGTATTGGTTCGTATATATGAACCTATATATATAAAACGAACTAGCGGCTATGGTGCTACCTTATGTGAAATATGAGGATCGTCAGAAAAACTATGTAGCACTAGGATAATAAGATATATATATATATTATCCGAGACTTTTATACGGAGCATTGGCCTTTTTAAACGCCGCTCTCGTATCTAACACTGGATCCCGAGTTTACAGACTCCGGATTGGACTAATGACCTTAGTCTGCTGTGTTAGAAAATTTGGTAATGCGATGCGATGGTACAATTAATTAATTAATGGAAAGATAGTAAATCCAAGAGGATGTGGCTCTTGGTGCGCGCTGTGATCACAAAAACGATACCAGGATGTCCGCGTACGGGTCCGTAAGTATCAAGAAAATTTCCCGTGAGCTAGGATGGCTCGTTGGTCGGAGACTCTACCGTTGGAGTGGCTACTGCCGTGGGTGACCCGCCATAATTTATGGGTAATTAGGGACATGTCGTTTTTAACGAGACATTGTCACTAGGTATAACTGAACAATTAATACAATTGAGACTTGTACAGTGGCGAACGATATTGGTTTCTACACCATGGACGAGAACTAATACTTGTTTATTAATCTCGTTGTTTCGCTTTGTTGTTCATTGGTTATACTTGTGACTATATTATGTGTGTTGATGGTTGTGTTATTGTATGGATATTACTGTTAATTGTTTTACAGTTTAAATATTAAAACGGTATTGCATGTAATGAACCTCATGCTCTCGACCAAATAATTGAGGGGTCCGAGGGGGCATGACGGGGCATGCGATGACATACTCAGCAGGGGCTGATTCCATACCACAAACCATATTTATTTCAGGTGATTGCTGAAGGGTCGACGCGGGGCGCGACTATTGTGATATTACTGTTGCTTAGACTTGGTACGGTGTGATACTATGTTGTTTTGGACTCGGGTTGTGTAACCGAGGTGTATTTTGATTAGATGCTCACGAGTACGGTTTGTAATAGTCTTTTGTTGTTGGAGTTGTTTTAATTTGTTTAAGTACTGCTATCTATCTCTTGTGGTCACTGCGGGAATACGTTTCGCAAGTTGATTATCGGGTAATTCGTTATCACCCGTATGGGCGAGTGATAACAGTGACACCATTAGGGCGACAGTCTGTTATTTACCGCTGCGATTATATTGTTTTTAGGAGCAGGATTAGTAGGGGTGTTACAAAAGTGGTATCAGAGCGGAGTACCGCTCTGATTACAAGAGATAGTAGTTTAAGTACCGTGAGCTTAGGTTAAACACACACCAGTACCAAGGAGATAGTCGTTAAAGGATATGAGTTAGGAGATTGTCGGGGACAATGTGTTTTATGCCTTGTAGGGATATGTGGACTTATTGTAGGGAACAGTACAGTATTTATGCCAAGAGTTGACTTTGATTCTGAATTCTTCAGATGTCTTCCGGGAGACGTTCGGCCGGCAGAGGCAGAGGAGGTGGTGGAAGAGGCGACGGGCCTGGAGGAGGACCTCCTGAGGCCCCAGCCGCGGGCGTTGCTGAGACGGTAGCGGCCGTCTTTGCTCAGCTAGCCCTGATGGGAGGTATCCAGATAGGAGCACCACCAGTAGTCCCACCCGTACCCGCACCTAGAGGGACAAACTGGCTCAA
Source organism: Limonium bicolor (assembly GCA_023374045.1). Taxonomy (NCBI): domain Eukaryota; kingdom Viridiplantae; phylum Streptophyta; class Magnoliopsida; order Caryophyllales; family Plumbaginaceae; genus Limonium; species Limonium bicolor. The sequence continues at coordinate 241,451,736 of CM041777.1, forward strand.
GAGTGTTGCTGACACACGAGTACCTACCTACGACGGGGTAGCTGACCCCACCGTCCTGGAGAGATACATCATTGAGCATGAGAAGGCCTTTGAGGCCATTCAGGTGCCTGCTGAGCACAGAGTCGGTATAGCAGCCTTCCATCTGAGGGACGCCGCCAGCATTTGGTGGAGGTCCGTGAAGGCGCACCACACTGCTATAGAGGGGTTTGGTTGGACTGGATTTGTGGAATTACTGAGAGAGAAGTACTATCCTGCTCATTTGAAGCAGAGAAAGCGAGAAGAGTTCGAGGCTCTGAGACAAGGTAGTCTGACAGTAGATCAGTACTACGCCTCTTTTATTGGGCTCTTGGACTTTGTCCCAGGGGTTGTTTATTCGGATACTGTGAAGGTGGAGAAATTTAGAGGCGGGCTGCGATATGCGATCAAGGCCGCCATGGGTGTTGCACTATACCCTACGATTCAGGTAAAATTAGTAGCCAGATTATACCTTGTAACTCAGTTTGATTTATTACAAGCTCGGGGAACTCATTGATGCATTGTAGGAATGCTACGAGGATGCTTCTCGGACCGAGTTGTTGGTGAACAGCCGGGAGGACAGCCAGGGGCAAAAGCGTAAGGCCCCGGAGAAGGAGACAGAGGTTGCGGCTGGGAGCGGGAGCAGCAAGAGTTGGAAGTAAGAACCACCTTAAGTTATTTAATCCATTTAAATTACTTACTTGCTGCCTGCTTTTATACCTGCTATTCCTGACACTTTGACGATCACAGGAAGAAAAAGTTCTCCTGGAAGGAGAAGAAGAAGGAGCAGGCCAGCCAGAAGGGCAAAGAGAAGGTCCCGATGCTGACCGGGCCTACATACGATGTCCAGCCTCTTAGATCTGTACCCCCTAAGGGTAAGCAATCTAACCTTGAGAATGAGTTGTGTACTACACTATCTATTACCGTCCTTGTATTGATCAGACTGTTGTGATAATAGGTACTGCACCCCAGCGCCACTTTCACTGCAAGCGCTGTGGGAAAGATCACCCGGGTGTTGACTGCACCGGGCAGGCTGTGGACTGTCATAACTGCGGGAAGAAAGGCCATAGGTCGTTCGGTGCTTCTCGAATCCGGAGAGCCGATCGTACCGCCCACCGAAGGGGACTCAGGGCGCACCTACTGGAGGAGGTGAAGCCCGAGGTGGCCAGAGGGGGCCGGCGCCCCAAGCCCAGAGGGGACAGCAGCAGCAGCCGCAGCAGCAGAACCAGAACCAAAGGAACCCGCCGGGCAACCGTGTGCTGAATGCAGCGGGAGCTTCAGGCGCTGGCACTAGTACCCAGCGCGGTGAAGGTTAGCATTTGAAACCTTAACCATTGTATGAGAGCATGATTAAGTGTTAAACGCCTTACTTAAGCATGAATGTGTGTTTTAATTACCGCTTTAGATAAACAACTTATCTAGGAAACCTGTTACCTCTTAGGAAACTTCAACATCTGCTATCCCACACTTACAAGACAGAGATCACCTAGACCCGTGGAAGAAAGACGGGAGTACTCTAGTGAGTTGTGTCATGTGGTCAGACCGGGCATGATACTTCTCAGAGAGTTCCTAACCCTAGATGAGCAAATCGCCATAGTGAATGAGTGTAGAGCTTTGGGAAAGGGAATAGGAGGATTTTATGCCCCTGTATTTAATAATGGTTCTAGAATGAAACTACACATGATGTGCTTAGGAAAAGATTGGGATCCACAAGCTAGGGTTTATCGAGAGGTGAGGATGGTAGGTGGCGTATCCATACCTAGAATACCTGAGAGTTTCCTAACCTTGGTGAGAAACGCTATGGATATTGCTCAAGACTGTTAGACTTTTCCATTACCGCGACATGAACACCTGACGTTGCACATCAACTACTACGAGCAGGGAGGTAAGCTTGGGATGCACCAGGACCGTGATGAGACGACCGAGTCCATCACCAGAGGAGTACCGGTTGTGTCATTCTCCATCGGCGATGACCCTGAGTTCATTTATGGGGACCAGAAGAGGATGGATCTAGCAAGCAAGATCATCCTCAAGTCTGGGATGTGTTGGTATTTGGTGGAGAGGCGAGGCTTGTATACCATGGTATTAAGAGCATTAAGCTCAATACCGCCCCACCAGCCCTAGTGAATGATACCCACATCCGACCTGGCCGTTTAAATTTAACTTTGAGACAGTACTGATGTAATAGCAGTAGCTAAGTGTGTAACCTTGTGTAATACAGTTGGATGAATGAAATAAGAGTTTTTGTACCTACAAGTATATGTGTTCAGTTTGTTGATACCGTTAATTTATAACTTCAGGCTACGGAGATGAAAAGGAGGGTACCATCTGCATCTTAGATATGGCGCAAGCCAAGGAGTCCGGTAATGTCATCACAGGTATGACAATTACAATCGACAGTAGATTACTGATTTATTGAGACTCGATGCTGATACGAGAGATGATCTCAGGTACCTTTCCTGTTGATGGTGTTAGTGCTGTCGTATTGTTCGACTCAGGGGCTTCACATTCGTTTATTTCCTCGGCATTTGCTATGAAGCTGGGGGCTGCCCCCGAACAGCTTTCAGACTTTTCAGTCACCCTTCCATCAAAGGAGAAAGTAGGTTGCACCAGGCAGTATTTAGGGTCGGAGATCAGCATTATGAATGAGACTTTTCCCATCGATTTGATTGAGTTTAAGAACTTGGGATTTGACATTATAGTGGGCATGGATTGGCTGCAGAAGCATAAGGGCCGCCTTCATTGTGCAGAGCATCGACTACTACTGAAGGGGCCGAGCGGCAAGACAGTGTCATACCGCAGTGTTAGGAGAGAGCAGACTGTCAAGATCGTGTCAGCATTGTCCCTGATGAAGGACGCTAGGAAGGGCCGACAAGTCTTCCTCTGTTATGTACAGGACACGAGACAGTGCGACGAGATGGATGTAGACATTCCAGTCGTGGCAGACTTTCCAGATTTGTTTCCTGATGAGTTGCCAGGCATGCCGCCTGTGCGTGAGGTTGAGTTCGCTGTCGACTTATTGCCAGGTACGGGCCCTATTGCTAAGGCACCCTACCGTATGGCACCGGCTGAGATGAGGGAGTTAAAGGTACAGCTGGAGGACCTCCTCGACAAGGGATTCATTCGACCTAGTGTTTCTCCTTGGGGTGCTCCTGTATTATTCGTCAAGAAGAAGGACAGCAGTATGCGACTCTGCATCGACTACCGCGAGCTTAATGCGGTCACGGTCAAGAACAAGTATCCGTTGCCACGGATTGATGACTTATTTGACCAGTTGAGAGGGGCCAGTGTGTTCTCGAAGATCGATCTCAGATCTGGCTACCATCAGATTAGGATTGCAGAGGGTGACATAGAGAAGACAGCTTTCAGGACACGGTATGGACACTACGAGTTTACCGTTATGCCATTCGGGTTGACAAATGCACCAGCTATATTCATGGATCTAATGAACCGTCTCTTCAGAGAACACCTTGATAGTTCAGTGGTGGTCTTCATCGATGACATTCTGATCTATTCGAAGACCAGAGAGGATCATGAGTTACATTTGAGACAGGTTTTGAACATTATAAGACAGAATCAGCTGTATGCCAAGCTCTCGAAGTGTGAGTTCTGGTTAGACAGCGTGTCATTTCTAGGACACATCATATCAGCAGACGGGATATCTGTAGACCCTGCTAAGATAGAGGCAGTAAAGAGTTGGCCAAGGCCAAAGACAGTTACAGATGTCCGCATCTTTCTGGGTTTGGCCGGTTACTATAGAAGGTTCGTGAAGGACTTATCCAAAGAGGCCAAACCGATGACTAATCTCATGAAGAAGGAGACCCAGTTCTTATGGACTGCAGAGTGCGACCAGTCCTTTCAGACACTGAAGGATCTCCTTACATCGGCACCCATTCTTACTATTCCTGAGGGCACCGATGGGTTCGAGGTATACTGTGATGCCTCTGGAACCGGTCTAGGCTGTGTGCTTATGCAGCACGGGAAGGTAGTTGTTTACGCATCCCGACAGCTGAAGAAGCATGAGGTAAATTACCCCACACACGACCTTGAGCTAGGCGCAGTAGTCTTCGCTTTGAAGATCTGGCGACACTACCTCTACGGTGTGACAGTCACCATCTACTCTGATCATAAGAGTCTACAGCATCTTTTCTCTCAGAAGGAGCTGAACATGCGATAGAGGAGATGGGTCGAGTTCTTGAAGGACAACGATATAGACCTTAGATATAAGGAAGGCAAGGCGAATGTAGTAGCTGACACCCTGAGCCGTAGAGCTCATTCACTATTGTAACACCCCTACTACGCTCCTAACAATTAATGAAATCGCAGCGGAAATAAACTGAACAATAACTAACGATTTGGTGCTACAACGCCGTCAACCACCTACGTGGTTAACTAGGCTGAATAAAATACGTACTGTATCGGTCTGATGATTAGAACTCCCGAGCATAGAAACTAAAACCATAAGTACATATTTACATTACCGAGTAGCTAGCTTACAACCATAATTATACATTGTCACTACAAACTTCCATTGTATCCTGTCAACAACTGAAACATATATATTGCCACGGGAGCACAAGCGCATCCCGGGCCCGATATCCAAAATTTGGCCCAAGTATTTCTTAGCCTAGATCTACAGCCACTCCGCTTCTTCGATCCTCATCCTGCAAATAAACATAGCCCCCCAAAGGGGGTCAGCAACCCTTTGCTGGTATGGCTAACGCGCAGCCCATCGGCTACCGGGATACGCGCAACCATTTGTCATGATGACATGGCATTCATTTTATACAACAACATCACATATACATTAGCATAGCAAAAGTATTGCATAGCAAATAACTTCACACATAACACACAAGAACGAATCCTTTTAGGAAACGAACCAACATAGTTAACTCACATGGAGAGCCTAGAGGTTGTTGCCAAACTCATGCTAAGCTCGTTACACAACTCGTCACCGTCACTTTAAATTGAACGGATAACTTAAACACCAGGTGTGTCGGATATAGTTATCCCAAGCACACCGAATAAACATAGTATGCCCCTGTGGCCCGACGTGAGTCAGTAAAATAGCCTTGGATAAGCTAAAGGGAAGGTTGAAACCAAATTGGAAAACAACCTAAACATACAGAGAGAATCGAACCGGTAAATGACATCGACTCCCATACTCACACGCGTGGCCGGAACTACCGGACTCCTCACTTCCCCGTTAGCACTTGTTAGTAGCACAACATTGTAACACAATACATAGATCACATTCAAGTGACTTAGTCTTGTTAGACACACACAAGGGAAATGAGTCGCATCCCAACAATATAATAATATAACAACTGTAAACTCTTTACATGACTTAAGTCTTACAAGGTCATAAACACACAGAAAACAAACAACACACAAGCCGGTGTAAACCGGTAGGCAACAGACTGCAAGAAAACCATACCTTGGTCCTTGCTCCGATTTGTTTCCACCGTAGGCCACTCCTATACATAATTAATAACGTCGGTTAATTAACTTACTTAACTTCAAATTTTACTAAGTATCTTACATGATTATATGGCATGTTTTAGATGCCTACACTTACCCTTGATTACCTTCATTATACCCCCTAGGGTTAACTATATAAGTCACATTCTTTTCTGTTTTTTTTTTAAATTTTGGTCCGACCGGACTTAACCAAATCCGGTCCATTCCAGAACACTTAACCGCTTGAAAATTTTACCCCGACCGGACTTGCAAGTCCGGTCCCCAAGGTCGGTCCATTCCCGAGAGTTTTCCCCGTGGGAATTTTTAAGCCCGACCGGACTTGCATGTCCGGTCCTATGTTCGGTCGATCCCAGTAGCTTAATCCGTACCAAAAATACAAGCCCGACCGGACTTGTAGGTCCGGTCCCCAAGTCCGGTCGACTCCAGAAAGTTTCCCCGGTAGTGTAAACTGAGCTCGACCGACCTTGCAGGTCCGGTCCCAAGGTCGGTCGGCTCCATACCATTGCTTCTAAATTCCTATTTGACTCCAAACTTCACCTCATGTATCCTAGTATGTTCTATCCTCATTTAGGCACTTGAACCACACCTTAAGACATCCAATAACCTCCTTAAATCACCCACTAATATCCACCTCAAACATTACACAAACTCTTGTAAGAAGGTTAACACTTGTAGCATTTCCTACACTCCTTAGTACACATGGGCTTACATAAACACCTAGAACTCCTTGGACATTACCTAAATTTTGACATGGATTCTCTTAGAATATTACTAAGCCCAAAACACATTGTTTTCACCATTAAACACTCAAGAACACTAGAATCCATCAAGAACATTCTTATACACAAAACTTCACCAAATATACACCACATTACAACATAGTGCACAATTTAAATTGCATGGCACTTAGGCCCTTAAAATGCTTAAGTCTTAAACACTGAATTTCCCACAATATATTTGCCTTTGACCTGCAAATACACACAACAATACATATGTCCTTTTACTAGTCTCTTTGAGAACATTTTACTAAGTCATTTACCATTGGCTCTTTAGGTAGTTTTAACAAACAACATAAGTTCATTAAAACCCTAAGTACACATATAGTCTTAGAACACTTAGGTAATTGTTTTACCTTAGAACTTGAAGAGAGTTTGGATATATGTCAAGAGAGAACTCCACCCAGTCCTTTAATGGTAGGAATGAAGCTAGAATAAGGCAATACAAGGACACCATTTAAGGTTAATTTTCGGACAACACAAACATGGAGGAAACTTCATTTTTCTTTGAGTTTCCTTACCTTGAAGCAAAGGAGAACAATAATATGTGACAAGATGAGCTCAAGCTCCTTCCATGGAGATTCCTCTTGGCACCAAAATGGAGCTCTTGAAGATTTGAAAGGACCAAATTGAAGAGCTTGATGAGACTAAGAGATTGGTGGTCTTAGTTTTTAATTTGGACAAGTGAGCTAGAAGTTACAAGAGATTGAATATGTATGTTGGTGGTGTGCTGTTCAACCGTGAAAGAGAGCAAAGGAGGAAGAAGAAGGCTACGTGAGATTGAGCAAATGAAAGAATGAAGATGCTGATTGATTGCAAATACCTTTAGTAGATATTAATTACATAAAGCAAATAGTGCTCCCTCTTAATTTCTCATTTATTTGATTGCTGTTAATTGATAAGGGTGTGACTCACTCCCTTAAAAACCGGCCCCCATCAGTTATAAGGGGTTACCCAGTCATAATTGTTCAATTAAATTACATATGTTGACATATGTTACAACTAGCTTATTTTAGTTACTATTCACTAAAACAAAACACATAGAAGTGAAATCTTTGATTTCTCATTGATTTAAACTTCCAAATGTGATACTAAGTAGTACACATATTAATTAAAGAGTATTAATGGTCATTTAGCCATTCAAAACTCATTTACAAGACAGTTTCTCAAAAACGTGCTTTAAGGCTCCTTAAAGCACATTTTGTGTTTTAACTTGTTTTCAAGCTTGGTTTTCTTTGGTAATTGATTTAATATATTTATTAATATATAAATAAAGTCTTGGTAAGTTTATTGAGTCTTAACCAAGATTATCCCAAGCTTAGAGCATATTTTGCCCTTTATTGCCTTTAATGCATTTAATTGTATTTACTATTTATTAAATTGTTTACTAATGTTACTAAGACTCTTTTTAGTCTTAATAAACTATAATTTAATATTTAAACAACTTATTAAGGTTTGGGGTATTTTAACTATTTTCGTTAGTAGCAAACAGTAGCATGATTGATGAGATACGAGCTGCACAGGAGAGTGATCACTACATGCAGAGTATCAGACAAAAGATGTTGGATGGTTGTTTTGAGAGCCAGAAATATGACTTCGAGATGTGTGATGATGGCATGATTAGACTGAATGACCGGTTATGCATACTAGAGTCTTCTCCTGATCTGAAGGAGAAGATACTCCAACAGGCTCATAGCTCGTCCTTATCCGTCCACCCTGGTTCTTCGAAGATGTACAAGGACTTAAAGGTCCATTTCTGGTGGAGCGGGATGAAGAAGGATGTAGCTGACTTCGTGACTAGATGCTTGACCTGTCAGAAGGTTAAGTTTGAGCATAGGAGACCCGGAGGTTTAGTGCAGTCTATGCCTATTCCTTGTTGGAAGTTCGAGGACATCTCGATGGATTTCGTTGTCGGTCTCCCACCGACTAAGGGAGGACTGAACACGATATGGGTCATTGTGGACCATCTGACTAAGGTGGCGAAGTTTGTTGCCATGAAGGATACCTGGAAGGTCCCGAAGTTAGCGGACTTGTTCCAGAAGGAGGTGATCCGGCACCATGGGGTGCCAAAGACCATTGTTTCTGATAGGGACCCTCGATTTTTGTCCAGATTCTGGGGACAGGTTCAGGAAGCCTTGGGTACGAAGCTGAAGCTTAGTACGGCATTCCATCCACAGACCGACGGTCAGAGTGAGAGGACCATCCAGACACTGGAGGACATGCTGAGAGCATGTGCCTTAGACTTTCAGGGGAGTTGGTTAGAGCGACTACATCTGATAGAGTTCGCCTACAACAACAGCTACCACTCCTCGATACAGATGCCACCATTTCAAGCACTTTATGGTAGGCCATGTAGGACTCCTTTATGCTGGGATGAGGCCAGCGAGAATACGCTTCTAGGACCTGAGTACCTAGAGCAGATTAAGGAGGATGTCCTACAGATTCGAAAGAACATGAAATCAGCTCAAGACCGGCAAAAATCATATGCAGACACCAGGAGGAGAGACATTGAGTTCACTACTGATGACATGGTATTCCTCAGAGTGTCACCCATGAAGGGGATATTCCGGTTTGGGCAGAAGGGCAAGTTGAGCCCAAAGTATGCTGGACCTTATGCGATTACGGAGCGAGTGGGCCCATTAGCCTACAGACTGGATTTGCCAGCAGAGCTCGGGAGGGTGCACGACGTCTTTCATGTTTCACAGTTGAAGAAGTATGTGCCCCACCCATCGCACGTGTTACAGCCAGAGACTTTAGAGTTGGACCCCGCTCTACGATATGAGGAAGTACCACTCCGCATTCTCGATACGAAGACGAGGCGGACTAGGAACAAGACCGTTAGCATGGTCAAGGTTCTCTGGTCGAACCATGAGTTGGAGGAGGCTACTTGGGAGTTAGAGGACTCCATGAGAGCGAAGTATCCCGCACTCTTCGAGTAGTAGCTGTGATACTTGTACGGGTTCGTGGTCAAACCCTTTTTAAGGGGGGTAGACACCACTTGGCTTGCGCATATGTTATGCATTAGGTCTTGTTTTTGTGGTGTGTTTTGTTGGTATGCTGCGTCATACATGTTTGTTTTGTGGATGATACATTTTATGTATGTGCCTTAGTGCACCTGTTTGAGAATATATATATATAGTACCGCTGAGTACTTTTTGTTAATGAGTTGGATGTGCACCTTGTCTAGTGCTATGATATGAATGAGTTTATACCATGAGTTTGGCTGTTGGATATATACTGTATGTATAGACTAGGTTTGAACCTAGTGGGAGATACTCCCTAGCGATGGACTGTTTGGTTACTTAGTGAAACTTGATTCCTTAGGTGAACTGTAGAGGATTAAGGACTTCGGGACGAAGCCTTTTTAAGGGGGGTAGACTGAAATACCCCTAACCTTTAAAAATTAATTAAATGATCTATTAATGATCTAAGATGGTTAATGAACATCTAAATATTATTGGGGAACAATCTAAAGATCTCAACAAGGCAAAACATGCCTTAAGATCGGTAAAGCCAAAAAAATGTGCTTAAAAGCACCATAAAGATTGTATGACCTCAAATAGGATCCAAAGTGGATTCCTAAGTATTATAATAAAGCAAGGAACACAACAAAACCATTCCCAAAGAAAACTGAGCTCAGGAACACCCTGTGACACAAAAAGGTGCACTAAAACACCTTAAAGCACGTTTTTGTGAAATTGCCTTCTAAATTGGTTTTTATTGGGCTTAAAGGTTATAATTACCTTTAAATATGATATTATATCACATTATATCATATTAGGAATTTAATTCCAAATTTTACAGATTTATACAAATTTAATATTAAAATATTAATAAAACCCTGAAGTGGGGCCCGCATGAGTCAAAATGACCAAGTTTGGTCAATGGGCAGTTAATGACCCATTTACCCTCATGGAAATCGGCTGGCAAGAGGAGAGGAGACAGCTCACAATCATTGTTAGACAATTGCTACCTAATACCATTTACTTTTGAAAATAAACTTACTTTTTCAATTATTTCAAGCCTTTGCAATCATTCCCTTCCTTCTTGTCCGATTCCCTCCATTCCAACCGAGCTCCCTCCCTTCCTAGAAGCTCTTAAGTCTGGTTCTTGAGCATGAAAGGCAGATCTAACTCCTAAGCTCTTAAGGTAAGCTTTTAAGGTCATTTTTAGCTCTTTTTCTTCATCTCTTCACTACCTACACTTAGATTTCGTGGCTCATCTGTTCCTATGGCTCATTCTCAGTGTTCTAAGGTTAGAACAACTTCCAAACTCGGTTGAGGCAAGTCTAAGGGCCAAGGTTGCTCAAATTTGCATTTTAAGGTAAAAACATACCTTAAGCCTCTCCACTCTACATCCGGTTTTCTTCCTTGAATTTTTATGAGTTTATACACTCATAATCTTCATAATTACATGTTCATTCAGTTGGTTAGCCATTTGGAGCAAGGGTGGCCGAGATCCAAGAGAAATACCCTCTTTTAAGGCATTTTTCCAAGGTAAAATCAATTACCATAGCAGCTTGTTGTTTTCCAGCTATTTCCTAAGCTTATATGGTGGATCTAACACCTTGTGGTGTATTTGATTCAGGCCTAAAATCATTAGAACTTCCCTTGCATTTTTAAGGTGATTTTTGCCTTAAATCTTACATTAATTATTCCTTATGGTTAAGCTCAAGCTTGGAGTATAACCATATCTTATTTTGGTGTATTAAACATGTCTAAATGAGGTGGTGAATTTTCCTTCTAGTGGCCGAGCTCATACAAGGAATAATCAAGGTATAAACACCTTAAACTTATGATTTTTATAATTTCTAAGCATATATATATATATATATATATATATATATATATATATATATATATATATATGCCGAGAGTGAAATTATAAATATGGGTTATATTGACCTAAAAATGGAAAAAAATGACTAAGATAAATTAAGCTAGTCATTTAAGAGATTTAATTAACATAATGGTCAAATTATGACATTATGTGGAAAAATAATTAAATCTATGGTGAGGCCGTGAGTTATACTATATTTTGAGACATTTAATGTGTAATTTATTTTGCAAGTTCAAGGTTGTAATAAGGCCATGTCATTAGGCCATTTTAATTTAAGTTTATAAGCTTATTTAGTTAAATTTATGCTTATAATTAAGTTTGGGGCCAAATCGTAATTACTGGAAAATTAGAAAGTCGTGGGCTTAATTTAGAGGAATTTAGGGTTTTTAAATGAATTTAATAAAAATTATAACATTTTATAAAGTTTTGTGTCAAAATTGTAAAAATAGAAAAGTATGGGGTAAGATGGGTAATTACCGAAAGTTTTGGTCCAATTTGGTATTAGAAGTCAAAGTTGACTATATAGGAGACTTTGACCAATTTTGGAGAATTTTAGAAATTAAAATGGGAAAATTACATCGCCCACCCATGACGTTTGGCGAAATTACACAGCCCACCCACGAGGTTTCAAAAATTACATTGCCCACCCATGTGGTTTCCATAATTTTACATCCAGCAACTTTTCTAATATTTGATCAACTTAAAAGATGGTTAAATGATATCCAAATTTGATGAAACTTTACATGGACGATATTAAAGTGTTATATTTTGGTAAAACATGAAATCCAACGTTTTTTAAGCTCATATATGATCTGTGGGACCTGATGAACGTGTCTCATGTTTCATTGGGTCCCACAGGTCATATATGACCTTAAAAAACTTTGGATTTGGCATTGAACAAAAATATAACACCTTAGCATCGTCCATGTAAAGTTTCATCAAATTTGGATATCATTTAACCATCTTTTAAGTTGATCAAATATTAGAAAAGTTGCTGGATGTAAAACTATGGAAACCACATGGGTGGGCAATGTAATTTTTGAAACCTCGTGGGTGGGCTGTGTAATTTCGCCAAACGTCATGGGTGGGCGATGTAATTTTCCCAATTAAAATACTACCTTATATTAGGATAAGTATTAAATTGTAAAATATTTATAAGAGATGGGGCTATATTGTAATTTCCGAAAACTTGGGGTACTAAATGGAGTTTAGTACAAACCTTAGGTTATTAGGAATTTTTAGAAGTTGATTTGGTTAAATTTGGAGTTTATATGAATTATATAAGTATAATATATGATATTTCATAACATTTGTTACAAATGGGTAATATATGGGTAAAACCGAGATTTATAAGAAATATAAGGTTAGAAATAATATTTATAACCTTTTGGTATAGTTTGGGAATTTTTGGAGTTATATATAAGGTTTTACAAAGACATATGTATAATATATAGTTTTAATGTCATTAGAAAACTATGTATTATGAATTGGGGAGATTTGGTAAATATACAAAGTTTGGTGGTGGTGATTTAATTAAAAACAGTCCTAGGGGCTGTTCGAAAATTATAGCCTTTAAAAACTATAGGTTATAATTATTTTGAGGTTTAAGGATTATAATACAAGGTATATATTAAAGTGTAACAAGGAAATATAATTTGGGTTGATTTGTAATTTATGGAAGTTTTGGTGGTAATTAAATAAAAACCGAAAGCTTAAGTGCTGTTTGGTATTTTAAAACAAAATATAACTATAGGTTATAATTGTTTTAATGACATAAATGTCATAATATATGTTATATAACTATAATATAACATTATATAAATTATGTGGTGAATTTTGTAAATATTTGAGAAATATAGGTGCTGCACGGAAATACTACTATTTTTGAATGAAATTTATAATATGGTTTTTAATGTTATAAGAGTTATAACATTTATAATATAAGGGGTATCCATTAAAAATAATGAATATATATATTATAGCTGCTTATTATTTACTGTTGTTGAGTTAACAGTATTGGTTCGTATATATGAACCTATATATATAAAACGAACTAGCGGCTATGGTGCTACCTTATGTGAAATATGAGGATCGTCAGAAAAACGATGTAGCACTAGGATAATAAGATATATATATATTATCCGAGACTTTTATACGGAGCATTGGCCTTTTCAAACGCCGCTCTCGTATCTAACACTGGATCCCGAGTTTACAGACTCCGGATTGGACTAATGACCTTAGTCTGCTGTGTTAGAAAATTTGGTAATGCGATGCGATGGTACAATTAATTAATTAATGGAAAGATAGTAAAGCCAAGAGGATGTGGCTCTTGGTGCGCGCTGTGATCACAAAAACGATACCAGGATGTCCGCGTATGGGTCCGTAAGTATCAAGAAAATTTCCCGTGAGCTAGGATGGCTCGTTGGTCGGAGACTCTACCGTTGGAGTGGCTACTGCCGTGGGTGACCCGCCATAATTTATGGGTAATTAGGGACATGTCGTTTTTAACGAGACATTGTCACTAGGTATAACTGAACAATTAATACAATTGAGACTTGTACAGTGGCGAACGATATTGGTTTCTACACCATGGACGAGAACTAATACTTGTTTATTAATCTCGTTGTTTCGCTTTGTTGTTCATTGGTTATACTTGTGACTATATTATGTGTGTTGATGGTTGTGTTATTGTATGGATATTACTGTTAATTGTTTTACAGTTTAAATATTAAAACGGTATTGCATGTAATGAACCTCATGCTCTCGACCAAATAATTGAGGGGTCCGAGGGGGCATGACGGGGCATGCGATGACATACTCAGCAGGGGCTGATTCCATACCAAAACCATATTTATTTCAGGTGATTGCTGAAGGGTCGACGCGGGGCGCGACTATTGTGATATTACTGTTGCTTAGACTTGGTACGGTGTGATACTATGTTGTTTTGGACTCGGGTTGTGTAACCGAGGTGTATTTTGATTAGATGCTCACGAGTACGGTTTGTAATAGTCTTTTGTTGTTGGAGTTGTTTTAATTTGTTTAAGTACTGCTATCTATCTCTTGTGGTCACTGCGGGAATACGTTTCGCAAGTTGATTATCAGGTAATTCGTTATCACCCGTATGGGCGAGTGATAACAGTGACACCATTAGGGTGACAGTCTGTTATTTACCGCTGCGATTATATTGTTTTTAGGAGTAAGATTAGTAGGGGTGTTACATAAGGGCCCGTTTTTTTTGAAGCATTAAGCTGATTTTTTGAAGATTAATGCACTTTTATTCAAAAGTGATGGACAAGTGTCCATTTTTAATTGATGTACAACTATAGTACAATTGTCAAGTTAACCTAAAGGAACATTTAGGCTTCGTTCTGGGCAGAGATTAAACTAAGTGGGGCCCAGGAGATGAAGATGAAAATCTCTAGACGCTGGTTGGAGCAGCGTTCGATGGGAAATAGAAATAATCTCCATCATTGAATATGTGGGCCCAAGAAAAAATTAATCATCATCTTCTCACCAATGTAGTTTGAGAATGGAGCCTAACTACTATAAAACCAGGAAACCAAGCTTTATGGACAAAAGTCCGAACCACTCTAAGAGTCTAGTCTGCAACTGCATGTAAGAATAATCATAATTCTCAAAGAATAAGCATCTGATCATATCCTAAACTCGCCTTGACAGGGTCAATGTATTGACCAACAGTATGCCAATGCCGAAGTGGTTAGGCTTAACTTGCACATCAGATAAAAGAACGGCGTCGTCAGAGCATTCGTAATTCAGAAGCGAATCAGAACCGGAAGAGAGTAGAAATAACTGAAATTGAGAAATGAGAAAAAAAACAAAGTCCTCTTCATTTTCAGCTCCACACCTTTGTCTTCTGATTTTCCTAACTGAAGCTTCACACGGGTCATTGACCTCCAAAACCCTCTCAAGTCCGAACTTCAATTTCAGACCAGAGGGAGAGAAGAAGAAAGTGGGACAGAGAGGGGCTGGAGAAAGACAGTGACAAAATGTCGTGGTTGAAACAAGCAGTGAGCAAGGCGGTGGAGGTTGGGAAGAAACAGAACAACATTACTCGCACCGTTAGGAGCTATGCCGAGCAGGCTGGGCAGGCCGTGGCCGAGGGCGCCAAACTTCTGCAAGATCGCATTGTTCGTCTCTCTGTGCTCTTTGTACATTTCATTTCGATGTTGATTTGTCACTTTTGGGCTCCCAATTTGTGCGATTCCTTCATCTGGGCTGTCATACTGAATTAGCGCAGAGGGATTTAAATTTTCTTTTCCCCCAAATAGTGTTTTGTTTCATTGCATGTTTTTCTTTTGGATATGCTTAGTGTATTTGTGGTGTCGGAGATCACGTTTGGTAGTCATGTCGAGAAGTCGGGGAGTTCTCGTTGTTTTATTTGAAGACTGTTCCAGAGTGAGAGAATGGGTTGCCGAAAGAATTTATTTCTACCAACTAGTAGATCATTTATTGGACTTGCTTGATATTCCTCTGAAGAATTGTACGCGAATTGACAGGATGGATCATTTTAATGCACCCTAGCCCATTTTTGCCCTATGCTCGGAAATTGTTATTCTGTATGTGGAATCTGTGCTAGTGTTTTTGGCTGTCACTGTGAGAAATAGCTTGAACTTTGAAGCTTGTGCTCTATGCGGCTTATGTTTTATGAATTCATTCTTGTGAGGTAAGCCCAAGCGAGGCTGTGTTGACTAATCTTGACTTGTGAATATTTATTGAAGCTTCATCAGTAGGTATCCTCCTTTTTTCTATCCTCCAGTTTAAATTGCTAATTATTGCTGTGCCTCAGATTGTGCTGTGTTGCATTCCTTTGGCAGTCACTGTGCATGTTTGATCTGGAGTGTAAATGAGTAGATGAATTTTTCTTTTATAATGCTCAGAAGAACCAGCCAAATCAACAATCTGTTTATTTGGTTTTTATACCCTTATTTGTCTCCAGCAGGTTTAGTTTGTTGGCAATTCATATATGACCTGAAATCTTGAAGTTGTATGCAACTGCAGGTGGCTCGGAATTATAGGAGCTTTAAGATTGCTGTTAAACGATTGGAGGAAGCTGCTGTCAGCACTAGGGGCCTAGAACGAACTCAGCTGTTAAGGAGATGGCTGATTCTACTGCAAGAAATTGAAAAGCTATCTGAAAGTTCATCTGAGGATAAAGTAAAGACTCTTGAGCATTTTCTTGCTCCTGATGAGACAAAGGAGAGCTCAAAGAGAGCATCTATGGTTCGTGGTTTTATCCATTTCAAATTATTAATGCTATCCGATTATTTAGAAAGAAGAATTGGAGATGGTTTGTTATTATATACAAGTATATATGCTGTTGGGACTCTGAAGTCTTGGCCTGTGTTTGGTCGTTAGCTCTCAAGTTTAAATCCGAGTATTCTTCAATAAAAGCTTGAAGGATAATTTTAAATGTGCTTTTACGGTTGGATGCTTGGTGGTGAGTCTCTGAAAGGAAGAAAAACAAAAGACCGTTGGTGGGCCACAAAACGGAAACGAAAAAGTGTGTACTCATAATCATAGTGGGCCCCACCTCATTGCTCTTTGACTCATTTAAAGGGTTCGCTCCCCTCCGATCTGTGGTGGAAACAACGTAGAGCTTCTAACATGTACTGAATTTCAGGTCCTAATTGTACTAGCAGCTATTTTCATTCCAGGAAAACACCAAAACTTGAACTGAATTGTACCTACGGTCCACCCAAGGACTCAAACTAAACAGAGGCTAGATATGGGAGTTTTATTTTATGTTGTTCTAGTGCTACACAACCACCCCATTTGCATTATCTTGTTTTGTACATGTTAATGTGTAAACTGAATATAGATCTTTTTGCCGCATCAGCTACAGCTGGGCACTATGAGGAAAGCTGTCACGGAATGTAAACACCTAAGTAGAGGGATTTGTTTTAGATTGTTGTTGTTAGTGCGTGGATGGTTTCAACTGTATACATCTACCTTATTTGTCGTTGAGGTGGCTACTCGGGATAGAAGAGAGAATGTCTTTAGAGAGGGTGGAAGGAAGAAGTATTCGAGTGGTTGAATGTGTGAGATATTGTATTGATTTTCTCTTTGAATCCTTCGAGACTTTCAAAATATCATATTCATCTGCTCTGGTTTTCTTTTATTTTCACTACTTAACTTTAGAATATTTTTTTCTTCTTTTCTGCCTGTTTTGATGAATCCATTGTCCTCCCTTACTCTGTCCCACACCCCGTCACAGTTCTAGTTTTCTGCTCCTCTGTGTTTTTCTTTCCTGTATGTCGATGACTTTACCCAACTTCGTATATTTGTTCATGTTAGCTGGCCCCAATTCTTTTGAGAAAAAGGCTTTGATGCTGTTGCTGTCGTGTCATGTGTTAATCCAAGCAACCAAAATTAGTTTATATGGGAAGAAACCTAATGTAAGGCTGTGGAGAATCTTTTCTTATTTGAAGATTTTGTAGTTTTTCAGTTGCAGAGATGCTTCTCTGCAAGATTGAGGGTTAGCTGTCTACTGCCTCATTATAGTTTACTTTATCTTATACGCTTACGCTTGTAACTATCTTGGAATCATGATCCGCTTCTTTCTTTATCTTTTAGGGGCTTCAAATGTCATATCAGTGGATGCTTTCTCAATATTTCGTCTATAATTGTAATCGCATCTGCAGTGGTTTAAAAGTAGCGTTCACTCATTCTGCTGAATTTTCTATCTTTATTTCTACATTTTCTAAAAAGAGTGCTATACTTGTACTATGTTCATAGTCAACTGAAAGACTTGCATGCCCCAACGGATGATCACCGCACTATGAGACATAAGACATGATTTAGCTGCTATGACAGTCCTATTGTTTTTTATTTGCAGGTACTTTATTATGACTCTGATGAAGAAGGTGAACCAATGAACTTCAGGGATGTCTTTCTTCATAGTCAGGCACTCGAGGGGATAATGCTGTCTATGGTATGTAATATTGAGTCCAGGTGGTTTTAGTGCTATGTGCTGCTGCCATACAATATAGCGCTAAACTTCTGAAGCATGAAATTCATCTCCTCTTTTAGTGTAGGTCATATTGGTGTGATCGAGTCCTAGTATTATGAGCTGAATAATAAGCTATGTCCATCTATATATTGTGGTCGTATAGTATTTTTCTATTAGCAGATGTATTGACAATCCATTATACAATATATCCTTTGATATTGATTGCTCAATCCTTCGAACTGTAAAGTAGTGTGATATCAGTAATTTGCTGTATGCACTTGTTTTTCATTTTGATTTATCATTACTATTATGTTATTGTTTTTTATTAACAATTGTTGTCATAGCTATTAATTGTATCTTAATGGATCACTAGATACTTGAAGCTCCTACCGACGAAGAGGTTTCCATACTGCTCCAGATTTTTGAGTGAGTAATTATATTGTGTACTTTGCTCATCTTCGGATGATCTGGTTTTGAAGATAACACTGCACACTTCCTCATTGAATGACTTTTCAGCACTATTGATGTCAAATGCTTGTGGTGATATAGGAAAGTTATTATGATATGTCCTAGGCTTTTAAGAAGTTGATAATTTAGTTCTGACGCCTGTTAGGCATGTCATCTCATATTACTTGCTATGGAAACTTAATGCAGAATCTGCCTGAGTGGTGGAAAGGAGGTTCATAATGCAATTGTGAGCAGCATTCAGGACCTCGCAAAAGCCTTCTCTATATATGAAGATGAAGTCTTGGTAATGGCAACAAATAGTCAGTTTATCTTCTTTCTGTTTGCTGGCGTGAAAGGTGGGATTATCTGAAGAGCTGATGATCTGTTTCTCATGACCGTGAAGTGTAGTGGATAATGTTTTTAAGACTTCGGTCTCTAATAATTTTGTTATCTAGGCTTGGGAAAGTGTAGGTGCACAGGGGGTGAATCTGAAATGAATTTATTGGAATATGCATGGGGGGGGGGGGGGGGGGGGGGGGGGGGGCTGTTTTCATCACAATGATACACACTCCCCTCAACACAACCACTACCATAACACTCAACTTCACTAAAAAGAGGTCTGTTGCAGGTGAAAAGGGAGGAGCTTCTCCTGTTTGCTCAAGGTGCCATTTCTGGGCTGAAAATTAATGGTGACCTTTCAAGGTACTTAACTTGTCCCCACTACTTTTCTGCTTGATTTCTGTAGCCTCAAAAGTCCATGTGTTTGCTTAAACTAATACTAACCAATGTAAAATACCTAAAAGATGATAAATCACAAAAACTCAAGATGCATTAATATGTCTTTTGATATTTTCCCAGTTCTTAATCTCCACACTGTTTCAATCTCTTACCGTGTATGTAACAGTATGCTTGCAAGAAGTTATGTCGTGACTATAATCTCTGTGATAACCTGTACCTTTTCACGCTTGTAATAACGAAGAAAATTCTTCAAGGTGGCAACAACAAGTGCAAACCCATTATGATTTTATTAGAGGTGGAAGATGCACGGAGAACATGGGCAACCATAGGCTAATTGAGCAGGCTTCCCTACCTAAATGTACTGGCATGCGTGCCACGAGTTTATTAGTGTGTCCAAGCTGCCTGCATGATAGATCGAAATGAATTGCTTGGCTCTTCTTTCACTTTCTAGAGCACAGTACTATGATTGTATTTATATCAGTGAAATATAGGTTCTTATTATTTTCTACTGATTGTGTACCAATAAGCAAAAAGGGTGATAGAAGGGTCCATAAGATAGTATGGTAGAATTTTGCCATAAAATCGGACACTCAGGTAGCAAACAATCGTACATATCATTTGCAGCCTTATTTGTTGGTCTGGTGTTGATTTGACTCTTTTCTTTGGTTCAAATGATAGCCATTTCAAAACTTTGCCTAGGGAAAAACTAAAAACTGTATATTCCTCTGCTTCAGAGATGTTTCAGTGCTGAGCACAATACTTGTCATTGATGAGAGAAGAGATTTGTGCTTGACCAGCTCTATTTGCACTTGGTTATGTAGATTTTACCATGTGGCTGCAGGATAGATGCTGAAGTCTCTAATTTGAGGAAAAGACTTGAAGAAATAAGAACATCATCTGATCTTCCAGCTGAAGGTATTGAGAAGGAAACAAGTAATGCTAAACTAGAGGTATTAATCATAATTCTCTCCGTTTCAAAACAAATGATGTTTTTAGCTTCTTTGTTTCGTTTCACCATAGATTAGACTTCCTATGCATTTTTTCACCAATTTTCTCTCTATGCTTATGCAATAATTACCAAAAGTAAAATAGTAAGAATTAAATAATAAATCTCAGGGTAACTTGGTAAGCTTATCTACTTTTTACTTGTGTCAAAAGCTATAGCATCTTTTATTTTGTGACGAAGGTAAATATTTTATCCTGCTCTAGTTGTTGATCACTTTGTGCTCTTGTTTTGGCTTTTCCTTTTTTGTTATAAGCTTCCAAGTTTTCTGTTTAGAGTTCTTTTATGTTCGATTTTTTTATATGTATGTGTAAGAAACATTTCCTCTGAAGTTAGTTACCTGTAAGATTGTCTGGACAAGAAAAATGTCACCGGTATGTGTCTAAGAAAAAGGGTTTGTACCATCTCCAATTTCCGTAAAGAGCAACAAACGAGGACTATTGTCTTCGGGAGACCAGATATGTCCATTGTCAAGCCATGACCCTTTTCTAAACTGAAAAGGATATATATATTTTAAACTTAAATCATTTGTCTGTCCATAAGTTGTAATTATGGCACATATGTCTATTCTAGGCTCTAAAGGAAGCACTGGCACATATTCGAGTTTGTTCAAGGTTGGAAGCACTTCTACTGAAAAAAAAGCTGTTACACAATGGTGATACCCCTGAGTTTCATGCCCAGAAGGTATGAAAGTTCTTACTTTTTTCAGATAATTAAGGTACTGCTTCACATTGACAGCGGTTGTTCAAGGAGGGTGCCACAATTATACAGCATCTTACAACTTACAACTTCTAGCTAACAAACCAATATAGTTTTAGGCATATGATCAACCCAAAAACACCCCCGACCCTAGGACCCTAGCGGCAACCTCAGATGCCTCATTAAAACCACCTTAGGTAAAAACTCTGTGGGATAACCCCAAGGGGAAAAGAGTACACCCCCAGTCGCCCAAACATGTAAACCCCAAGAACTACATGACTCCTTTTCTCCACTCTATTGTGCACTACCCAGTGCCTAGCGCTACTGCCAGATTTTCACACCCCATGAACACTCCTGCTTCTAAGTGACATTCTTTTTACCACGTTTTTGTCCCTGCCCACACAATCCAATTTTGTGCATCTCACCACCTTCGACGCCCTGAAATCCCTGCTATGAGTTAGTTGCACAGAGGTTTTGAACCTTTTTGTCAAAGAATATGGGTTTTCTGAATCTTGTCAGACTAGAGTGTTGTTGCATAGATAAAAGAATTATATCCTTATCTTTTATAGAAAATGTTATTATTGAACAGGTGGACAAGTTAAAAGTTTTATCTGCATCTCTTGCTAATTCTTCTACAAAGGCTGAGAAACGCGTAACTGATACCAGGTAAGATAAGTTATTGAATTCTGGAACTATATATGTATGTGGCAAATATGAATGACAGACATGCTTTCCTAAGCGGTGCGCTTTCATACAAATACATGCTTCTATTTGGACTGGAATGGTTCTTGAAAGTTGCATGGAAAGAACTTCTATTACAAGGATTGGGGGGGGGGGGGGGGGGGGGGTTATGAATTGAGGACAGAGAGGGACTAGTTTCCATTAATATACTTCTTTACAGGTAAAGTCCTGTGGCAGCCATTCCAAAAGCACTCCTTACGTTTGTTTCTACCCCACTACATATGATATGTTGCTACTTCCTCCATTGATTTAAAACGTTTTTTAGGCTTTTATTAAGAATAGATGGCTGTATAGCTTTTCGGAACAAAGTTTTTTAACTTTTATCCCTATTACCTTTATTTGAGACATGCAAAAAACAATAATTGACTATTCATGAAAAATGTAAACTAGTAAAAATCTGTGGCAATTATTACTACTCATGATTCATTGAATAGGGTTATGTAGGTCTTTTATCCATCTCTTTAATATGTGTGGCGAAAGCTAAGACATCCTCTTACTGAACAAAGGGAGTGTGAAAGGCAAAACCAAGAAATTTTATATTACTCGCTCATTGTCTTCACTGAATCACCCCTTTACTGCTGCATATATTTCCTCCCTTTTTTGTCTATATCCCACGCAATGGTCATCATGTGCTATTAGTATGTTGTAGAACCACTGCTAAACTTAAGTCTCCCTAGGTTAGGTAGTGATAAAAGCATATGCAGTTCTATTGTTATTAGTCGTGGTGGGTTGTTAGAACCTTCCTTGCAAATAATAATAATAATTTGTTTTAGGTTTTTCACTGAGCTCTTTATTTGTGGGTTGATGTTGTAGCCTGCTTGATCTTTGGCTAGGTTTCAGAGGGAGGCACTGAAGTTTCGTGAGACCAAGGAAAATGAAGTTGGTGAGATAGAGAAGGTACCTCTACATGGAGTGTTTATTACGTTAGATTTTTCATTTATGTCAGTGATGAGGCTTCTTGTAAGATGCTGTTTACAAATAGGTTATTGTAAATCCTATTCCAGTAATTCTGATTCTGTTACCTGCTAGATAACAGGCTTGCTAATCAACTAGAAAGATTTATGTTGATTAATCAGTTGAGGGTGAAAGGGCCTAGTATAGTGAATGGGTTTGGGTTATCATGTGGTATTCAGCCCCTTTTAGGCTTAATTTCTGTGAGATGATCATAAGGCAACCATGAATATGGAATTGTAGTGCCGAGTTGAATCATATATTAAATTTCTATGTTCTGTTTCTATAATAAAACTGTAGTGGAGTTAGACTACCAGGTCGTATTATCTATTGTT
Source organism: Limonium bicolor (assembly GCA_023374045.1). Classification (NCBI taxonomy): domain Eukaryota; kingdom Viridiplantae; phylum Streptophyta; class Magnoliopsida; order Caryophyllales; family Plumbaginaceae; genus Limonium; species Limonium bicolor. Next base: position 241,474,734 of record CM041777.1, read on the forward strand.
TTGGTGATTAATCATCTGGACTTGTGGTCAGTGCTTGTCTAGTGACCTTGGGGAGCGGTTCTTGCTATGCCTCAACTTTATAATATGATCCATTTAGCTTTTCTCTCAACTCTAGTGATACGTTTTATGCAGGATATAACATCTGAGATTGCACAACTTGAGAAACAGAGAGACCAACTTGAAGCTGAGCTGAAAAAGGTTTAAGCTCTGTGTATATTATCTATTTCCGTTTCAAAATTGTTAATTAATAGCTGGCAGACTACAATACATTCTCATGACAAAACTTCGTATATTGTTTAGTCCTACTCTCGTGCTGTGAATATTCTATACATTCACAACTGTTAAGGTTATTCTGTGTCTGATTGGAGAATGTGTTTTAGGTGAACATATCCTTGACAGCTGCCTATAAACGTCTTCACAATACGAGGGAGGAGAAGTCCCAATTTTATGAAGCTAATGAGCAGATAGTCTCTCATTTGAGAACAAAGGTCTAAAATCCTTTCTTCTGAAGTTCTCTGCTGGTAACTTTGATCAGCCGAAACCAGAAGAATCTCATGTTTCTGTTTCTTTTGTCTTCTAGGAAGATGAGTTGGCAAGATCCATTGACTCATGCAAGGTAGAATCTGATGTCCTCAACACATGGATCAATTTTCTTGAAGATACATGGGTCCTCCAGTGCTCTTATACGGAGGCTAGAGGGAAACAAGCAAGGTATGTAATTGTTCTCCCTTTGCTACACTTTCTACCAGTTCAGCTCAGAATGTATACTTGTCCTACTTTCTCTACAAGCAAATTTTGTATTAGGGGCCATCTTTCCTTCTCTGTCTTCATTTCTGTTGTGTAACTGTTTCTTGCTTCTTTCCAGTGATGAATTGGACAAACACGAAGATTATTTTGTGAACCTAGTAATCAGTCTCCTCTCTGGTTATAAGGTAGGTGCTGAGCTGTCTGTTCATGCCTTATCATTGATGAGTGAACTTTGTTCTCACTGTTATAGTCTTACTTAAACTATGGCTTCTTTCTAATACCACAGAAAGAGTTGGCCTGCCATTAGCCGCATCCGGAACTTTGTTGATAACCTGAAAACTCTAAAGAAGGGTAACTGATATATTAATATGTTTGCTGATCATATACTGTGGCTAAGCAATAACCAACTGATTCTACCCCTCCGTTTAATTGTCGGGAGGATTAATTTATATATTCTGTTGGAGACAGGCCTGATACCTCGCTCACGGATGATGACAAAGACGGGAAAATAACCAACCCAAGAAAAAACTTGGAAGAGGAATATTTGGATTTTGAGGCCAAGGTATGGGCTGCTGCAACTGGTATTCTATTGTCGTAACTAAAATGTTCACTGATGTTACCCCGATAAAGAAATGATCAAATACCGTGGTTACAGGTTATAACAACATTTAGTGTTGTGGACAACATGAGAGAGCAGTTCTTGCTCGAGAGGGAAAGATTTCGAGGTATTCTTTTTTTACTTTTCCTTATTGTTCGATGCCTATTGCTTGAAAGCAGAAACCTGTAGTCTCTCACCTTCTGCGTTCTTCGTTCAGAAGGATGATTCAAAAGTAAAAGAGTTGTTGGATGACGTTTGAGAGATTGAGAAAAGAGTTCGAAGCCATCGAAAGGCCGACTTTGGAGATGGAATCCCCAGAGACCCCTAGCAGTGAGAAGCCACAGGAAAACTCCTCAGCCTTCCTCACCTCAAGTGGCCTCGGACAAACCAAAAGATGTCGATTCAGAAAATGTCCATGTTACTCATCCAAACCTACAATCGAACAAAAGGGTGAGAGAAAAAGGAGCAGCAACACGTTGAGGCATCATCCAAAGTGAAGGTGGAGCACTCTACTGACACTGAAGCAGAACTAGCAAAGCTCGAGTCTGAATTCGGAAAACTAAGCAATGAATACTCGGCAGAGGACATAAGCGGGTGGGAGTTTGATGAGCTAGAGAAAGAACTGAAAGGCTAACACTACCAACCAAGCGTGAATCCGGCGTATACTCGTTATTCTCTGTCTCTGATGTAATTAACATGCTTCGTCTTCATTGTGCTGGCTCAGGATCATATTACCCCGTAAAGCAGTTATTTCAGGCTTGGGAGTGTCTATTTTTTTTACGTGGTGTAAATTCTCCAAGTCAGTCTCCGAGGGGGGCCATTCTATGTGGTTTTACAAAAGCATTGTTGTGCACTTTGGAAGAAAGACCCTCACAATGTTAACTGACTAAAGAACCCTACGAACAGGAGACTACAAGAAACGATTTGTGTTTGTAATTTAATGTGCATCGCCTTCTTAAGCGTGATATGCTTCATCATTACAGTAACTTTTTATTGAAATTACTTGGTTGTGAATGCCCCACGGCGCATAAACTATATACTCTGTAAAGCACGTACTACCATTATATGTACATCAATTCCTATTGATATGCTGATAAAGTGGTTTTTTTATGAAGTGTATATTTATGAATTAAGCTTTTTTTTTTCTTTAGAAAAATGAATTAAGTAAGCTATAAATCAATAAACTGATAGACCATATGATCTTCCGGTCATATTAATTCTGGCACTAGTGACTACTAAAGCTGCTACATTTATGCTCACTGAGGAGGCCTTAGAGAATATATATATATTTTTGATAGTTTGCGGCAAAAACCAAACCACTCTAATTAGGGCTGAACAAGAATACATGAATGAGAATCACCCCTGAATCATCTCGCAACCTTATTCATGATACAATCTTGTTGTTTCACCAATTAATTAGGTTGACAAATTTATGACATACATTTCGTACGGTTCTAACTAAAGCAGTACTAACACTTTTAGGTACAATATGAAATTGTCTCTCTATCTTCTTTTCTATTAAGGAATAATTATGTGAATGTGAGTCATAAGAGATGTGCTCAAGTTATAGTTAAAAAGTATTAAGATTATTAGAGTGACCAATGAGTATGAGTGCTTGACTTGAGCTCTTGTCAAGCAACAAAATACACTAGACGAGTTGACAAAAAAGAACCAAGAAAATGAGTAGCAAAATCTCCATCCTCGAAGTTGTACGATCTTGTTTCATGGCCATTCCTTTCTTTGGAGGAATAAAAAACAAAGTACTGCCTATGATGACAATGGCATATTTTGTGGTCACATCGACGGGACAAAACAGCTGAAATTCCTGAGCTCGAGCAGCCAAAACAGCACTAGAACTCCCCGGCCCCATCGCTTTGGGCTTACCTTTTTGGTTGGTTACTTTGAGTTATTTATGTAATAAGTGGAATTGTTTGTTGCTTGAAATCGTCACCGTCGTCGTCATTTCACACTTTGAAAGGAGACAAAATCAGTATTATAAACTACATCTACAAATCGAAGAAGGAAATCTTGATTATACTTATTTCTTAAAAACAAGACAAAATTAGATCTTTATAAGTCAACAAGAACAAACAAACAAACTGCCCTGGATTCCAGCAAATAAAGTTGACAAAATTAACGAGGGTTATGATAAAAAAAAAAGTGAGTAGTACAACAAAAAGCTCCCTAATCCCAACAATTAAAGAAGTGAAGTGTATCATAGGATAGGATGTTGTTTCTTTTTGGGATTCACGTGCACATACGAAACAGAGCGCATAGATATCTATATCGCTACCTCTATAACTTAAAGTTGGTTATGCTTATAATATTTTCCTCTCACGATCGAACTGTTTATGGCGCTCCAGTGGTCACGAAGGTTAAAGAGACAAGAGAAAGGATCATCAAAGTTATTATTAATTACTTGGATATTATTTGCTTTGGAGTTAGGCAAAAGACAAAGAAAAGAGAAAATAGTACAACCTGCAGGATTCTTGGGGATGTTATGTTCTTTGTCTCTATTTTAAAAAGGAGTACGTCCACACTGGTGTAGGTGTACCTTACAAACACATGTATATATAATGTACATTTCTGATTTCTTTTTAGTTAGTTTATCCATTTGAAGCGAAGTAGTTAATCGCTCAAAAAAAATCATTATTATTTCTCATTGAAATTAGGGTAAACAGTGATTCTTTATTTACATATGATTGTATATATGTGTATAATAGTAATAAAATGTAATGAAATTCGAAAGTAGGATTACTTTTACTAAGCTCTCATCTGCTCCATGTAAGTAATTTGGTCGATCGTAATTTTGGACCATTTTAGAGAACTTACAAGTAAGAGTAAATTGACACGCGAGGTTTGGCCTTATTATTCCCTTCGATTGTAAAAGCCTTCTTCTTCTCCGGCTGATTTTTTTTAGTAAGAATGAAAGAAAAACACCTAATGGGCATCCGTGTTAATTTGAGTAATATGATGTAGTTTGATAATAAAAAAAAATTAAATACAAACTAAAAGAAAAGGTGGAATTGAGTAAACATCTTACTTGGTCTTACTAAAAAAAATAGTGAAAGACGAAATTATTATATAATTTTATGTGGAGTAGTGTTATTACTATCTATAACATAAAAACAAAAACCTAATAATTAAAGTACATATATTTTTTGGCCTTGAAAGGCACTCCACTCTTCTCTACTTGATTCATATATAATCACATTTTCTATGGTAATGGTATAATATGTATAAGATGACATTCCCAATCATGCATCTAGCAGAGCATAGTTTAATTTCGATGATTGGACAATCCACGAACTCTCTATATAGTTCTTACCCTACCCTACCCAACCATAACTATATTTTTTTTATATCATCCTTTTCTTTTCTGTCCATCAAAATATTATCAACAGCATGCATTTATATCAATACGTAACAAAGAAGCGAGTCATATATAAAAAAACTAGAGGATCACACTTTTGAGTCACAACGCCATCAATTGCACCTTGTGATCAGATAAATGAACTTCTTTTTTTTTTTATCTGTTGAGTAAAGCAAAGACATAGCGTTACCAAAGATACATAGTATATTACATATATATAAAAAAGGTTGAATTAATGAACATCCCTCTTAACCAAAGATTGCATAATGTAATGAAATACATATACCAACAATGTATTAACACATGGGACCGTTAATAATCATTTAGTCTATCAATAAAACAGCAAGAAAAGCCTCTTTGATTTATATATGTATAAATATGTATAGACATATAGTATACTGTAGAAATGGTTCGTTAGGTAGGTCTTTAAAAGGGCTTCTCCTCCTCCTTCACCAGCTTAATCGTTATACATACCAGATAAACACAGCTAAGTAGCTAGCTTACATATATATCAATTCAATCTTCATAAAAGGAACCCTAAGTGCCTTCTTTATAGCACCACACATAACATACAAAGCGGCAGCCAATTAATTAAAGTAGTCCGATCGATCGAAACAGCTAGCCAAAGAAGAAGATTCCAACGGGTAAAATTAAAGGAGATCAATGGCGGTCGACGTGTACTACTCCTCCTATGACTGCAACCATCAAGAAGAAGAAGAAGAAGATGACGACGAAGAGTACATAGACATGGAAGTCAATCCACTGTACAAATCCAACAACAACTTCCCCTGCCCACCTTCTCCACCATCCAAAGAAGACGAGGGTCACCACCATCAATTCGAGTTCCAAATGTCGTCCACCCCTCACCAGCTCATCACTGAATCAGCAGTCTCTGTCCACCACTTCTCCCGCTGATGAGCTGTTCTACATGGGTAAACTTCTCCCACTCCATCTCCCACCTCGGTTACACACAATCGAATCCATCCTCCAAAACCGGGCCTCTTTCCGCTCCACGCCGTCGCCACCTGATGATGATGCGGTCAGCACGCCGCCGAGTTTGGTAGCGGGAACTCCGGTGGCAAGCACACCGTTTCTGTCGTGCAATGCGTCCCCCGTGGAGTCGTGCCACGTGAGTGGAGAGCTGAATATAAATGGAGAAGAGTATTTGCGGGATTACAGAGAGCATGAACATCAATTGATGGTGGAGATTAGTGGTGATGAATTCGAATCTGAGGAGGAGGAGGGAGTCAAGAAGGTCTTGGATGAGGAAGCTGAGTATGATCAAGCACGTGCTGCTTGGTTCTAAATTGAAAGGTTCACGTGCTTATCTGAGAAACTTGTTGAGTAAGTCAGTTTGCTCACACAAATCCTCAGCGTCAGTCGTCAATAACAATGAGAAACGAGCGGGAGGAGGGTCGAAGAAGAAGAAGAAGAAGAATGAGGCTGCGGTGGCGGATTCCAGCCGCCGTGAAATTATTGAAACCAAGCAGCATGATGCAGATGAGAGTGGTAGTAGTAGTAGTAAGATTTGTCACAGGAGGTCTTTCTCAGGTGTGTTTAAACGACGATCAGCCTCTATGGCTAAGATCTCTGCAGCCACTTCTACTTTGTCCTCGTTCTCGTCTTCATCGACTTTAGCTAGCTGCACCGGGAACAATTCAATTTATAATAAAGAGTTGAAGAGAAGTAATGGTACAACTACTACTAATAGTAATAATATAGCAATGGAGTGTCCGATACAAGGAGCGATTGCGCACTGTAAACGGTCTCATCATCAAGAAGAGGTGAAGATGGTAAGGTCAAGAAAAGCGCTGAGTGAAGTTGGGTTATTTGGATTCCAAGATAGAAGTTGATTATTGTTATTATTACTAGCGATATTAATTAGGTGAATGTCTGCTTGTAAACATGCATTATTACGGTACTAATTAAAAGCTATTTACCAATGTGATGTATCAACAACGTGCAAATTGTTATTATAAAAAGTCATGGGAGAATTGATGGACAAAAAAAAAGTTGATCATTCATAATTACATACAACAGCTCTCTTCAAGAAGAGTTTGATCGATTTTAGTTAAAGTCTTGTAAGTTACGTAGATTATTGTTTCGGCGGCGAACAAAAAGACTACAGTAGATACTACTATAAGTTCAAGATGGAACTCAAATTGTTGCAATTATTGTACTTTTGTTTTAGTTGCACTTATCAACCCATCCGCCAGGAAATTTGAACAGTCTTGTTTCTTCAATGGAAATGGAATTATTAATGTACATAGTAGTAGTAATTAATGCAGACGTGCGCAGCGCAGCGCAGCGCAGTAATTATCAAAAGATGCATGGGTTTTCCTTCACTTTCTGCTAGCTGACCACTTTCGGGCTTGGATTTGGCGACGGATGTCGATTTTCTGTCCTGACCGAAACCTTTTTTTTCTTTTTTTTTTATACATCGGATGAGTGTGAGCTGTGGCGTAACTGAAACATGTTTTTATTTTATAAAGATATTAGCTATAATTATTGCATAACAAATTATTAATTATATAAAAAATTTATATGACTATAAATAATATATATGGTTATAGTGTAATGATTTTTAAATATTATAATTTTTTTGTTCAAGTAGATATAAATAATATAGCCTATCTCAGTTCAAAAGACTTTAATCAACTAAATGATATTTTTAAAACATATTACAAATTTAAAAGTACTAAGATACTATTACTTATAATTTTTCTAACATAGCTAGTTTTAGTTCAATTTATAATTCTACAATTTGTATAGTAAAAGTACCGGATTTGTGAGTTTATTGTACAATTTAGGGAGTTAGTATGTATGTACAATTTCAATAATATTGAAATTCAGTGTATATATATATATCCGTACAGGTTTTATTTACTAATCGTACAATTTTTATAGTACAAATGTACATGTATGTAGTCATTTATAGCTACAGTTGGATGTCGCAAAAAAGTTAAACAAGTGATGTATAATGTTTTTTATATATAGTATAAAATGAGTATACACCATGATTCATATATTCTATGACTCGATAAGAACGGTCAAATGATATATATAAAAGTCAGTATCATCTTTTTTAAAATAATGATAGATACGATGAAGGTTGTGTGCATGATTCTACTCATCAGTGGAATTCTAAATTATTGTCGCTCTATAAAAACCAAGATTAATGAATATGTAAAATCGACTCCAACAACTCAGTTTATCGTTTTCGAACTTTTAAAGTTATCAGGTTTATCAATCAGTCAAGCTCTGTAAACTGATAAATGGTAAGAAAATATTCTTATACACTATGATTCGATAAGAACGGTCAAAGGAAAAGATATATAGTTGCAAGTGTCATCTTTTCTATAATAGTGATGGAAACGATTATAGAAGGTTGTACACATGTTTCTAATCATCAGTGGAAACATTCATAAGTTATCATGGATACGTAAAACCAAGGATAACGAATGCGTAAATTTGAATCCAACAACTCAATTTATCGTTTCCAAACGTTTATAGCCTTCAGGTTTCTCAATCAGTCAAGCTCTATAACTGATAAATGTAAAGAAAATACTCTAATCCACTATGATTGGTAAGAACATTGAAAAGAAAAAATATATAATAGTGTGTCGACATTTTTTTAATAGTGATGGAAATAATTATAAAAGGTTGTGTAAATGTTCTAATCATCAATGGAAACATTTATAAGTTATCGTGGATACATAAAAACTAAGGTTAAATGAATACGTAAAATTGATTTCAACAACTTAGTTTATCGTTTCTAAATGTTTGTAGCCTCCAAATTTATCAACCAGTCAAGCTCTATAAACTGAAAAATGTTAGGAAAATATTCTTATACACTATGATTCCACAAGAACGATCAAAGGAAAAGATAGATAGTAGTTAGTGTCATCTTTTTTAAAATAGTGATGGAAACGATTATAGAAGGTTGTGTACACTTTTCTAATCATCAGTGGAAACGTTTATAAGTTCTCGTGGATACGTAAAAACCAAGGCTAAATGAATACGTAAAATTGACTTCAACAACTCAGTTTATCATTTCTAAATGTTTGTGGCCTCCAAATTTATAAACCAGTCAAGCTCTATAAACTGAAAAATGCTAGGAAAATATTCTTATACACTATGATTCCACAAGAACGATTAAAGGAAAAGATAGATAGTAGTTAGTGTCATCTTTTTTAAAATAGTGATGGAAACGATTATAGAAGGTTGTGTATACGTTTCTAATCATCAGTGGAAACATTTATAAGTTCTCATGGATACGTAAAAACCAAGACTAAATGAATATGTAAAATTGACTTCAACAACTCAGTTTATCATTTCTAAATCTTTGTAGCCTCCAAATTTATATACCAGTCAAGCTCTATAAACTGAAAAATACTAGGAAAATATTCTTATACACTATGATTCCATAAGAACGATCAAAGGAAAAGATAGATAGTAGTTAGTGTCATCTTTTTTAAAATAGTGATGGAAACAGTTATAGAAGGTTGTGTACACGATTCTAATCATCAATGGAAACGTTTATAAGTTCTCATGGATACGTAAAAACCAAGGCTAAATGAATACGTAAAATTGACTTCAGCAACTCAGTTTATCGTTTCTAAATGTTTGTAGCCTCCAAATTTATCAACCAGTCAAACTCTATAAATTGAAAAATGCTAGGAAAATATTCTTATACACCATGATTCCATAAGAACGGTCAAAGAAAAAGATAGATAGTAGTTAGTGTCATCTTTTTTAAAATAGTGATGAAAACGGTTATAGAAGGTTGTGTACACATTTCTAATCATCAGTGGAAACGTTTATAAGTTCTCGTGGATACGTAAAAACCAAGGCTAAATGAATACGTAAAATTGACTTCAACAACTCAGTTTATCGTTTTTAAATGTTTGTAGCCTCCAAATTTATCAACCAGTCAAGCTCTATAAACTGAAAAATGATAGGAAAATATTCTTATATATACACTATGATTCCATAAGAACGATCAAAGGAAAAGATAGATAGTAGTTAGTGTCATCTTTTTTAAAATAGTGATGGAAACGATTCTAGAAGGATGTGTACACGTTTCTAATCATCAGTGGAAACGTTTATAAGTTCTCGCGGATACGTAAAAACCAAGGCTAAATGAATACGTAAAATCACCTCCAAAAACTTAGTTTATTGTTTCCAAATGGTTTATAGCCTTCAGGTATATCAATCAATTAAACTCTGTAAATTGATAAATGCTAGAAAAATATTCTTATATACCATGATTCGATAACGGTCAAAATAAAAGATATATAAAATTAGTGTTATCTTTTTAAACTAGTGATGGAAATAATTATTGAAGGTTGTGTACATGTTTCTAATCATCAGTGGACACATTTATAAGTTATCGCGGATACCTAAAAGTGAAGGCTAAATGAATACGTAAAGTTGACTCCAAAAGCTAAGTTTGTTAATTTCAAATATTTATACCCGTCACGTTTAACAAGACTTTAAACTCTAAAACCACAAACCCTAAAAGTTTGCTGAGTCAGTGACGACATTTTAAAGTATAGAACAAGTAAAAAAATATTATCCTACACCACACGCCCTAAAACCACCCTATGAGGATTAATACGTCAAAGGCTTATTTTAGAGTTTGTAGTGAAGGGTTTAGGGTTGAACCCTAAAAATTTATCAAGTCGGTAGCCGCATTATATAGTATAAAACAAGTTAAAAAATATTACCCTACATCACATACCCTAGAAGAGTTAAAATTGTCAAAGTATTATTTTAGGGTTTGTAGTTGAGGGTTTAGATTTATGTTAGAGTTTGTAGTGAAGGGTTTAAAAATACATGACTTGATTTAGCAATGCTAGGATTCATTTGAACTTCAGTCTCTCAAGTATTCTCATTATTTTTACATTTTAAATACATTTTTTTATATTTATTACAATTTATTTGTAATACTTATGTTCTTTTTACATTTTAAATACATTTTTTTATATTTATTAAAAAAAATTTAATACTTATATTCTTCTCACTACTCTATTTTTGTTACAACTTTACTCATATTTATTTAAGTTTTATATTCAAAACTTAGATTCTTTTTAAAGTGCATATTGGTTATATTTTTGATACAATCACCAAATTATAAAATTATCAATACCTACTTCCTTATAATTCTTTTTTGTATTTTAAAATTTATATTAGTTTATAAAATAGAAAAAAACTCTTGCAATTAAAATACATCTTATACTATGACATGCAACGCTATGTAATTATACAAATTATTTTTTAATTTTCTAAAATAAAGCATTACTAAATCTACAAATATGTTATGATATAATCATGGTCATCATTATCCCATATATTATATCAGCAAATGTAACACACTAAATTAATTTATTTAAAAAGAATTAAACAACATGTTCAGACCTCTCACTCTTAATACTAGAGTAAAAAATATTAAAAAATATAAACTATCTTTATTTCCCTGTATGTGAAGAAAAAAGAACCCATGAAGACCGTGAGATTAAAATATTGTAAAAGTTATGGGCGATGGAGATCGATTCCGTAAAAAGAGGGTCCGTCACAAAATCCCTCCCGACCACTTTCTATTATTAATACTGTTAGTGCGGCTTTTTCCTTCCGTGTTTTCTTATGCTTTCCAACCCCACCCAGACCAGACGACAATTCCGATAAAAAAAAAACCACACATCACTCTCCAAGGGCAAAACAAATGACCATCGATACATTGGATATCTGTCCGTTTTTTGTTCATTTATGTCACCGCTTAATTGGTTTTGAAAGCATGAATGCTCCATATATATATAATATTCCAATTTCTTTTGGACATGATGAAGCTTCATACTATTTTACAAAGCCGTATCAGCAGTCAAAAGTGCTGTGCTGATATGGGTCATCATCTGATTCATAATAACAATTTGCAGCTGCAGCAGCAGCAGCAGTTCATTACAGTTCCCTCCGCCGTATCTATCAACATTTAATAATCTTCTAATTAACAGTCAGCCACAGAGGGGGCTAACCATATATATATCTTACCCTTTTCAGCAACAGTCTCGAGCACATCTCCAAGGCCTTCACGATTGAACACAGAGCAATCACACCATGTTCATCTTCACACTTTAGCTTGCATCACTTTACCACCAGCCAAATTCAGACCCAATCACCGATTAATGATCTGGATGGCGGTTTTTTCCTTGGGACTCTTCTTGTGTCTACCTTCAACTGTTTTTCGCTAAAATATGTCCCACATTTATACATATGTATGGAACCAGTCAGTGGATCTCCTCCATAAAACAAGGAGCCATAATAAAGAAACATACAGATGCATGTAGCACCAAATTTCAATTACAAGGCATAGAATGGATCCGGCTCATCCGACAACTCAGACTGACGATACAGGGAGTTTGATCTGCTCCGCATGCTCAATTTCCTCCTCGACCTCGAAGACCTTGACTTCACCACATAGTAAGTCATGGTCCCAAGCACCGCAGCCATAACACCCCCACCCACAACTGTCACCAAGATCGGCGCCCACTCATTCTTCTTGCCCACCACAATGTACGATGACGCCATGAATGCCACAGAAGTACACACAGATGCCAGCCACATCAGTTTGTTGATGATCTCCACCACTCTCTTCTCTGCCTTTGTCTCCCCCCTCACCAGTGTGATCTGGACAACCACCACTGCCAGCGACGTAAACAGTGCTATCGCATTGAACACGAAGAAGATCCTGAAAGACACACTGTCCGCCACCACTGCCGAACCGTTGTCGTTGTCACCTCCCGGTAAGGTGAAGATCGCAGCAAACGCGACCGTGGCAAACAGGACTGCTACAACAGTGACCGAGTTGGTCGCATTGTTGATACCTTCCCTGTGGAGCTTCCTCAGATCCTTCGCAATCCCGTACACGTTCCTGTTTGTTCTCCGCGTCTGTTCGAGCTGCTCGTGGACGTCAAGTTTGATCTGCGTCACCGTCTTCCGTATCTCGTCCTTTGGTGGCTGGTTGAGTTCGTGGGAACGGACGGCACCGTGCTCCATTAGGATGGCCTTGATTTCTGACGATTCTTCGGACAGAGCTTGATCTTCCACAATGTCAAGTGGTGTCTTGCCATCTTTATTCAAGGCATTGATGTCAATGAGCCCGTGTAGTAGCATTAAAGTGTTTACTATCTGCAAAATTTCCCACATTCAGGGAGAGTTGTAATGATTCATTTACTAATGCCAACATTTTGGAGATTTTTGCTTCAGGTGTACGCATACTTGCAACCTCAAACTAAAAGGACTGGTATTCAATATAAGGAGAAGAAATAAAAACGAAAAATCATCCCCAAGCTATATCAGTTACCTCAACTCGTTTCTTCCTAGTGGCAACATGTAAGGCTGTGTTGCCAAACTTGTCCTTGTACATAACAACAGCTGACTCCGCGTCTAAAAGCATCCTGACAACCTCAACATTCTGTCCTTTGACCGCCAAGTGTAAAGCAGTCTGTTCCTTATTATCTTTCTTCCCCACCAAAGACCGATCCTTGTCCAGCAAAGCCCGCACAATTTCCTCATGGCCTTGTCTAGCTGCAAAGTGAAGAGCATTTTTCCCATTGGTTTTGCAAAGCTCTGTTAAACTGCTATCCCGAGAGAGCAGTTCCTCCACAACAGCTGTGTGTCCTCTTGTAGCTGCTGTAATTAGAGGTGTTGCATTTGCTTGTCCAATGGTTTTGCTCAGGGATGGATCATGATCTAGTAGCAGTTTCACAATGTCTGGAATGACAACAAAGAGAAGGTAAGTGATCTAGCTTCTCTAAACACACTAATTATAGATGTGTAGCAGCAGAGCATCAAATACATCTACTCAATGACAAATTCCACCAGTGCTTTACAGATGTAAAACAAGACTACCAGGAGATGATCACGACCAGCAGACATCCTACGCTGCAGCAATAATAGTAAAGAAGAAGAACATGCAATCTCTCTCCATCATTATACTCATGATAGATGGTCAGTGACAGATATGTATTGGATTCACAATACCACTCTTAGTACGACCACATGTTTGGAAGAATTACTCAATCACAACTTCTAGACAACAAAGGCTTGCACTGAATGGGAGAAATCAACACTTTGGACTGTAAGTTTAAACCTTGAGAATTCAAGAGTGTTTGAAGAAGCATGAGCTATATAACTCCCAGAAAAACTAGTGGCATGTGCTTCAATCTCACAAGATGAGAGCAATAACGAAGTGAGCTACCTACACTTTTGCTTCCATTGGATAAGACCCAACATCAAATTTTAAAAAGACTAATCTTGGAAAACCGTGCCATCTACAAAAGAGTTCAATGCATCCTTCTCCACCCAATTTGTCTTTATGTCTTCCAAAACAGATCACATAATCTGGATCTTAATGTTACTTCAACCATCAACAATTGCAGAGCATACAGATAAAAAATTGACTCACTCCTTGGCAATCCAATATCACTCACCAAGATGCCCCTTGCGAGCAGCAATATGTAAGGGATCAAACCCAGACTTGTTCTTCTTCATAAACGTATCCTTATTGCAATAACATAGTAACTCTTTGACAACCTCAATAAACCCATTATCAGCAGCAATAAACAAGGCCGTCTCCTCCAACGCATTCACCTCACTCACCATCGCAGCCCTCACTTCAGCCACCTCAGCTTCTCTGTCCGGACCACTAAGGGTCTCCCCCATCTGAGAATTTATATCATTTAGAATCTGCTTGATTGATGCCAAATCACCCCGCTGAGCAGCCAGGTGAAGCTCCGTGTCGTTGTGTCTTCCCGTGACTTGCTTCACGTACTTCTTCTTCCCGGCTTGGTCGATCCTCTTGCCGGAATTTGAGAGGACTAGGGCAGGTGCGGATAAGGCGGTTGGGGAAGGTGAGGGAGAGGGGGATGGAGATGGTGATGGCGCAAGCGGGTTCGGGTTTTGCGGTGGCGTGATTTGCACAATCTCCCCCAAGTCGTCATTAACTGCAAAAAGATGGTCATCATCATCATTCAGCGGGAGGAGCAGTAATTACCGATTCGGAGACAATTGGGTACACAAATTTATAAGCATCGGTTGAGTTTTTCGATTGACGGAAACAGGATTAGATATAATCAATTAGTACTAGTAGGCTGTGTGCTGAATTCTTCTGGATGATCAAGAATAGCAAATTGAAGATCGTTGAATTTCATGATAGATTATATGTAGTGATTCGATTTCGCAACCAAAGATGTGGGTGACCTCTTCTTCAGAATGGGCAAAGGGTAAACTTAACTCTAAAGACTAGGGAGATGCAGAAGAAAAAAAAAAGAGGCTTTACCTTCTTCAATATCTTTACTCATGGTGGATAGCGAGGAAAGGAGCAGGAAGGAACGCTATTAAACCCTAAAATTGATGAGATGGAGAGTGAGGGGAGACGGTTAAAAGTGAAGAGCAAAGAGTAAAGCTAAAAAGATGGTGGATGAGGGAGATGGTGGAGAGGTAGTGGCTAGAGGGAAGGAAGGAGAAAGCAAAGCACTGTTGGAGTAGGACGATGATGTTTTAGTCAGCTTTGCTCCAAGTAAGTAACGACAGTAAGGAAGCTCCTTCGAAGAACCTGCATTCCCGTTAAATTTCCGTTAAAATAAAGGATTATCAATTTGCTTTTTGCATGCGTAATGTACCCTCACTAAATGTGGGCTTGATGTATCTAACATACTCACTCCCTGCCTTGTTAAGTCGTTCACTTTTTGTTATTAATTTCAACACTTAACACAAAAAAAAAAAAAATCTAAACTTTATAATAAAATTATTATATAAAAAATTATAAATATATATTTTATAAATTTATATATTTAATATTAAAATGAAAAAAATATAACAAACCATACATGAGACCAAGATAGTATAAACTAATAAAAAAGTAAATTGATTAGACATTAGAAAAATGGGGCCTCATACTTGACTGATGGGTCATTGCCGTCCTTTGACATGTCTTTTTCTACAACTTGGGCATTAGCTCAAGAAAATAAAAAGAAGAAACAAGAAGCGAAAGAAATACATCATCGGTACCATATCATTATTTTATATTAGTATATAAGATAAAATAATTTAATAAAATTAAATTTTATAATATATAATTTATTAGATAAGAAATTATTTATAAGATCAAAATTTATAAAATAATTTTATTTTATATATTAAAATCAAACAAAATACCTAAATAAAAGAGTCAAACAATTAAGGCAGTAATAAAGAAACGCTCCGTTCTGAAGTTCATATAGTTTGGCTACCAATGCGGCAACTCTTAACATTAATATACAAAAAGGATTGACTTTAGTCATTTTACGCCTTCAACTACTTTTCAATTGGGTCAAGATTCCCAAGTCCCACTTAACGTCTATGTTTTCAAGTTGTGTGTAAACTCAACCACAATGGCACAAGGTTATGTGTACATTGGTTAAAATTGTCCCCAATTCGAAAAAGCTGAATCTAATTAATACACTCTAAATATACATTTTAAAATAATAATATAATTTCAAAATAATTAAAAACATAAAAAGTTCGTTTTTACGGTCATTTTTTTTATTTCCGCAGTCAGTTTCAAAAAAATACAGTCAAATTTTTAAATTTCATAGTCACCAGTGTACAGTCAGTATTCTAGAGTTCACAATCATAAAAAATTTCTCGCATCTTTCATTGTTTTATGTTATTGTATGATTAGGATTAGTTTTAGTACTAATTTACGACAATCACAAGTCAAATCGAGCATAAAAAAAAAATAATAATAAAAAAAAGGATCCGCAGATCCGTTCGTAAAACGGACCGCCAGCCTTAGCATCTGTTTCATACGGTCCATAATGGACAACATTAAACGGACGCTAAGTCTTGTCGTCTGTTTTACGAACCAATAGATCTGTCCGTAAAATGGATCGTACAAAACACGTCCGCAAAACGGACCGCATAAAACATGTTCGTAAAATGGACAAATGGATCAGTCCATAAAACGGACCGTACAAAACACAGCCGTAAAACGGACCGTACAAAACAAGTCCGCAAAAAGGATCGTACAAAACACGTCAGTAAAATGGACCAATGGATTTGTCCGTAAAACGGACGACCAGGCTCAGTGTCCGTTTAATGTCGTCCGTTACGAACCTTCTGAAACGGACGCTGGGGCTGGCGGGCCGTTTTACGGACGGATTTGCTGATCCATTTTTTATTTTTATGCTCGATTTGACTTCTGATTGCCGTAAATTAGTACTAAAACTAATCCTAATCATACAATAACATAAAACAATGAAATATGCGGGAAATTTTGTTACCTTAAACGGGGGAAATGAAGTTCGGCCGGAGGAGAGCGTTTGAGAGGTTATGAAATGGGATTTTTTCATGCAAAATGAGAAATGAGAGCGTTGAGAGAGATAGGGTGTCTCGGGGGTGTATATACTCATTTTTTAAAAAAATTACAACTGTGAACTCTGGAATACTGACAGTGTAATGGTGACTGTGAAATTTAAAAATTTGACTGTATTTTTTATAAACTGATTGTGGAAATCAAAAGGTTGACTGAAAAACCCAGACGAGATAATCTAAACCACATCGAACACAATCGTTACATAAGTTTAAGTGAAAATCATTGCAAACTAAATTATTTGAATCAAAATCAATTAAGCTGATTTTACTAGTCTAGATTAGGACCCAACAAGTCGATTTATTATTTTAATTGAAGTAACCCAAATTACGACAACAAAAAAATCAAAATAACTCAATTCAAATTAAATTCAAAGTATCTTATATAATTAAAGATCAATCTAAATCTAATCAATCCAACATTTGTCTGAACTGAGGGAGCTGAATCGCCATGTCTGATAATATGAGTATGACGAGGCCTTGTTCGCCGCCGAGCTTCTACTTAATCAAGCTAGCTTTATCGAAGATTGTGGGCAAACTCATTTTCCTAGCTTGGGATTGGTGTTGTTCGTTTATTAGCTGAAATTTTGTTTTCTACTTTTATGTACTTTTACAAAAGTACCCCTCATTTTCACCGACACCCTATATCTAACTGGGTTTTTTGTGCTATTCCTTCTTCACATACTACTCTTTTCTTCCTCGTTCGTTCTAGGGTTTGCATCAGTAGTTTTGCTTCAGACTATTAGCTACAGGTAATATGCGTGTTTCTTGTTCCGATTCCTGAATCAGTTTCACTCCTCGGTTCTCAACTACTTTTCGAGACCATATATTGTTATTCTCCATTGTTCTGATGTATTTGTGTTGTTGTATGTGGCAGATAGCGCCTGTAGGAGAATCCAACCGAAAATATGCCTTCCGCTCGTAGTTTAAGTTCCACAAATTAATTTAACTATTTTGAAACTTTGTTTAGCATCTACTATCCATAATTTTGAAAAATTACATGTACATCTACGATGGTTGCGAGCTTGAAAGAATTCACCCACTTACTTTACTTCGTATTAGCATTGTTGTTAGTAAAATTTAAATCATTCTCCCGTACCGGAGTGACAATCTTCATGAAGGATATCAAGCAATATTTCATTCCTTGCTGACCTATAATCTTATTTATTGTTAGTTGTATGATGTCTGGTTCTGATTTCTGTTTTTTGTGTTTTGTTTTGTTGGGGATTGCTCTCGTCTGTTTTGTGGTATGTTTCTGCACTGGTCTTTATTGACCATACTTTCACTAATGTGTTAATCATCATGAACCTGTCTTTACAACACTAATAATTATATATATATATATAATTTAGATCATGTGCATATCCTAATCTTCTTCATTTGTGATTTCATAGTCTTGCTCCAGTGGCAGAGGTATCAATGAACTTAACACTATGTACATCAACTGTGATTGCCAGTTGAAGTGCGTGTTGCTTATTTCATATACAAACGGTAATTTTGGGAGACTTTTTTACAAGTGCAACTCGTGTGGTTTCTTTGAATGGTGGGATGCTGTCAACATGCCCAACGATCCCAACAACGAGGTTGTTAATACTCAAGCTGGAAGGTCTACAAGTGCAGCGAACCAAGTGAGGACACTTATGAGCATGGTGAGAAGCAACACTCATTCTCTGGATGAAATGAAACATACTCTTAAGTCCATCATCAACAAACTGGATGGTAGCGAAACATCTGATAATGTCGGTTCACAAAGTGTTGAGCACATAAAAACAATGTTATCTCGTATGGTTATTGGAATGTATCTGTTGTTGTTGGTTGTTGTTTCTCTGCTGAAGTGATGAGTTCCCTGCGTAGGAGAGTTGAGAATAGGGCTGTAACATATGTTTAATATTGACTAATTTTAGTAAGTTTATTGTATTCTACTTAGTTGATTAGCGTTTTGTATGAACTGAATTGTAAAGAACTTAACCTTTTGGGATAGGAGATGCCACTAGTTTCTACTCTTTGCTCTGGCTAAATGTCTAGTTTGGGACAATAGTATTATAGGGGATAATCCCTAATCTTCTTCATTTGTGATTTCATAGTCTTGCTCCAGTGGCAGAAGTATCAATGAACTTAACACTATGTACATCAACTGTGATTGCCAGTTGAAGTGTGTGTTGCTTATTTCATATACAAACAATAATTTTGGGAGACTTTTTTACAAGTGCAACTTGTGTGGTTTCTTTGAATGGCGGGATGCTGTCAACATGCCCAACGATCCCAACAATGAGGTTGTTAATACTCAAGTTGGAAGGTCTACAAGTGCAACGAACTAAATGAGGACAATTATGAACATGGTGAGAAGCAACACCCATTCTCTGGATGCAATGAAACATACTCTTAGGTCCATCAGCAACAAACTGGATGATAGCGAAACATCTGATAATGTGGGTGCACAAAGTGTTGAGCACATAAAAACAATGTCATCTCATATGGTTATTGGATTATATCTGTTGTTGAGGTTGGTTATTGTTTCTCTACTGAAGTGACGAGTTCCCTGCGTAGGAGAGTTGAGAATAGGGTTGTAACATATGTTTAATATTGACTAATTTTAGCAAGTTTATTGTATTATGCTTAGTTGATTAGTGTTTTGTATGAACTGAATTGTGAAGAACTTAACCTTTTGGGATGGGAGATGCCACTAGTTTCTACTTTTTGTTATAGCTAAATGTCTGGTTTGGGACAATTGTATTATAGGGGATAATCCACCACATGTGGGGGTTATCTTAGGTTGCTGTTATTAGGGCTGACAAGTCTTTTTGATGAATGGGTTGTAACATCATCATCAGATGTAATGCGGTAATATATTCAATATTTTGGTACATGGAACTATCAACACACTTGTCAATTTCATATATTTAATAGTTTCTGGCATTCGAGCACCTTCCCACCGTTGTATTATTTCTTATTCACCTAAGGGCCCGTTCGATAACGCCCTTAATGGTGAGTTTGAAAAACATCATAACACAACAAATGTTAACAACCAGGAGAAGAGCATTCAGGCCATGAAATGCATGTACCGTTTGCCATATATCCTATTAGTTATTGTAATGGGGTTTTATTTAAGTATTTTTGGTGGCACATTAATGAATATAATTGATTAGCTAATGTTGACAACAATGACACTTTTTGAAGGATATAGTACCCTATGTTTTGGATTGCATGTCGTTGAAGAAATTGCTGTAATTACGCATCTGTTGTTTTATGGCAATGGGCATGTTGTTAATCAGTAATGTATGATATTCCTGTCGTACCACTCCTATCCCACATCGACAATCCGTAGAAAACGGGGGTCTTTAAATTTGGGAAGTGTGGTTGCACTGTTTGAATAATTTGACACACATACCCCGATCACACATATGGCCTCATGAGATGCTATGCCTCAACTTAGTCAGCACACGTGTTGTTGTGGATATTTTTTATTTTATTTTTATTTCGACAATTTTCACAAACTTCTATGAGGCAATATTGTGTGTGTATATATATATATAAAGCAAGCCCTAGAACCACATATCTGAAGTATTATCCCCATTCCACCGTTTTTGTAGTCAGGCCTTGGATAGCTTCATAGGTACACAACCATTGGAGTATTTCAATTATTTTTTCTCCAATTTATTCTACTGAAATCTTGTTCTGAACGTTTGCATTTCAAGTCTGTCGATATGCAGCAGCAACTTGCATCAATCGTGAAGAAAGAGGTCAAAAGTGAAGAAATGTCGTTGGAGGTTAAGAAGGAAAACAATGATGTGGAAATTAAACAGGAATACAACAATGTGGGTGTGAAAGTGGAGGTGAAGACTGATACAACAATGGACAACTTTGTTGACGTAGAAGAAACTAACAATGATGGTAATCATTTCCTGGGGACCAAACCGCCAAATGTTGATGAAGATTATTGGGCGTCTTTGCAAAGATTTGGAATTAAATCTTGTTGATTGTCAAAGTGTATTCGTTGCATCAAAGATAGTGGAGTTATGTATCATAGTTATGTGGGTGTGTGTGTCTGAGCGACTTATGGATGTATTGGTTTCTTGGTTCAATAACTAAGTCACTTTTATTTCAGTTCCAAAACAAAGTGCAAGTGTGTCATTTTCTTTGATTTGTTGAAGTTTGCCAATGCAGTTTTTATGATGTTATGATGTGTTTCCTTACAATAAAATAAATGACACATGTTAAGTAGCTATCAATTTGCAACATAAATCAACAACAACATCCTGCCATTAATTTAAAAACCACAGAGATGTGTAAGTTTGGCCACACTGTATGAATTACGTAATGACATTACTTTGTTTGAAAATGGTAACATAGTACCACTGCAAATAGAAAATTTAACCTACTAAGAGCTAAGAAATTAATCCTAGAAATTAATAAATTAAATCCCTACAGGTTGCAAAATATCCATTCGTAATAATAAAGGTAATTAAGCAAGTTACCGAGGACGAATCCACGGGGCCTTAGTTAATAAGGCTAGTCCTAGAAAACTATAGAGAAAGTTGGAGGGGTTGTTGGTTGTTTTGTTGAACTAAAAATATATGAGATAACAAGTAAGTAAATTGGGTGAAAAGTAAGGGTGAAATGGAACTCCGGGTCAGGCTATTTCTCTTGGATAGATCTAGCAATTCCTACAGTTTGTCACGAGAGTGGATTGGCGAGTTCTTTAATTTCTTCTCTGCACTAAATCCTAGTTTCAGAAAAGCTCACCTAACAACAGAACATGTGAGTTCTAATCCGGAAACAAGCAAAACACGTATAGGCGGATTAAGCACAAAGAATTAATTTAGCTCCTGAGGGAAAACCTAATCTATCCAATTCGATTCTCCATAAGTTTTCAGATTAATATGACCTTCCTATTACTCATCGATCAATTCGTAATAAGATTTGCAAGGCAACTCAAATAATTTATGACATAAAAGAGAAGCGCAAGAATTAATATTAATCTAAAACAATAAAAGAAATCTCGTATATAAACTGCAGAAAGATAAAACTCAATCATATCCAAAATACTGCAGCGTTCCCCATAGTCAAATCCTTTTAGCCTAGCCTATTCTTAAAATAGACTGAAAAAAATAGTAGAGAATTTGAAATACCCTAACCTTGAAAACTCAAATAAATGATAAACAAATGATTAAAGATGGTTATTAAACATCTTAACATTATTGGGGAACAATCTAAAAGATCTCAACAAGGCAAAACATGCTTTAAGATCGGTAAGGCCAAAAATGTGCTTTAAGACACCATGAAGATTGTATGACCCCAAATATGATCCAAAGTGGATTCCTAAACATTGTAATGAAGTAAGGAACACAACAAAACAATTCTCAAAGAAAACTAAGCTCAGAAACACACGGTGACACAAAAAGTGCCCTGAAATCACCTTAACGCACGTTTTTGTCTATGAGCTCTAAGATAATGACTTTTTGTCATTTTGAAGACATGGGTACATCATTTAAAACATTTATTGGACAGGATAGACTATATTTGAAAGTCTAAATCCAAGTTTGAAAATTAAAACCCAAAACTGACAGTTTATTGTGAATAGTACCCGAATAGTGCCATTTTTAAGCACATTTGTCAAGTTGACCTTTGGTCAATGAATTGGCTGGCTGGCATGGGGGCTGTCGGCAGGAAATAAGGGAAGGGAGGACAGCACACACAAGCACTCATTCTGGTTGGACAGCTAAGGCAATGAGTCACCTAGTACTATTCATTATTTTATGGTTTTATGCCTTTAAACACCAAAATTGACTCTCTCTTGCCTCTTGCTCCATTCCAAACGTGGAGTCTGAGTTCTTGAACTCTCCCAAGCCTTGTTACTCAGTTTGAAAGGCAATCCAAGCTTATAAGCTCCTAAGGTAATGATTTAAGGTCATTTTTAGCCCTTTTTCTTCATCCTTTGATTACCAACACTTGGATTTCGGGGCTTATCTTTTCCTATGGCTTATTCCCAGTATTATAAGGTTAGAACAAGAGCTAATCTCGAATGAACTCAGTTTGAGGGCCAAGGAACTTCAAATCTTCATATTAAGGTAAAAATGTGCTTTAAGCTCATAACTTTTGATTTCCTTTGAGTTTGGCCGTGAAACTTTGGTCATAGCTTCATTTTCTTCTCCTTTTCATGTTGGATCTGTTGGTTAGCCATTTGGAGCAAGGGTGGCCGAGATCCAAAGGAAATACCCTCTTTTTGGGCATTTTTCCAAGGTAAAACCTATTACCACAGCAGCTTGTTGTTGTCTAAGTGTTCCTTATGTCTATATAGTGAATTTAACACCTTTGGTGTGTCTAAACCAGGCCGAAATCTTAAGGAACCTTCCAAGCATTTTTAAGGTGAATTTTGCCTTAAATCTTACATTGATTGTTCTTTATGGTTAAGCTCAAGCTTGGAGTATAACTATATCTTGTTTTGGTGTATTAAACATGTCTAAACATTGTGGTGAATTTTAATCCAAGGAGCCGAGCCCATACAAGGAATTATCAAGGTATAAACACCTTAAACCTATGATTTTATGTAATTCTTAGCATATATAAATAAATGCCGAGAGTGATATATAATATTTGGGTTATTTTTAACCTAAGAATGGAAAAAATCACTAAGATAAATTAAGCTAGTCATTTAAGTGATTTAATTAACATAATGGTCAAATTATGACATTATGTGGAAAAATATATAAATCAAAGTGAGGCCGAGAATAAATTGTGTTATTTGAGACATTTATGTGTAATTTTATGTTATAAAGCAAGGTTGTAATAAGGCCATGTCATTAGGCCATTTTAATTTATGTTTACAAGCTTATTTAGTTTAATTTATGCTATATATTTAAGTTTGGGGCCAAATGGTAATTACTAGCTAAATAATAAGCCGTGGGCTTAATTTAGAGAAACTTAGGGTTTTTAAATGAATTTAATGAAAATTATAACATTTTATAAAGTTTTGGGTCAAAATTGTAAAAATAGGAAACTATAGGTTAGGAATTGTAATTACCGAAAAGTTTGGGTCCTATTTGGGTATTAGAAGTCAAGTTGTCTATATAGGAGACTTTGACTAAGTTTAGAGAATTTAAGGAATTAAAATACTACCTTATAATAAGATAGTTTATTAATTATAAAAGATTTATGATATTTGGGGTAATATTGTAATTTCCGAAAACTAGGGGTACTAAATGGAGATTAGTACAAACCTTAGGTTATTAGGAATTTTTAGAAGTTGATTTGGTTAAATTTGGGGTTTATATGAATTATCTAAGTATAATATAAGATATTTCATAACATTGTTACAAATGGGTAATTAATGTGGTGAAACCGTGAATAAGAGGAATTAGGGTTATATATTTATAACCTTTTGGTATAGTTTGGTAATTTTTGGAATTATATATAAGGTTTTATGGAGATATATGTATAATATATAGTTTTGGTGACATTACGAACTATATGTTATTAAATGGGGTTGATTTGTAAATATTTGAGAGTTATAGGTGCTGTTCGAAAATAATATTATTTTTGAATGAAAATTTATAATATGGTTTTTAATGTTATAAGAGTTATAACATTTATAATATAAGAGGTATTCATTAAAAAGAATGAATATATATTATAATGACTCACCATATAATAAATAATCCTATAATGTATATATAATAAATATATGTTATTTTATGGAAAATATAATGTAGTTCAATAACTATATATTACCATGATTTAAAAGAAAGCACTTAAAAGAAAAAGAATTATAAACATTAGATATGGAATTCTAATGTTAGGAGTATACATGAAATAATAAGAATTTATATAATTCATGGTATTTTATATACGAATTATACTCCATTAAACTTGGAAAAACAAACCTTAGAAAAATAAATACTAAGGTGAGATGTATAATACATGATAAAGAATTATACATGTAATATAGAAACAAACTATACAATATACAAGGTATATTAAGTTACATGCGATAATAAGTTCAAACGTTAAGTATATTAATATACGGGAGGAAACTACGCATGTAATATAACGTTCTTCCAAATCCTGAGTTAAACCGAAAACCCGACAAACATTGACAGTTAGTAACGGGGGATTAACCGGGAGGTATTAGTGGTGGTACGGGGTGCCGTAGAGTAGTTATGTTTTACAGGTTTCTAATCAGTAGCGTTATGTATTACTTAGATTGTTAGAGACGTCACGTGGAGCATCGGACTTTTGCTGATTTCATACTCCACCGTACTATATTCTGGGTGAACGGTATGTTGTTACGTGTCTCTGATTGTCTCTGAGGTCTCCTCAGTTCAGACTTCTGTGTGATCGTGATAAGATTGTTTGTCTGAATGTGTTAAAGATATACGTGAACTGTATATTACAGCTGCTTATTATTTACTGTTGTTGAGTTAACAGTATCGGTTCGTATATATGAACCTATATATATAAAACGAACTAGCGGCTATGGTGCTATCTTATATGAACATAAGGATCGTCAAGGAAACGTTAGCACTAATAGATATATATATATATATATATTATCCGAGACTTTTATACAGAGCATTGGCCTTGCTAACGCCGCTCTTGTATCTGACATTGGATCCCGAGTTTACAGACTCCGGTTTAGACTAACGACCTTAGTCTACTATGTTAGAAATTTGGTAATGCGATGCGATGGTATGATTGAACAAAAATTGGAAAGCCAAGAGGATGTGGCTCTTGGTGCGCGCTGTGATCACAACAACGATACTAGGATGTCCGCGTACGGGTCCGTAAGTATCAAGAAAATTTCCCGTGAGTTTGGATGGCTCGTTGGTCGGAGACTCTACCGCTGGAGTGGCTACTGCCTTGGGTGACCCGCCATAATATATGGGTATTAGGACACGTCGTTTTAACGAGACGTTGTCACTAGGTATAACTGAACAATTATTACTTTTACAGTGGCGAACATTATTGGTTACTACACCAAGGACGGGAGTTAATACTTGTTTATTATCCTCGTTGTTTCGCTTGTTGTTCCCTGGTTGTACTGTGTGGTATATATATACTATGTGTATTAATGGTTATGATTTTATGTGGTTATTACTGTTAATTGTTTTACAGTTTAAATATTAAAATGGTATCGCATGTAATGAACCCCATGCTCTCGACCAAATAATTGAGGGGTCCGAGGGGGCATGACGGGGCATGTGATAACATACTCAGCAGGGGCTGATTCCATACCACAAACCATATTTATTGCAGGTGATTAGCTGGAGGGTCGACGCGGGGCGCGACAGTTGTTGTTATTGTTGTTTAGACTTGGTACGGTATGAAACTACAGACGTTTATGGACTCGGGTTTTGTAAACCGAGGTGTATGTTTTTGGATTTAGATGCTCACGAGTACGGTTTGTAATAATGGTTGATGTTGGATTTGTTTTAAGTTTGTTTTAGTACTACTATCTATCTCTTGTGGTCACTGCGGGAATACGTTTCGTATGTTGATTATCAGGTAACAGTTATCACCCGTATGGGCGAGTGATAACAGTGACACCATTAGAGCGACAGTCTTTTATTTTACCGCTGCGATTATATTGTTTTAGGTACAGGTTTAGTAGGGGTGTTACAAAAGTGGTATCAGAGCGGAGTACCGCTCTGATTACAAGAGATAGTAGTTTAGGTACCGTGAGCTTAGGTTATACATACACCAGTACCAATGTGAACTATTTAAGTGAGGAAATTGTCAAGGACAGTGTTTCTCATGCCTTTTAAGGGCTATGTGAACTTATAGTTGAGAAAGTACGGTATTTTTACCGAGTGTTAACTTTGATTCTGAATTCTTCAGATGTCTTCGGTAGACGTTCGGCAGGGGAAGAGGTGACGGCGGCGGGGCTGGAGGAGGACCTCCTGAGCCCAATGTCGCAGGCGTAGCCGAGGCGGTAGCAGCCGTCTTTGCCCAGTTAGCTTTGATGGGAGGTGTCCAGATCGGAGCACCACCCGTAGCCCCACCCATACCCGCACCTAGAGGGCAAAACTGGCTCAAGAGCGTGGCTGACACGCGGGTACCTACATATGATGGGGAAGCTGACCCCACCACCCTGGAGAGGTTCATCATCGAACACGAGAAGGCTTTCGAGGCCATCCAGGTGCCTGCTGAGCACAGAGTTGGTATAGCTGCTTTCCACCTGAGGGACGCCGCCAGTATTTGGTGGAGGTCCGTGAAGGCACATCACATGGCTACTGAGGGATTTGGTTGGACTGAATTTATTGAGTTGCTGAGACAGAAATACTATCCTGCTCACCTAAAGCAGAGGAAGCGGGAGGAATTTGAGGATCTGAGACAGGGTGGTAAGACTGTAGATCAGTACTACTCCAAGTTTATAGGGCTGCTGGAGTTCATCCCTGGAGTAGTTTATTCTAACACCGTCAAGGTGGAAAAGTTTAGAAGTGGACTGAAGTATACTATCAAGGCCGCTATGGGTGCTGGTTTACACCAAACGGTCCAGGTAAATTAGTTGACAGATTATATCTATTACTCAATTTGTTTTGTTACAAGTTCGGGGAACTTATTGATGCATTGTAGGAATGCTACGATGCCGCTTCTCGGACCGAGCTGTTGGTGAACAGCCGGGAGGACAACCAAGGGCAGAAACGAAAAGCCCCCGAGAAGGAGTCTGAGGAGGTGGCTGGAAGCGGAGGCAGTAAGAGCTGGAAGTAAGAACCGCTTTAAGTTATTTAAATCATTTAAACTACTTACTTGCTGCCTGCTTTCATACCTGCTAATCCTAATACTTTGACGATCTCAGGAAGAAAAAGTTCTCCTGGAGGGAGAAGAAGAAGGAGCAGGCCAGCCAAAAGGGCAAAGAGAAGGTCCCGTTGCTGACCGGGCCCACATACGATGTCCAGCCTCTTAGATCCGCACCCCCTAAGGGTAAGCGATCTAACCTTGAGAATGAGTTGTGTACTACACTAACCATTACCGACCTTGTATTGATCAGATTGTTGTGTGATAATAGGTACTGTACCCCAGCGCCATTACCATTGCAAGCGCTGTGGGAAGGATCATCCGGGTGCTGACTGCCAGGGGCAGGTTGTAGACTGCCACCACTGCGGCAAGAAGGGCCATAGGTCGTTCGAGTGCTTCTCGAACCCAGAGAGCCGAGCGTACCGCCCACCGAAGGGGACGCAGGGCGCACCTACCGGAGGGGTGGAGCTAGAAGTGGCCAGAAGGGGCCGGCGCCCCAGGCCCAGAAGGGACAGCAGCAGCAGCAGCCTCAGCAGCGATCAGAGGAACCCGCCGGGCAACCGTGTGCTGAACGCAGCGGGAGCATCGGGCGCTGGTACTAGTACCCAGCGCGATGAAAGTAAGTATTCAAAACCTTAACCATTGTATGAAAGCATGATCAGGTGTTAAAAGCTTTACCTAGGCATGAATGTGTGTTTTAATTACGGCTATAGGTATACGACTTACCCTAGGAGACTTCGATATCTGCTATCCCACACTTACAAGACAGATCACCTAGACCCGTGGAGGAAAGACGGGAGTACCCTGGCGAGATGTGTCATGTGGTCAGACCGGGCATGATACTTCTCAAAGAATTCCTAACCCTAGATGAGCAAATCGCCATAGTCAATGAGTGTAGAGCTTTGGGTAAGGGCATAGGAGGATTTTATACCCCAGTATTTAATAATGGTTCTAGAATGAAACTGCACATGATGTGCTTAGGAAAATATTGGGATCCACAAGCTAGGGTTTATAGTGAGGTGAGGATGGTAGATGGCGTATCAATACCTAGGATACCTGAGAGTTTCCTAAACTTGGTGAGTGATGCAATGGATATTGCTCAAGAGTGTGAGACCTATCCATTACCCGACATGACACCTGACGTCTGCATCATCAACTACTACGAGCAGGGAGGTAAGCTTGGGATGCACCAGGACAGCGATGAGACGACTGAGTCCATCACCAGAGGAATACCGGTTGTGTCATTCTCCATCGGCGATGATGCTGAGTTCTTATTTGGAGACCAGAAGAGGATGGATCTAGCAAGCAAGATCATCCTCAAGTCTGGGGATGTGTTGGTATTTGGTGGAGAGTCTAGGCTTGTTTACCATGGTATTAAGAGCATTAAGCTCAATACCGCACCCACATTAGTGAATAATACCCACATCCGACCCGGCCGTTTAAATTTGACTTTCAGACAGTACTGATGTAATAGCAGTAGCTAAGTGTGTAACCTTGTGTAAATACAGTGGATGAATGAAATAAGAGTTTTTGTACCTACAAGTATATGTGTGTTCAGTTTGTTGATACCGTTAATCATAACTTCAGGCCACAGAGATGGAGAGGAGGGTACCATTTGCATCTTAGATATGGCGCAAGCCAAGGAGTCCGTAATGTCATCACAGGTATGACAGTTACAACAGGCAGTAAATTAGTGATTTATTGGGACTCGATGCTTATACGGAGTTATCTCAGGTACCTTTCCTATTGATGGTGTTAGTGCTTCCGTGTTGTTCGACTCAGGGGCTTCACATTCTTTTGTTTCCTCGGCGTTCGCGAAGAAGTTGGGGGTTGCTCCCGAACAGCTTTCAGACTTCTCAGTCACCCTTCGACGAAGGAGAAAGTAGGTTGCACTAGGCAGTACATCGGGTTAGAGATCAGCATCATGGCTGAGACCTTTCCCATAGATCTGATCGAGTTCAGGATTTGGGCTTCGATATCATAGTGGGCATGGATTGGCTACAGAGGCATAAGGGCCGCCTTCATTGTGCAGAGCATCGACTACTGTTGAAGGGGCCGAGCGGCAGGACAGTGTCATACCGCAGTGTACGGAGAGAGCCGACTGTCAAGATCGTGTCAGCATTGTCCCTGATGAAGGACGTTAGGAAGGGCCGACAAGCCTTCCTCTGTTACGTACAGGACACGAGACAGTGCGACGAGATGGATGTAGATATTCCAGTCGTGGCAGACTTTCCAGATTTGTTTCCAGATGAGTTGCCAGGCTTGCCGCCTGTGCGTGAGGTTGAGTTCGCCGTTGATTTATTGCCAGGTACGGGCCCTATTGCTAAGGCACCTTACCGTATGGCACCGGCAGAGATGAGGGAGCTGAAGATCAGCTGGAGGACCTCCTCGACAAGGGTTACATTCGACCTAGTGTTTCTCCTTGGGGTGCTCCAGTACTGTTCGTCAAGAAAAAGGACGGCAGTATGCGACTCTGCATCGACTACCGCGAGCTGAATGCGGTCACGGTCAAGAATAAGTACCCGTTACCCCGGATTGATGACTTGTTTGATCAGCTGAGAGGGGCCAGTGTGTTCTCAAAGATAGACCTCAGATCTGGCTACCATCAGATCAGGATTGCAGAGCATGACATAGAGAAGACAGCTTTCAGGACACGGTATGGACATTACGAGTTCACCGTTATGCCATTTGGGTTGACGAATGCACCAGCTATATTCATGGATTTGATGAACCGTCTCTTCAGAGAACAGCTAGATAGTTCAGTTGTGGTCTTCATCGACGATATTCTGATCTATTCCAGGACCAGGGAGGATCATGAGTTACACTTGAGACAGGTTTTGACTATCATGAGACAGAACCAGCTGTATGCCAAGCTCTCGAAGTGTGAGTTCTGGCTAGACAGCGTGTCATTTCTAGGACACATCATATCAGCAGACGGAATATCTGTAGACCCTGCAAAGATTGAGGCAGTAAAGAGTTGGCCAAGGCCAAAGACAGTTACAGATGTTCGCAGTTTTCTGGGTTTGGCAGGTTACTATAGAAGGTTTGTGAAGGACTTTTCCAAGGAGGCCAAACCATTGACTAATCTTATGAAGAAGGAGACCCAGTTCTTATGGACCGCAGAGTGCGACCAGTCCTTTCAGACACTGAAGGATCTCCTTACATCGGCACCCATTCTTACTATTCCTGAGGGCACCGATGGGTTCGAGGTATACTGTGATGCCTCTGGAACCGGTCTAGGCTGTGTGCTTATGCAGCATGGGAAGGTAGTTGCATACGCTTCCCGGCAGTTGAAAAAGCATGAGGTAAACTACCCCACACACGATCTTGAGTTAGGCGCAGTAGTCTTCACATTGAAGATCTGGCGACACTATCTCTACGGTGTGACAGTCACCATCTACTCTGATCACAAGAGTCTACAGCATCTCTTCTCTCAGAAGGAGCTGAACATGAGACAGAGAAGGTGGGTCGAGTTCTTGAAGGACTACGATATAGACCTTAGATATAAAGAGGGCAAGGCGAATGTAGTAGCTGACGCCCTGAGCCGCAGAGCTCATTCCTTGTTCACGTTATTAGCAAACAGCAGCATGATCGATGAGATACGAGCTGCACAGAAGGGTGATCATTACATGCAGAGTATCAGGCTGAAGATGTTGATGGTTGTTTCGAGAGTTTGAAGTATGACTTCGAACTATGTGATGATGGCATGATTCGGCTGAATGGCCGGTTGTGTATTCCGGAGTCGTCTCCTGATCTGAAGGAGAAGATACTCCAGGAGGCTCATAGCTCTTCCTTATCCGTCCACCCAGGTTCTTCTAAGATGTACAAGGACTTGAAGGTCCATTTCTGGTGGAGCGGGATGAAGAAGGATGTAGCTGAGTATGTTGCTAGATGCTTGACCTGTCAGAAGGTTAAGTTTGAGCATAGGAGACCAGGAGGTTAGTGCTATGCCTATTCCTTGCTGGAAGTTCGAGGACATCTCCATGGATTTCGTTGTCGGTCTCCCACCGACTAAGGGAGGACTGAACACGATATGGGTCATTGTGGACCGCTTGACTAAGGTGGCAAAGTTTGTTGCGATGAAGGATACCTGGAAGGTCCCTAAGTTAGCGGACTTGTTCCAGAAGGAGGTGATCCGGCACCATGGTGTGCCAAAGACTATTGTTTCTGATAGGGACCCTCGATTTTTGTCCAGATTCTGGGGACAGGTTCAGGAAGCCTTAGGTACGAAGCTGAAGCTTAGTACGGCTTTCCATCCACAGACCGATGGTCAGAGTGAGAGGACTATCCAGACACTGGAGGACATGCTGAGAGCATGTGCCTTAGACTTTCAGGGGAGTTGGTTAGAGCGCTACATTTGATAGAGTTCGCCTACAACAACAGCTACCACTCCTCGATACAGATGCCACCGTTTCAGGCACTATATGGTAGACCTTGTAGGACCCCCTTATGCTGGGATGAGGCCAGCGAGAATACGCTTCTAGGACCAGAGTACCTAGAGCAGATTAAGGAGGATGTTCTACAGATCCGTAGAAACATGAGCGCAGCTCAGGACCGGCAGAAGTCATATGCAGACACCAAGAGGAGGGACATTGAGTTCACTACCGACGACATGGTTTTCCTCAGAGTGTCACCCATGAAGGGGATATTCCGGTTTGGGCAGAAGGGCAAGTTGAGCCCAAAGTACGTTGGACCTTATGCGATTAGGGAGCGAGTGGGCCCATTAGCCTACAGACTGGATTTACCAGCAGAGCTCGGGAAGGTGCACGACGTCTTTCACGTTTCTCAGTTGAAGAGGTATGTGCCCCATCCATCACACGTTTTGCAGCCAGAGACTTTAGAGTTGGACCCCGCGATACGTTATGAGGAAGTACCACTCCGCATTCTCGATACGAAGACGAGACAGACTAGGAACAAGACCGTTAGCATGGTCAAAGTTCTCTGGTCGAACCATGAGGTGGAGGAGGCTACTTGGGAGTTAGAGGACTCCATGAGAGCGAAGTACCCAGCACTCTTCGAGTAATAGCTGTGATACTTATACGGGTTCGTGGTCAAACCCTTTTAAAGGGGGGTAGACACCACTTGGCTTGCGCATATGTTATGCACTAGGTTTTGTTTTTGGTGTGTTTTGTTGGTATGCTGCGTCATACATGGTTGTTATGATTGTATGTTTGATACATCTTTTGTATGTGCCTTAGTGCACCTGTTTGAGAATAAATATATAGTACCGCTGAGTACTTTTGTTGATGGTTTGGATGTGCACCTTGTCTAGTGCTATGTTACAATGAGTTATACCATGAGTTCAGTTATTTGATATGTGCTGTATCAATCTTGATACATATATATCTAGGTTTGAACCTAGTGGGAGTTACTCCCTAGTGATGATCTTTGGTACTTAGTGGAACTTGATTCCTTAGGTGAACTGTAGATGAGTAAGGACTTCGGGACGAAGCCTTTTTAAGGGGGGTAGACTGAAATACCCCTAACCTTAAAAACTCAAAAATGATATAAAATGATTAAAGATGGTTATTAAACATCTTAACACTATTGGGGAACAATCTAAAAGATCTCAACAAGGCAAAACATGCTTTAAGATCGGTAAGGCCAAAAATGTGCTTTAAGACACCATGAAGATTGTATGACCCAAATAGGATCCAAAGTGGATTCCTAAACATTGTAATGAAGTAAGGAACACAACAAAACATTCTCAAAGAAAACTAAGCTCAGAAACACACGGTGACACAAAAAGTGCCCTGAAATCACCTTAACGCACGTTTTTGTCTATGAGCTCTAAGATAATGACTTTTTGTCATTTTAAAGACATGGGTACATCATTTAAAACATTTATTGGACATGATAGACTATATTTAAAGTCTAAATCCAAGTTTGAAAATTAAAACCAAAACTGACAGTTTATTGTGAATAGTACCCAATAGTGCCATTTTTAAGCACATTTGTCAAGTTTGACCTTTGGTCAATGAATTGGCTGCTACATGGGGTGTCGGCAGGCAAAGGAAGGGAGGACAGCACACACAGCACTATTCAGTTTGGACAGCTAATCATGAGTCACCAGTACTATTCATTATTTTATGGTTTTATGCCTTTAAACACCAAATTGACTCTCTCTTGCCTCTTGCTCCATTCCAAACGTGGAGTAGTTCTTGAACTCTCCCAAGCTTGTTTTCAGTTAGGAAGGCAATTCAAGCTTATAAGCTCCTAAGGTAATGATTTAAGGTCATTTTTAGCATTTTAGCCCTTTTTCTTCATCCTTTGATTACCAACACTTGGATTTCGTGGCTTATCTTTTCCTATGGCTTATTCCCAGTATTACAAGGTTAGAAAAAGAGCTAATCTCGAATGAACTCAGTTTGAGGGCCAAGGAACTTCAAATCTTCATTTTAAGGTAAAAATGTGCTTTAAGCTCATAACTTTTGATTCCCTTTGAGTTTGGCGTGAAACTTTGGTCATAGCCTCATTTTCTTCTCCTTTTCATGTGGAATCTGTTGGTTAGTCATTTGGAGCAAGGGTGGCCGAGATCCAAAGGAAATACCCTCTTTTTGGGCATTTTTCCAAGGTAAAACCTATTACCACAGCAGCTTGTTGTTGTCTAAGTGTTCCTTATGTTATATAGTGAATTTAACACCTTGTGGTGTGTCTAAACAAGGCCGAAATTTTAAGGAACCTTCCAAGCTTTTTTAAGGTGAATTTTGCCTTAAATCTTACATTAATTGTTCTTTATGGTTAAGCTCAAGCTTGGAGTATAACTATGTCTTGTTTTGGTGTATTAAACATGTCTAAACATTGTGGTGAATTTTAATCCAAGGTGCCGAGCCCATACAAGGATTTATCAAGGTATAAACACCTTAAACTTGATTTTATGTAATTCTTAGCATATATAAATATGCCGAGAGTGATATATAATATTTGGGTTATTTATAACCTAAGAATGGAAAAAATGACTAAGATAAATTAAGCTAGTCATTTAAGTGATTTAATTAACATAATGATCAAATTATGACATTATGTGGAAAAATATATAAATCAAAGTGAGGCCGAGAATAATTGTGTTATTTGAGACATTTATGTGTAATTTTATGTTATAAAGCAAGGTTGTAATAAGGCCATGTCATTAGGCCATTTTAATTTATGTTTACAAGCTTATTTAGTTTAATTTATGCTTATATATTTAAGTTTGGGGCCAAATGGTAATTACTAGCTAAATAATAAGCCGTGGGCTTAATTTAGAGAAACTTAGGGTTTTTAAATGAATTTAATGAAAATTATAACATTTTATAAAGTTTTGGGTCAAAATTGTAAAAATAGAAAACTATAGGTTAGGAATTGTAATTACCGAAAAGTTTGGGTCCTATTTGGGTATTAGAAGTCAAGTTGACTATATAGGAGACTTTGACTAAGTTTGGAGAATTTAAGGAATTAAAATACTACCTTATAATAGATAGTTATTAAATTGTAAAAGATTTATGATATTTGGGGTGATATTGTAATTTCCGAAAACTAGGGGTACTAAATGGAGATTAGTACAAACCTTAGGTTATTAGGAATTTTTAGAAGTTGATTTGGTTAAATTTGGAGTTTATATGAATTATCTAAGTATAATATAAGATATTTCATAACATTGTTACAAATGGGTAATTAATGTGGTGAAACCGAGATAAGAGGAATTATAGGGTTAATAATAATATTTATAACCTTTTGGTATAGTTTGGTAATTTTTGGAATTATATATAAGGTTTTATGGAGATATATGTATAATATATAGTTTTGGTGACATTAGAAACTATATGTTATTAAATGGGGTTGATTTGTAAATATTTGAGAATTATAGGTGCTGTTCGAAAATAATATTATTTTTGAATGAAAATTTATAATATGGTTTTAATGTTATAAGAGTTATAACATTTAAATATAAGAGGTATTCATTAAAAAGAATGAATATATATTATAATGACTTACCATATAATAAATAGTCCTATAATGTATATATAATAAATATGTTATTTTATGGAAAATATAATGTAGTTCAATAACTATATATTACCATGATTTAAAAGAAAGCATTAAAAGAAAAAGAATTATAAACATTGATATGGAATTCTAATGTTAGGAGTATACATGAAATAATAAGAATTTATAATTCATGGTATTTTATACGAATTATACTCCATTAAACTTGGAAAAACAAACCTTAGAAAAATAAATACTAAGGTGAGATGTATAATACATGGTAAGAATTATACATGCAATATAGAAACAAACTATACAATATACAAGGTATATTAAGTTACATGCGATAACAAGTTCAAACGTTAAGTATATTATACGGGAGGAAACTACGCATGTAATATAACGTTTTTCCAAATCCTGAGTTAAACCGAAAACCCGACAAACATTGACAGTTAGTAACGGGGGATTAACCGGGAGGTATTAGTGACGGTACGGGGTGCCGTAGAGTTATGTTGTTATACAGGATTCTAATCAGTAGCATTATGTATTACTTAGATTGTTAGAGACGTCACGTGGAGCATCGGACTTTTGCTGATTTCATACTCCACCGTACTATATTCTGGGTGAACGGTATGTTGTTACGTGTCTCTGATTGTCTCTGAGGTCTTCCTCAGTTCAGACTTCTGTGTGATCTGTGATAAGATTGTTTGTCTGAATGTGTTAAAGATATACGTGAACTGTATATTATAGCTGCTTATTATTTACTGTTGTTGAGTTAACAGTATCGGTTCGTATATATGAACCTATATATATAAAACGAACTAGCGGCTATGGTGCTATCTTATATGAACATAAGGATCGTCAAGGAAACGTTGTAGCACTAGGATAATAAGATATATATATATATATATATCCGAGACTTTTATACAGAGCATTGGCCTTGCTAACGCCGCTCTTGTATCTGACATTGGATCCCGAGTTTACAGACTCCGGTTTAGACTAACGACCTTAGTCTACTATGTTAGAAATTTGGTAATGCGATGCGATGGTATGATTGAACAAAAATTGGAAAGCCAAGAGGATGTGGCTCTTGGTGCGCGCTGTGATCACAACGATACTAGGATGTCCGCGTACGGGTCCGTAAGTATCAAGAAAATTTCCCGTGAGTTTGGATGGCTCGTTGGTCGGAGACTCTACCGCTGGAGTGGCTACTGCCTTGGGTGACCCGCCATAATATATGGGTATTAGAGGCACGTCGTTTTAATGAGACGTTGTCACTAGGTATAACTGAACAATTATTACTTTTACAGTGGCGAACATTATTGGTTACTACACCAAGGACGGGAGTTAATACTTGTTTATTATCCTCGTTGTTTCGCTTTGTTGTTCCCTGGTTGTACTGTGTGGTATATATACTATGTGTATTATGGTTATGATTTTATGTGGTTACTGTTAATTGTTTTACAGTTTAAATATTAAAATGGTATCGCATGTAATGAACCCCATGCTCTCGACCAAATAATTGAGGGGTCCGAGGGGGCATGACGGGGCATGTGATAACATACTCAGCAGGGGCTGATTCCATACCACAAACCATATTTATTGCAGGTGATTAGCTGGAGGGTCGACGCGGGGCGCGACAGTTGTTGTTATTGTTGTTTAGACTTGGTACGGTATGAGACTACAGAGTTTATGGACTCGGGTTTTGTAAACCGAGGTGTATGTTTTTGGATTAGTTGCTCACGAGTACGGTTTGTAATAATGGTTGATGTTGGATTTGTTTTAAGTTCGTTTTAGTACTACTATCTATCTCTTGTGGTCACTGCGGGAATACGTTTCGTATGTTGATTATCAGGTAACAGTTATCACCCGTATGGGCGAGTGATAACAGTGACACCATTAGAGCGACAGTCTTTTATTTTACCGCTGCGATTATATTGTTTTAGGTACAGGTTTAGTAGGGGTGTTACAGAATTCATCTGGTAAGAATGGATGATTCTTGAATCTGCTCTATCCAGTTCTACGATCTGCTATGAGGAAGGTTGATGATGATGGATGTTCCTCTCCCAAGTTAGGGTTGCAGGCGTGAGCGGAGAAAGGCGATGTGTGAGTCTGAGTGAATTTGATTACGATTGTGTACCCTTTTCCCCGTCTCACATCGTTTAAATAGAATTCTACACGTAAAATACACGTGTTCGGTTGACCTGTTTGGGTGGGAAAGCCGAACAAGACACAGAGTTGTCAGGCGAGATTTTTCAACTTGTAGGACGTCCAGACCACCTGTCTGGGTCACAGGGTCGGACGCCTGGGCTGAACAGAAATATAATAAGAATCCTTGGCACTACACTCGTGGTCGTAAATATAGACGACGTGAGCATGTGTCTGGGTCACAGGGTCGGACAGGAGAGCCGGACATGTGAAAGATTAAAAAAAACACGCTTCTGGCCTGTCTGGACTTGCATCCGGACAGGGTACAGATATGTGCGGAATTTATCAATATTTATGCGCTTAATGTGATTAATATTTCATTTGTTTATAAGATAAATTCCTTACTTATATGCTTAATTATGTTAAATGTTTAGATTTTTCCTCACATGTGGTTTTATGCTAAAAACAGGTTAAAAACGCTGAAGAAAAGGTCTAAAAACATATGTCAACACTTTAACAATCAATACGGGACAAAACGGGAGCAAAAAACAACATTTCTGCTTAGTTTACAGCATGGTCCGGGTTTATGTACTAGTTTATAAACCCGGACCATAAAAGAACGGAAGCTACTGTCTATTTCTGGGAGTGGTTCGGGTTTATATGTATCAACTACCCCCGGACCAATATATCGTGCGCATGGGCTAGAATTCGACGAAAGGTATTGCTAGCTGCTTTACCAATCAAGGGGGCAATTCAAATTGTTCAAAACAATTCATTCTTTCCATAAACATGAAGTCATTTGGAGTTAACAAATGAGAAACAAAACATAAGAGCCTTGCCTTTAACTTTGAGCAAATCACCTTTTTCCTTCACAAACCATAGAAACGACAAGGGGCATGAAGTAATATCATATTCCATCATACCTTTCAATGCCACATACTCTTGATCCATAAAAGAAAATAATATATATATTCAGCATAGCATTTGCATAAATATTTCAATTAAAGCGCTTTCAATTTCCTTCACCACAGACTTTTCTCTCCACCCATGTAGTGGCTTTGGGCTAACTATCCCAGATCACAATACCTTTAGGTAGTTAGGTGATAAAGCACCCCAAAGGACTTAATAACCAAGTGGACGAGGCCTGATTTGGATTAGAGTTAGAATTAGCATGCTTAGGATCAGCGGAGTACCTTGCCTTGTTCTTTTTCAACCATTTCAATTCAGTTCATTCCAGGGCTCAAAGCTAAAAGCAAGGTTCAGAAGATGAATATTCTCAATATGTTTCAGCATTTCCAAAACAAAGACTTCAATTCAACAATTTAAAACCAGAAGAATTTCAGAAAAAAAGTGTGTCAAAAAGCTAGAATGACATATATTAATTAACGGAGGAGTAATAGGTTGTGCGAAATCACACACAGAAACCGTAAATGTACCTGGAACTTGTTTGCACCCCCAGATGGAAATACAACAACCTGACGAGGAAGATGTAACAAAGAGTTGGTAATTGGGTAAGACATATCGGTTGTAAAAAAGCTGGTTATTTACAATCAAGAACAAAAATTAAATTTGTCAAACCTTCGAACTGGAGTGCCTTCGTCAACTCCGAACTGGCCCGCGTCTTTTAACAATCAAAGGTGTGGAAATTTTAAAGCGAAGACGGTGAATTGAATTAGGTTGGTGGTTGGGGAAGTTTACTGCCATTCAATGTTGTACAAGCGTTTCAAAACAGCTAACCGTCGCGTCCATCAGTCAGGTCATGGTGCTCGTCGTAGATGACAAACGTTGAAGATGAAGTGGAGAAACACCTAGTAGAGCTCCATGGGAAATGCGCAGACTGCAGATTTGAGGAGGTATTGATACCTCACACGACTGTTGTAACACCCCCGAATCACGACCAACAATAATACGACGCGCCTAAGTTAGCGGGAGAAGCCTACGCAGCGGTTTCAAACTCTGTTCGGATGCTACAGACGCCAACCACCCACGTGGTTGACAGACCACATCACTAACACCAAGTTACGGTCTGTATGACTGGAAGTCCAACCTTAACGAAGTCCAAATACAACATAAAAGATACAAACCGAGTACCGAGAGTCTACAACATAAGTTCTTAATCCAACAACATAAACCGATAGTACAACCCATACATTAAAAGCATACTACTAAAAGTCTTGCCATAGTGGACTACCCCCATGATAGTCCTTCACCTACACTCCGTCATGATCCAGATGATTACCTGTAAAAATAAAGGACTCAGCAAACTATGCCGAGTATGAACGTGTGAAGCCCGCATGTTACCGGGCCACACGACTACTTGGTCGAATATTATTAAGTCATTTTACATGCTATATTAAAGCAGTAAAGCACATCACATTACATCATAATATCAAACCCACTTCAAGGTAGCATAGCAACATCAACAAACATCCAAGCATAACAAGCTGGCATCATAGCCCATCAAAACGCAACCAAGCACAACAAGCTGCTAATATAGCAACAACAATCATGTAAGTCTCAGACATTTGCATAGGTATGTTTACCAATGATCCTCACTATGGGATCGTTCGAGCGTTGTGTGTTTTCATTTCTTTCTCTTGTTCCCATGATGTGTATTTTCTTTTTCTTTTCCTTGCACCAGGTCTGGGGATATAGTTTTAGATCCCGTGACCATATCATATTGGTGCCAATCTTTTCTTGTTTCTTAAAGAATCACATTTGTGAATTTTCTTATTTGCTTGGTCTCATTACACATGTTTTCCTCTATTCTCTGGCACCGAGTCAGGGGTATAGATTAGATCCCGAGACTTTGTTATGTAGGTGCTATTCATTCCTTGTTTCTTTAAGGGTTATTTGTGAATTCTCTTATCACCACAATTTGGAGTACATCTTGTCCATAGCTAATCCTCCACTCCCGGATAGCTCTTTCTCTCTCTATTGTTTTTAAATGTTACTGGCCATTGCCCCAGATACCAAGGGTCCGTCTCCCTATTCCTTTTTCCATGTTACTAGCCTCTGCTCCGGATTCAAGGGTCCGTCTCCCTATTCCTTCTCAATGTTCTGGTCTCTACCCCGGATACAAAGGGTCCGTCTCCCTATTCATTCTCAATGTTACTAGCCTTTGCTTCGGATTCAAAGGGTCCGTCTCCCTATTCCTTCTCAATGTTATGGTCTTTACCCCGGATACAAAGGGTCCGTCTCCCTATTCATTCTCAATGTTACTAGCCTTTGCTCCGGATTCAAAGGGTCCGTCTCCCTATTCCTTCTCAATGTTATGGTCTTTACCCGGATACAAAGGGTCCGTCTCCCTATTCATTCTCAATGTTACTAGCCTTTGCTCCGGATTCAAAGGGTCCGTCTCCCTATTCCTTCTCAATGTTATGGTCTTTACCCCGGATACAAAGGGTCCGTCTCCCTTTTCATTCTCAATGTTACTAGCCTTTGCTCCGGATTCAAAGGGTCCGTCTCCCTATTCCTTCTCAATGTTATGGTCTTTACCCCGGATACAAAGGGTCCGTCTCCCTATTCATTCTCAATGTTACTGGCTTCATCATCTTTGATAACTCGACACCATAGTGGGTGTCTTTAGAGGTCCTCTATAGTTAAGAGGGGTTTTCCCTTTTTATAGCTCTTTTGTTTTGTCTACGTGGTTCGTCATGTCTCACCAAGGAGACTTGCTCTTCATTATGATTAATGAATAGACACCATAGTGGGTGTCATGGTAGTCCTCAATGGTTTAGAGTGGAGTTCCCCTTATGGAGTTTTCTTTGTTTTCATAGTTCGTAGTGGTTCGTCTCAAGTTCCATAAACGAGAAAGGGACTAAACTACTGTGTGCGCGCAATGATATACACAATGATATAGAAATCACACAACATGATAAACAAGCAATCCAATTTCATGCTTTGATCTTAAAGTATTTTCACACATAGCACACAGCACACAAGGCAAACAAGCCGTGTAACACGGCAACATACGAACCACACATGTCCATACCTTTTTCGCTAGTTCGAGTCGTCTCACACTCGGAGTTCCGGTCGGAGCACGCTACGATCCTTGCGTTAAGAGGTGACCTCCCTTAGTTTTCCTTGACAGTTTTTTCACAGGAGTGCTTGGCCTCTCGACAGATCTTAGAACATGTTCAGGGGCAGTTTGTACATATTTCCCCCAAGGAGTTTTCAGGCCTTCAAGCGTGAGGTTGCTTGATCTGAGGTTCAACCAGAGTATCGGTGTCTCTGGTCTGGTTGTTTTGTAAGAAGGTGCAGGTTATCAGTTCGTTTTTTTTTTTGCATGAAAACACAGTAGCCTGTAGCGGCTTGGATGTACTGCAGGAGTCGCGTTTTGATCAGAAACAAGACAGGAAGGAACGGTAATGGAAGAAGAAGGAAGAGCACATTGCAAACAGCAGCGGTTACCTGTGTGCAGAAGAGAAAGCAGAGGGGGAACGAGGGAGCTCCTGTATGTGTAGAACTGGTGCATGCAGAAGAAGGAAAAAGGATGGCCTGTTTCCCCCTGAATCGACTGGCACAATGCCGGAGGATTAAAACGCAGGGAACCAAATGACTGTGAGTGGAATACGTTTCCAATGAAAGCTTTCGTGGGAGTTTGGAAAAGAAAACAAGGAAGTTAGTGCCACTTAAAAGAAGAGACAAGCTAATTTTGGTTGAGCAATCTGCGCTCTGTACCGGCAACAAGGAGGAGGAATTGTTTGGTACTTGCGTGGGTGGTGAACAGTACTCAGCGCACTGAACGCCATATATAATCATGGGGTAATTTAGTTTGTTTGTTTAATCTAGTAACGTTAGTACTACTAGATTTAATTCGCTAGTGTATATTACTGAATTTAAGCGTAGCTCAACCGGTTAAAGTGTTCTGGGTAGGTACGGGAG
Source organism: Limonium bicolor (assembly GCA_023374045.1). Lineage (NCBI taxonomy): Eukaryota > Viridiplantae > Streptophyta > Magnoliopsida > Caryophyllales > Plumbaginaceae > Limonium > Limonium bicolor. The sequence continues at coordinate 241,517,594 of CM041777.1, forward strand.
GTACAGGGTTTGAACCTTGGTGGGGAGCGTTTCTGCTCCTTTTTCTCTCTCTTTTTTTGTATAAGTTAGACTTGCTTATTTAGATACGTAAGACGATATAATATACCGCGTTATGTTTATTTATTTACTTGTCACAAATTACGCGACGTTATCATTTATATTACAACGTTACGATGTTATGCAACATTACTATTTATTACGTACGACGTTATAGTATGATAACATTTCGTGTATGTATTTATTTTTTTATAAACGTACATGTATAAGTACGTGACCGGCATAGTATATAACGTTGCCATGTTTTCGGGCATGTATATATGCCCGCGCTAAATTTAATTTGTCATACGTTATCATATGTTCGAGTTATAAAACGCGTTTAATATTTAGGGGTATTTCAGCTTACCCCCCTTAAAAGAGACTTCGTCCCGAAGTCTTACTTCCTCAACTTATGTTTTCCACTCCTAGCAATCTTAGGGACCCCGTCCCGCATTCATTCACGATACTCAAAGAATTAAGTCCATAATTATAATGCTCGGTGCTTCCAAGCACCGTGCCACATCAGTGGCTTCACACAAGTTCTCATAGTAGACCAAGAAGCTAGCAATGTGTATAACATGCTAAAGTGCAACCCAAGGCACACAATATTCATTCATACATAGCGTACATAACATTTTCACACACAATCCAAACACATAAACCTACCAACCAACCACGAGTGGTTGTAGGAATACATCATAATAAATCAACACACATACAAAATGAAATGCGCTTACCCCCCTTAAAAGAGGGGTACGCCCCCGTACCCTACACTAAACCAAAACATCGATGCAACAATCACAAGAGCTTACTGCAAGTTATTATTGCCCTTGCAAGCGGTTTAGATCAGTAAAGTCGTGCCTCACATTACTAACCCTTAACCCCGTTTCTCAAATTTAGGTTTTCCTATTCTCGGTACTTCTCTGTTCCAGTCATCAGAGCGCAACTACGCTCTGGTACCACTTTCTGTAACACCCCCGAATCACGACCAACAATAATACGACGCGCCTAAGTTAGCGGGAGAAGCCTACGCAGCGGTTTCAAACTCTGTTCGATGCTACAGACGCCAACCACCCACGTGGTTGACAGACCACATCACTAACACCAAGTTACGGTCTGTATGACTGGAAGTCCAACCTTAACGAAGTCCAAATACAACATAAAAGATACAAACCGAGTACCGAGTCTACAACATAAGTTCTTAATCCAACACATAAACCGATAGTACAACCCATACATTAAAAGCATACTACTAAAGTCTTGCCATAGTGGACTACCCCCATGATAGTCCTTCACCTACACTCCGTCATGATCCAGATGATTACCTGTAAAATAAAGGACTCAGCAAACTATGCCGAGTATGAACGTGTGAAGCCCCGCATGTTACCGGGCCACACGACTACTTGGTCGAATATTATTAAGTCATTTTACATGCTATATTAAAGCAGTAAAGCACATCACATTACATCATAATATCAAACCCACTTCAAGGTAGCATAGCAACATCAACAAACATCCAAGCATAACAAGCTGGCATCATAGCCCATCAAAACGCAACCAAGCACAACAAGCTGCTAATATAGCAACAACAATCATGTAAGTCATCAGACATTTGCATAGGTATGTTTACCAATGATCCTCACTATGGGATCGTTCGAGCGTTGTGGTGTTTTCATTTCTTTTCTCTTGTTCCCATGATGTGTATTTCTTTTTTCTTTTCCTTGCACCAGGTCTGGGGATATAGTTTAGATCCCGTGACCATATCATATTGGTGCCAATCTTTTCTTGTTTCTTAAAAATCACATTTGTGAATTTTCTTATTTGCTTGGTCTCATTACACATGTTTTCCTCTATTCTCTGGCACCGAGTCAGGGGTATAGATGATCCCGAGACTTTGTTATGTAGGTGCTATTCATTCCTTGTTTCTTTAAGGGTTATTTGTGAATTCTCTTATCACCACAATTTGGAGTACATCTTGTCCATAGCTAATCCTCCACTCCCGGATAGCTCTTTCTCTCTCTATTGTTTTTAAATGTTACTGGCCATTGCCCCAGATACCAAGGGTCCGTCTCCCATTCCTTTTTCCTCCATGTTACTAGCCTCTGCTCCGGATTCAAGGGTCCGTCTCCCTATTCCTTCTCAATGTTCTGGTCTCTACTACCCGGATACAAAGGGTCCGTCTCCCTATTCATTCTCAATGTTACTAGCCTTTGCTTCGGATTCAAAGGGTCCGTCTCCCTATTCCTTCTCAATGTTATGGTCTTTACCCCGGATACAAAGGGTCCGTCTCCCTATTCATTCTCAATGTTACTAGCCTTTGCTCCGGATTCAAAGGGTCCGTCTCCCTATTCCTTCTCAATGTTATGGTCTTTACCCCGGATACAAAGGGTCCGTCTCCCTATTCTTCTCAATGTTACTACGCCTTTGCTCCGGATTCAAAGGGTCCGTCTCCCTATTCCTTCTCAATGTTATGGTCTTTACCCCGGATACAAGGGTCCGTCTCCCTTTCATTCTCAATGTTACTAGCCTTTGCTCCGGATTCAAAGGGTCCGTCTCCTATTCCTTCTCAATGTTATGGTCTTTACCCCGGATACAAAGGGTCCGTCCTCCCTATTCATTCTCAATGTTACTGGCTTATCATCATCTTTGATACTCGACACCATAGTGGGTGTCTTTAGAGGTCCTCTAGTTAAGAGGGGTTTTCCCTTTTTATAGCTCTTTTGTTTTGTCTACGTGGTTCTCATGTCTCACACAAGGATACTTGCTCTTCATTATGATTAATGAATAGACACCATAGTGGGTGTCATGGAAGTCCTCAATGGTTTAGAGTGGAGTTCCCCTTATGGAGTTTTCTTTGTTTTCATAGTTCGTAGTGGTTCGTCTCAAGTTCCATAAACGAGAAAGGGACTAAACTACTGTGTGCGCGCAATGATATACACAATGATATAGAAATCACACAACATGATAAACAAGCAATCCAATTTCATGCTTTGATCTTAAAGTATTTTCACACATAGCACACAGCACACAAGGCAAACAAGCCGTGTAACACGGCAACATACGAACCACACATGTCCATACCTTTTTCGCTAGTTCGAGTCGTCTCACACTCGGAGTTCCGGTCGGAGCACGCTACGATCCTTGCGTTAAGAGGTGACCTCCCTTAGTTTTCCTTGACAGTTTTTCTTACACAGGAGTGCTTGGCCTCTCGACAGATCTTAGAACATGTTCAGGGGCAGTTTGTACATATTTCCCCCAAGGAGTTTTCAGGCCTTCAAGCGTGAGGTTGCTTGATCTGAGGTTCAACCAGAGTATCGGTGTCTCTGGTCTGGTTGTTTTGTAAGAAGGTGCAGGTTATCAGTTCGTTTTTTTTTTTTGCATGAAAACACAGTAGCCTGTAGCGGCTTGGATGTACTGCAGGAGTCGCGTTTTGATCAGAAACAAGACAGGAAGGAACGGTAATGGAAGAAGAAGGAAGAGCACATTGCAAACAGCAGCGGTTACCTTGTGTGCAGAAGAGAAAGCAGAGGGGGAACGAGGGAGCTCCTGTATGTGTAGAACTGGTGCATGCAGAAGAAGGAAAAAGGATGGCCTGTTTCCCCCTGAATCGACTGGCACAATGCCGGAGGATTAAAACGCAGGGAACCAAATGACTGTGAGTGGAATACGTTTCCAATGAAAGCTTTCGTGGGAGTTTGGAAAAGAAAACAAGGAAGTTAGTGCCACTTAAAAGAAGAGACAAGCTAATTTTGGTTGAGCAATCTGCGCTCTGTACCGGGCAACAAGGAGGAGGAATTGTTTGGTACTTGCGTGGGTGGTGAAACAGTACTCAGCGCACTGAACGCCATATATAAATCATGGGGTAATTTAGTTTGTTTGTTTAATCTAGTAACGTTAGTACTACTAGATTTAATTCGCTAGTGTATATTACTGAATTTAAGCGTAGCTCAGCCGGTTAAAGTGTTCTGGGTAGGTACGGGAGGTACAGGGTTTGAACCTTGGTGGGGAGCGTTTCTGCTCCTTTTTCTCTCTCTTTTTTTGTATAAGTTAGACTTGCTTATTTAGATACGTAAGACGATATAATATACCGCGTTATGTTTATTTATTTACTTGTCACAAATTACGCGACGTTATCATTTATATTACAACGTTACGATGTTATGCAACATTACTATTTATTACGTACGACGTTATAGTATGATAACATTTCGTGTATGTATTTATTTTTTTATAAACGTACATGTATAAGTACGTGACCGGCATAGTATATAACGTTGCCATGTTTTCGGGCATGTATATATGCCCGCGCTAAATTTAATTTGTCATACGTTATCATATGTTCGAGTTATAAAACGCGTTTAATATTTAGGGGTATTTCAACTGTGTATTTGGGGAAGAAATGACCGTCAACCACACTCGATACCGGCACAAAAAATTGAATAAAGGCATTACTGTAATTCATGCGACCTGTGGGTGGAAGATGTAAAACGGGCTGAAAAACAAAACACAGCCTAACCCACCTTTATTATAAAACCTGCATTCCGGGAGTAAGCTGCAACTAGAGCTGATCAAATGGGTGGACGTGCCAGATTCGGGCCGACATTGAATTCTAGGCCCGGACGGGCCTATATTTTTGTCCAAGCGTGTTTTTAAATTTTTCGGGCCGGGCTGGGCTAGGCCCAGACTTATTTTAATCTTTGCCATTGTCTGGCTTGGTCGGCCTGGTTTTATAATTATTTTTATAATATTGTTAGTTTTTTTTGAAGAAATATATAGACTATGTATAATATTAATATAATATTAAATATAATATGAATATATGTTGTATGTAATATTAATCGATATTATATAAAATTTAAATAAATAATACAAGGTATTATATAAATTAATGTAAATATATACTTCCTCCCATTTTCAATACTTTATTTTCTAACTCTAGCATAAGAATTAAAGAGAAAAAATTTAGACTATTTTACCCTTATTTTTTGCATTGAGAATTGAAATAATTTGAAAATTAGAGTTGTAAAATAAAAGATGGGAGTAGAATTGGAAAGCAGATCACAAAAAAGACTAAAACATCTTCTATTTTGAAACTAGTGAAAGAATCCAACAAATCATATATTGAAAACAAGGGGAGTATTATATTATATTTAAAAAAATATATATAATAATCAACCGAGCCGGACAGGGCTTAGTTACAAGTCTAAAATTTTGTCGAAGCCCGACCCGATTTTTCATTTGGGTCTAATTTGTTGTCCAAACCCGTCCAGAATTTTTTTTGAACGAACTTTTCAGACTTTATTTCCAGGCCGGGACTAATTGAACCGCCGAACCGGGTCAATATTGATCAGTTCTAGCTAAAACTTATAAGCCGGTCAAGCTTGATCAAAAGTGACCCATAAAACCACGATTCCTTCGCGGCGAACGGGCCCAAAATAAACTGTCTTATTACGAATAAATCTCGGTTTTGTTTAAGCCGCGCCTCTCTCGTATAGCTGTGATTGCGGTCAATTTCAATACTATGTTAGGACCACTAATGCAGTATAGTCAGAGGCGGAGACAGGGGGGGGGGGGGGGGCGGGTGGGTGTTTGGCCCCCCCAACTCCCTCGGATACATGCTAATATCAGTTGTAATTTTTTTGTTATATAGTTTATTTATGTTATTAGATATTTGTTCGCCCCCATAACATTTTGTAAACTATCACCATGATATCACCAAATTCTATTGGTTGTCAATTTTACTTCTATTAATACGGAATATTTGTTCAATAATTATATTGTAAAAATCACTTTTAGTCTATAGTATATAAGAAAACTCTTAATATTTTTATTTTAACAACATAGTCTAAAGTAAACCAGATTATTTTGTCACTCGTACTAATCATGCACCCTACTATCCGTAATACAAGTGTTTTAAGTCTTTTATTACAGATTTTACAAATTAAAATAATATTAGAATTACTCAAAATCATTTTTAGAAGAAGTTTTTAACTACTAGTTTAGAACTATTGTTCTATATTATTGATATTAACTTACAATTTTGTATACCCATTTTTAAACGAAAATAAAAAGGTAAAATAAACGTCTTTATTAACAAATTTATATATTTCAATTTTAATATATTTCTTTATATCAAACTATATAACTAATATCAATTTTTAAAATATATAAAATGTTATATTAATTTTCAAATTAAAATCAATTTTAAAATATTAATTAATATTATTAAAAAAAATCTCGCCCCCAACAAATTTTCTGGCTCCGCACCTGAGTATAGTCTCACATCTTGTGCTGCTAGCTGGTGCGGTGGCTAGTCTGACAGTTGGTAAAACAGCTGACGACGGATATCATACGTAATAAGACGGTGACCGCAACCACAGTGAGCCAATGTCGGGAAATAAAACGGAATATTCGTCATGATTGCAAAAACTTCACCGCTGGCTGGATTTATTTACTAAGTCCTGTCAATCATGGACTCAATAATCAGCATCATCAAAAACTTCAGCCGTTTGGATTTTATGCATGTCAATTTTTTTTATATATATATATTTTACCTATTTTTACTAAATTCAACTACAAAGTATCAGTTTTAGTCACAGCAAAATGAGCCCTAAAACAAGATAGATGAATTGGTCCAGACAAACATGCCGGTTTCAGGAGAGCGACATGTCTTTTATGTAGGTATTATTATGTCTAATATGGAGGTGAGAAAAGTCTTCATCCTTTTGCTTTGAATTATTCTATTTCAGATAATACTATATTGAAAAACTACATGTTGAACTCGACCGAATCATATAGAATTATATGTTAACAAATTCAAATCTATATGCAATTTAATATTAACGATACTAAGGGTAGATTTTTTTTTTTCGGGTTATTAGCTAAGATAGAGTAACTGCACTTAACTCTAGGCTTATAGTTATACATAACATTTACATTGCACACAAATAGCAAAGAAAACCGCATCCTTAAGCGTCCATTGATAGTATATATAACATTACCAATAATTGCACTCGATCTTAAGCATGAATGTGTTCCGTTCTTCCTTTATCTCATCTACCCATTCTTGCACCACGTAAAGTTTTTGGGAAGCTTTCATTCAAGCCCATTTGATCTTACCATGTGAAACACACTAGCTGCAAAGCTACACCAGATGAATAAGTGGTGGGGAGCAATAAAATTGTCTACTTTTATTGCCTATTCTAATCACTTTTCTGTTTATAATTTACACATAACGGGGGTATATAATTCACTTACGGCATAGCCACGCATTCTTAAGTTTTATGAGCAATGGCCAATACTCATTCTCTATATATGGTCTCATATGAACAAAATAAATAAATTTAACAAAATTAAATAATCCTTAATTTCAATAATATGATCAATAAGTTGTCAACTTATTCTGACGGGTCTTGTCAATTGTTATACCGTCCAACTAAATTCAATAATGCACTAACGTTCCTTCAAAAAAAGTAATGCACTAACGATATCCAGTTATTCATCTCATAATCATGAGCTAGCTTAAATAATTCAATTTTGTTTTTCATTTTCAATTTAAAATTCTAATTTTGTTTACTTTTTTGTAAATTATACGTACAATTGTTTTATCAATCTCTTGCGTAAGTCAAAGCTCCGTTCTAAAACAGGGTGAAAATCCTTTAACCCTTGAATTTTTACCATTAAAAGTTTCAACAATAATACAATATTTTCACTGTAGAAGTCTGTAACAAAATTTACTATCAACATAAGGGTTTATTTGTTTTGTTGTTAATTTTACTTCATTTAGTAATGGAAATTCGCTTTTAACTTTGAATTGTACGCGTGCGTTTTACTTTACCGTAAAAACAGTTAAACACGATATGGGGCAGTTATTTTCCATTTCTGTTCTTTACATCGCCGAAGAAATAGAAACAGCACTCGCTCTCACGATTGGAAGTTGGTTCGTTTTCCCTGGCGTGCAATTTCAAGCGTCGTCGGCGATTGGAGGCATTTACGGAGTCCAGCTAGGGTTTAAGCTCAAACCGAAATTCTGGTAAATTGGCTTCTCCACTTTCTACGAATCTCACGGCAACTCTCCCGAACTTCATTCCATGCCGCATTTCTTGGCAGTGATAGGTCGCTCAAGGTTCTTGTATGACGTTAACTTCTCTTGTCGCCTTTTATCTCCAAGTGAATTCATGGAAAAAATGCCGTATTCATCTCGCATCTGACTGAGGCGCTCGGAAGTTCAGCTGCCACTTACACTTGTGTAATGTAAGCTTGCATAACTGAGCATGCTTATCGCCTAAAGGTTTGAATCTCCTATTACACATGAGCTTACAACTATCATGCGTATGAACTCTGGGGCAGCGATAATTATTAGAATTTCCATTCTCCTCTTTCCGCTACTTATATAATTGCTTCCCCTTCATTCTATTCGTACTTCATCTGGGTAGCTCCGTAGCTGTACTGCAACCATAATCAAATACCTTCAGTACAGGATTTTTATCTGAGCTGGAAAAATGAGTTTGAGAAGGTGCTATTGGATTAGAAGGTCAATCAATCTCCAACAAATGGAGATAACTGGACAATGGTTTTGCTCTAACAATCTAGAGTACAATTGGGCTGTGGATCCAGGAACTATTCAACTTGGCCCAGTAGGACCTTGAGAGAGAGAGAGAGAGAGAGAGAGAGAGAGACTTTCTTCTTCTCGCATCTATCCGTCTAGTGTAGTTCAGACCTAACAGTCAATTTTATGGTATGGGTGCTGTGGTAGATGGCTTCTTGGACAGGAATCAAGTGAGCAGAAGATCCAGAAACCTGTTCTTTCAAGTCCCGGAATTGGCAATTACTGGGGAAAGGATGTTTGTATTTAGAGCTTGTGGAACCTGGAGATACTGGAATGGGTCTCCTTTTCACTATTAGCTTTCTAGTATAACTCAGAAACACAGGCAGAGGACAGAAAGGCTGAATTAATTGCTTCAACTACCTAAAAACTGCAGTTTTTGAAAAGAGAACGATACTAAATCTTGGTTTTTCTGTATTTGCTTTTCATGTAATGTAATGATAGCAAACCAAACATGAACGAATCGACTTGTTCAGCTCAAAGTAGAGGTTGACCACAATTGATCAAAGAGCCAGCTTTTCATTACATCGGAGATACATGAACAAATCACTTAAAAAAGAAGTAAAACCTTACAGGTCATCATCAGTATGTTTGCAGTTTTAATACAGTATGTGTGGTGTGAGGGAGGGATAACCACTATTGCCGCCTCTGCCTCTACAGAAGTCATATATTGATATGAAATTTGTCTGTGTAGAAAGGGGTAAAAAAATCAAAGTTTACAAATCTATATAGGCATAACAAACGGTCGGAGATTTGCACATGATGTACAGTATAGAATTCCTAGCGCAGCCTGACAAAGTTCAATATCTCATCGTTTATCCACTCATACTTCTCCTTGAATGGATTCTCCGTAGTCGGTGGTGGATAGCTGTCTATGCAATCATCCCAGACATTTCTATCCTTCAAATCCCTCATCACTTCCCAAACACACGTATTGCACTTGAACCCTGCACCAAAACTCGTCATCAGAATCTTATCACCTTTTTTCAACCTCTTCTTTGCCTCCATGTAGCCTAAGCAGTACCAGAACCCACCAGCTGAGGTATTACCCCATCTATGCAGAGCCATCCTAGCTGGCTCCAGATCATAGCTACTCAATCCTAAGCCTTTCCCTACACCATCAATAACTGCTCTCCCACCTGGGTGTATGCAGAAATGTTGAATCCCAGTCTTGAAATTCAAACCCACTCCCCCAACTTTATCTGGGTATGACTTATCAAACTTTCTGAATACAGAAGTAGCTAGGATAAAACGGATGAGTTCTGTTATTGGTATGACTTTAGGAACCAAAACCCTTAAGTTCACTTTCAGGCTTTTACCTGCTACTTTCACTAGATCCTTGCTTAACCGAAACCCTGAAATCCCATCTCTATCCTCCATCTGGTAACAGCATGTGTAAGCTTCATCCTTACTACCCATATGGATTCTCACCGCTTCCTTCAGCTTCAGCATCGCCCGTTGCTTTAACGATCTTTTATTAGTGTAGAGCATGGAACACCCACCTGAGCGGAACAGGCAATTTGATAGCATAAATGACCTATCCTGACCACTGTACCAATGAGGGGTCAGTGACTCCGAGCTCAACTACGGCAAACGAGTTCTTATGGACTTTAAACAGATGCCGAAGAAGATCCACAGCAATGATGCTAGCACTGCAACCCATACCAGTGATGTTAAATGTCTTGATATCCGGTCTCATCTTGTACCGGTTCACTATCCGATCTGTAAGTGATGGAACCGAAGCCCAGAGTGACACATTCACCACCAGGATATCGATTCTTGTGGAGAGACCTCAGTATTGTCGAAGAGCTTATCGAGTGTGTCAAACATCATCTCATCGAGCTCCAGGATCCCGTCGTTGAGAGTCGGGGAATGTTCCCTGCCTTCGAGGATGGATTTTGGGCAGTACGTTGCTTCACCAATGCCCGATTGATGAATCTGAAGCAGGTAGCGGTATTCGTCTATGCGGAGGTTTTGGTTGCGCCAGAGGATGTTGCGCATGTTGTGTGTGTCTAGCTTCCTGTCCTCTGGTGGTTTGTAGCACTCGTAGTGAAGCATGTAGCAACACTGGTCACGCCTCTGGAGCGCCTTCTTTAATAGAAGGTAGGCTGTGTATGAAAGTAGAATATGCATAGAACTGCGAGAAGATCCATGCTTGATCAGTTAGTTAGTTTGTTTGTCTATTAGAGGTGGGAGGATAGTGAAGGAAGTGACGGATAAAGAGACACGGAGGTATCAATCAGGGGGGTGTTCTTCTATTTATGTAATGGGGATGGTGTTTATAGAGAGACTACTGAAAAACTAAGATAGAGGACAAAATCTGGAATAAATGTGCTTTTATTACCTCCTTTTTTTTCTGGATATCACGCGGTGTGGGCTGTAAATTTATGAGAAAGATTAAACTTCCCATCTTCCCCAAAAGAAAAAAGCTTATGTGACTGAGTTTATAGTCTGCATTGATGGAGACACGCCAGGCTGGTTCTGGGGCCCCGTCTCAATTACTACTATACTGCTACTAGGTACTATACTCTCACATCTCTTGTTGAGAATTGACTCAGATCAACAAAGATGGTCCAGTTCCATTTTAGATGTTACTCTACCCAATGATGCTTTGAAGTAAATCTTGCTTTTTTAGTGTAAGCTGTTAGTTGTTGTTATCCAACTCTGAGCGGCTATTTACTCTGTGATGTGCTTAGTTAAATGTTACACCAGCTCTATGGATTTTGTGTTCAGTTTTGTTTTGCCTTTTCGGTCATGTAGAGTCATACAACTACCTGTTAGTTGCCTTTACTACCGTTTGACAGATGTTTGGCTTTGTACTTTTGATTGATTTGATACTGCTGGTAGTAGAAAGGTAAATGCGTTTGTTGTAGTCTTTTGTGTTTCTCCTACCCAAAGTGGTTGCATTATTAAGTACTAAATGTAGATAACTTGGTTATTTATCTGGATTAATTAATTTCCATAAATTGACTACAAAATAGGTCATAACATGGCAGGGTTGATGGTATGCTTGGCAGAGTTTTGGATGTGGGGGAGAAAGATACTGGTTTAGTGTGTTACATGGTTCTTATATATACAGGAGAGCTTTCAGTAACAGTACTTTTACACGGATATGGAGTTGAAGACACATGGCAAAATGAAGAGGCCAGCCACTATGGTAACCCTCTTCAACTAAACAAGCCGTGGTAATAAATACCACCAGTGATGTGTGTGTTTCATCAGTGTATGGATGCATTCTGTCATTATGTTAATATAAAGCTAAGGTATGATTGTATCTGTGATCTGTATCTTTATGGTGCGTGCCATTAAAACGCCATTTCCTCATCTCCCAGCAACAGTGAAGAACAGCTACAACATACTACGTGGTGGGACATAGATTCCGGTTGACCATAAACGCCTCCTTCATTCAGTACCAATCGTCATTTTCCTTTTCCTTTTCTTTTGTGTGGCTCAAACTTTTTTTTCCTTTTTGAAACTTCACCATACATATTCATTCCATTAGCACTCAACAAACGAGAAAGCCGGTACAAAGGTTGCAATTGAAACCAAACCTGTAGCAAACATAAGTACATCAACTACTGTATGTAGCCTCATTCCAATGGGACGCTGCGGAAGTAAACATGCTCACACGCTGTGGAAGTAGCTAGCATGTCGATGGCAGTTGCTAGCCAATGTTATCAAAAATAAGATGGAAATGCCACTATATTTTCACAAAACTTCATAAAAATATGAATATAGATGAAAAAAAATAAAGGGAAATTTCATGAAATGTCACTATATTTTTGGCTAATTCATGAAATGCCACTAAAAAAAGAAAGTCATGAAATGCCACTATATTTTTTGAAAAATCCATGAAATGCCACTATAGATAGAAAAAAGACAAAAATACCCCTACTAGTTAACAAAGTACTTTTAAATTCATAAAATGCCCCTAAGTGTTAAAAATTAATAAAAACATCAAAATACAATAAAAATATAAAAAAAATTATAAAAAATATAAAAAATTTGAAAATTTGAAAAAAATTAAAAACTAAAAATTAAAACAATTCAAAAAATGAAAAAAAAATTGAAAAAAATTAAAATATCATTAAATATTAAAATAAAGATTTCATTTTTTAAAATTTATTTAATACCATGAAAAGAATATTGAGTTCTAAACAAATAATTAATACCAATTTTATACCAATATAGTACCATAATTTATACCAAATAAGTTTATCATACATTTTTTATTATTATTATTTTTTATCAATTTAGATTATTTATTTCATCAAAGTAAATAATTTTTTTATATTGCTGATAAATTTTAAAAACTAAAACTTGTTTGATATGTAGAATAAAACATTTTCAAAATAATAATATACAACTTATTAGGATTTTAGTTTTCAAATTTTATTAGCAATATAAAAAAATTATTTACTTTAAGAAACAAATAATCTAAATTGATAGCAAATAATAATTACAAAATATATGATAAAAATTATAGTAATTATTTGGTATAAATTATGGTACTAAATTGTAGAAAATTTGGTATAAATTATTTGTTTAGAACTCAATATTCTTTTTATGGTATTGAATAAAGTTTAACAAATGAAATATTTATTTTTTAATATTAGATTATATTTCAATTTTTTTCAATTTTTTTAATTTTTAATTTTTAATATTTTTATTATATTTTGATATTTTTATTTTTTTTGTAAATTTTTAACACTTAGGGGCATTTTATGAACTTTAAAAGTACTTTGTTAACTAGTAGGGGTATTTTTGTCTTTTTTCTATCTATAGTGGCATTTCATGGACTTTTCAGAAAATATAGTGGCATTTCGTGACTTTTTTTTAGTGGCATTTCATGAATTAGCAAAAAATATAGTGACATTTCATGAATTTCCCAAAAATAAAAATACCCTACTAATTAACAAAGTATTTTAAAGTTCAATATGCCCCTAAATGTTAAAAAAATTACAAAAATTCACAAAAATATGATACAAATATAAAAAAATTATAAAATATAAAAAAATATAATAATAAAAATATAAAATATAAAAAAATATAAAAAAATTATTAAAATTTAAAAAATTCATAAAAACGAAAAAAATGAGAAAATGGAAAAAACATAAATAACAAAACAAATATATTTCATTTTTTAAAATTTATTCAGTACTATAAAAGAATATTGTATTAAAAAATAATTATACCAATTAAGTAGCATAATTTATATCAAATAAGTACCATAATTTTTACTATATATTTTTTTATTTTCTATCAATTTATATTATTTCTTCAAACTAAATAGTTTAATTTTTTTATTTCACTGATAAATTTAAAAAAATAAAATTTTAAATATAATGATTTATTTTGAAGAAATAATTTAAATTAATAGACAATAATAATTAAAAAATGTATGGTAAAAATTATGGCACTTATTTGGTATAAATTATGATAATTAATTAGTATAAATGGGTCGAAAAATTGGTATAAATTATTTGTTTGATCACAATATTTTTTTATGGTACTGAATAAATTTTAAAAAATGAAACATTTGTTTGTTATAGTATTTTATGATTTTTTCATTTTTATAAGTTTTATAAATTTTTTGAATTTTTGAATTTTTATAAATTTAATTTTTATTATATTTTGGATATTTTTCTGAACTTTTGTAAATTTTTTAACACTTAGGGGCATATTGTGAACTTTAAAAGTACTTTGTTAACTAGTAGGGATATTTTCATCTTTTTTCCATCTATAGTGGCATTTCATGGAGTTTTACAAAAATATAGTGACATTTTGTGATTTTCTTATTTATAGTGGCATTTGATAAATTAGACAAAAATATAGTGGGATTTCATGAAATTTCCCAAATAAGATTAACTAATAGACAATAGACACTACACTATAGACCACTTACGAGCGATTCTAACAAAAAAAGAGACAAGTATGAACAAAAACAAGAAACCGAAACAACAGTTTAGCAATGTTTTTTTTTGGTTAAAATCGGAGGCCTGCTTTTATTAATTGATAGAAAGATTACAATCCTCAGCTAACTGAGGTAGGATACAATCTGGAGGGGAATCAAACATATAGAACCCGACAGTCCAGCTTAAGCCTGCTTTAGCCAACTGATCAGCAGCCTTATTACATGCTCTGGGATAGAACAGGACCTTACATTCTTCACAACTGGATAATAGACTATTACATTCATTAACTATCGGCCTCAGAGGGTGATTGGAGTTACAGGATTTGATCAATTCCACACACAGTAGAGAATCTGAACAGATATCAACACGAGGCAGCCGTAGTTCCTCAATCATCCTGGCCGCTCTAAGAATAGCTCTGGCTTCAGCTTGAAGGACTCCATGTTCCTCAAAGACCTCTGCGAATCCGGTAACCCATTGGCCTAGATGATTCCTGCAGATACCACCAATCGCTGCAATTCCAAGAGCTGAGTTTAAAGCACATCAACATTGAATTTTAGACAGTTAGAAATAGGAGGAAGCCAATGAATTACTTCCCTATGTATGTTAGCATAACGTTGTTGCGCTTCCATGGGGGGGCATTGGGATGCGACTTCAGTGTTATATACAAAGGAGCGGGCCCTTCTGTTCTGAAATAGAGCTACTAAGATGTTCCTGAGAGGAAGAAACATTCGGAATTCCCTACCAAAAACCTTCTCATTTCTCCAGTGCCATAGAGAAAAACATGTAATAGCAAAAGCAGCTTTCCATTTATCCACAATCAGAAAACTGTTAG
Organism: Limonium bicolor; assembly: GCA_023374045.1. Lineage (NCBI taxonomy): Eukaryota > Viridiplantae > Streptophyta > Magnoliopsida > Caryophyllales > Plumbaginaceae > Limonium > Limonium bicolor. Next base: position 241,532,982 of record CM041777.1, read on the forward strand.
AATTATCAATGAACGTCGAAACCCAGTCGTATATATCCAGCCTAAAGAAATTCAATTTACAGCGCGGAGCAATCAATTTGTTCCAAATCTTTTTGGCTATAGGGCAATCCCTTAAGACATGTAGCAGAGTTTCCTCTTGACTACAAAAGTGGCAGGACTTATCAGTGGTGAATCCCAAATGGAATCGCCTTGAGTTAGTCATGATTCGCCCAATACCAACCCTCAACATGAAAACTCTAACCCTCTCTTGAACATTCAATTTCCAGATCTTATTAAAGAGAGAACATTTATCAGCACGATCAAGATTTGGAACCTCAAAACTAGAAAGCATATTATATGCAGATTTGACACTGTAATTTCCATTAGATTCTATTGCCAGGTTAGATAATCTGGATCTCCACCGGGGAATACCAAAACACTATTAATTTCCTACATACCTTTGGGGCAGGAACTGCCTAATCTTCTCCCACTTCCATCCAGCTTCTTCAGTCCAATAGTCCGAAACATTGTCTTCCCAGCACTCCTTGGGAACCTCCCTTACCGTCCAATTAAGCAAGCATGGTTGGAGCAACCAGAAGTCAGACCAGAATTTAACCTTACAGCCATTACTAACTACCCATCGAGCACCTTTCTCAATGATATCGGAACATTTTTGGATGCTTTTCCAGTTGGAGGAGCACCTGGTGGTACTTGGGTTAGCATACCTCCTGCGAAGCAATCTCAAACAAAGGCTGTCAGGATTAGATACTAAGTTCCAGACTAGTTTACCGAAGCACGCACGATTCATTTCTTTGGATTTCCGAATTCCTAGACCCCCTTTGTTCTTAGGCAAGCATAATTTATCCCACCCTATTTCATGCAATTTTCTAGATCCCTCCTCATGCCCCCAAATGAAATCTCTGCAGAGACGATCCAACTCATCACACACTTTAACAGGCAGCAACTTACAATGCATAGTATGGACAGGTACAGATGAAATGGCACTCTTAGCCAAGCATATACGACCAGCCAGCGAAAGGGTCTTCATCTTCCAACCCGCTATCTATCCCTCACTTTAGCAGTGATCATGTTATTAAACTGTTTTGAAACTTTACCTTGATTTAAATAAACCCCTAGATGCTTACCAAAGTCCTTGGAAGTTCGCATGCCCGCTTCAATTCTAAAATCCGAGCCCTCTCCTCACTAACATATTTAGACAAGATAAGCGATGACTTCTCAAAACTAATTACCTGACCTGAGACTTGCAAAACTCTTCCAAACAATCTCGCATAACATGTATTTGTTTTGGCGTTGCCTTACCAAAAGAACCAGGTCATCCGCAAAAAAAACATGAGAGACTAGGGTTTACTCTTACCCAGCGAAAGCGGACTCCAATCTTTACAATTAATCCGATTCTGGACCAGCTGAGAAAATCTTTCCATACACAAGACAAAAATAAATGGAGAAAGGGGATCCCCTTGTCGAATCCCCTACCAACCACAAAAGAATCAGTTAATGTTCCATACCAATTGATTTGAAAGGAAACTGTCGTGATGCACTGAAGAATAATAGATTTCAGCCGAAAAGGAATTCCAATACACTCTAAAGTTTCCTTAATGAAATCCCAAGAAAGGCAGTCATATGCTTTAGCAAGGTCTACTTTCATAACAACAAAAACCATCTTTAGCTTTAGAGGTTTGCATACTATATAGAGCTTCCTGCACAATAACTACATTTTCAAAAATACTCCTGCCCGGAATAAAGACTGACTGACTCTCAGAGACCCAAAAAGACATGTAAGGCTTCAGCCTATTTACCAATTTTTGCTAAGATCTTATACTGCACACATAACGAAATTGGGCGAAACTGGCTAACTAAGGTGGGCTGATCAGTTTTAGGAATTAGAGAGTAATGATAGTTTCATTTAAGCTCGGGTCAAGGAATAGGCTAGAGAAAACATTTTTAATAAAAGCCACAACGTGATTGCCAACCAGTTCCAGAAAACCTGATAAAAACCCGCTGGAAAACCATCTTCCCAGGGGCATTAAAAGCTTTCATACCTTTAAGAGCAGAGAGGATCTCCTCAGTCTCCACTTCTCTATCTAAGTCTATAAGAACTTGAGAAGATAACACCTAAATTCATTACAACACGAGGCTATGATTTTATCAACTCTCTAAATTGATATTAAAGAAATCCAAAAGAAGCCTAGCCAGATCCCCAGGGTCCGTAACCCAAACCCCATCATTCCCCATTAATTGAGGATTTTGTTTCGCTGCCTTCTGATATTTACTCTAGTATGGAAATAAGAAGTGTTCCTGTCCCCTAAATTAATCCATTTAGAAAATTGTAAGTTGCTCATTTCCAAACCATCAAAATCTACTTGGCCTAGCCCGCTCCTAGGATGTTGATCAGCTTGCATATGAGAAGCGATGGACCTTGCAGTATGGGTGACAATTTCAACACGACCCGTTTGACTAACACGAACCCGACACGAAGTTAGGGTTTGGGTTTTAAAATTTGACACGATAAATAAATGGGTCAATCCGAACATGACTGTTATTAACAGTGTGGATTTGGGTTTAAGGTATGTAACCCGCTAACCCGTTTAAGTCATTTATATTAAATAAAATATATTATAAATTATAGATTATTCATTTTTATTATCAAATTTTAATATAATAAGATATATAATATTAAAATAAGTATTTAATTAAATTAAAGTTAATAATATATAGAATGCAAATCTAATGTTAATTAATCAAATTATTTTTTTTTTTATATAACTAAACATGTTAGGTGAGTTAAATATATGCGGATTTGAGTTTTAAATTTGGACATAATTAGTTAATTGGGTCAGAGGTAAACCGTTGATAACCCGGTCACCCGTTAATAAACGGGTCGGGGTTTGGGTTTCATATTTGACACGATTAAATAACGGGTGGGCGGGTCAACCCGTTAATAAAGGGTCGGATTTGGATTTAGCCAACACGATTTGTAAATTTAGATCCACTAGAAAGAATTGTTCCCGAGGGTGACTATTACTTGTGGCCTTCCCCTTCTCGATCTCAGACCTCACATGGAGTAAATTTCATATTTCATCCATGGTACCCTCGTAAACCCTCCATGCATTTATGAAATTATTAGAAAGAAATTAAATATTTCATAGATTTTTTTATTTATTCACTACCATAAAAAAGTATATAAAGTTTTTAAATACATATTTTATACTAATTTTTCTACGAATTAAGTACCGTAATTTATACCAATTAAATACTATAATTTTTACCTTACATTTTAAAATTTTTTCTAGCAATTAAAATTATTTATTCAAAATCAATTATTTTATATTTTTAACTAATATTTAGAAATTTAAATTTTTAAAATTTATATTCTATTTTACAGACAACTTATGTCTTTTAGATAACAAAAGATATTATGTCATAAAATTATCTATAAAATGGAAAAGAAACTATAAAAAAAATTTGTGAAAAAATTTGTGAAAAAAAACATAAATACTTTCTTTTGAATAAAAATTATATTTTTTACTAATATTCTGAAAAATTATTCTAAAATTTTATATTCTATATTGTAGATAACTTTATGACATAATATTTTTTGTTATACAGAATATAAATTAAAATTTATTTCTAAATATTAGTTAAAAATATAAAAATTTATTTTGAATAAATAACTAAATATCTGAAAAAATAATCTATAAAATATAATGTAAAAATGATGGTATTTAATTTTAATTGTTATAAATTATGTAAAACACAATATTTAAGATCAATTCACATTTCTTACCATCATTAGCCTGATGTAGTGATGTAGATGAAGATACAATACACTAACAATGAAGTTTCAACGTTTCTAGTTTACAAATCGAACACTTCTTTCTTCCCTTATTGGCTCAATAAGGCTATCTACAGTCACCAACGACCTACATTTATGGTTGAATTATACCCATGTGGTTGGTGGGGTACATGTGTTTAATACGACGGTAGGTAGCAGATGAGACGACTTCGAATACCAGTCGCTTCACTAATTTTTTCTTCTTCTTCTTTGTGGGTTTGTGATGGCATTTTTAAAAAGAAAAACCGGTTTGTCATGGCAATTAAATTTGTGGTTGGGAAGATTAAACGTATTCAGAAGTCAAAGGAGAGCGGCCACCTATATATGTTTAAATAGTTAGGGGTTGGTTGTGAGTAATTTCATGTAACCTTTATCATGAAAAGCATGCACATAACCAATTGGCCTTTTAATAATTTATGTACGATAAAAGAAAACTGGGTAGAACGTGATGCAACAAAATAACACTGAAATATACGCGATATTAATGTATAGGGAGGCGATTAATAAATCACTAGTACTAGATAACGTGTTAGCTATCAGTCAAAATGCATTAAATTAACTAGCTGACTAATTGCACATTTTGAGATGATAACAACGTCTTGTCATTAGATTTGGCGATAACACGTACAGAAAAAGTAGTTTATTGAGACCCATTCTTTTATTAGATTATTAGACGAGTTTATTTGATTCTGATTTGTTTTCCCTGTATGTCACATACATTAATTGTTATATTAATTATTTTTTTTTAGATTTCAACTGACAACTGACATCAACTAGATGTATCAACACACAAAAGAATGGACCTGAATCATAAGCAATACTGCAAATTCATAAGCAATACTGCAAATTGTTTTCTTATCAATCCTCTTTCCAGGTTGTTTTTATGTTTGAGTTGTTTTAACTTTTTGGTATATTTTTTTCCTCATATATTTAAATAGGAAAGTAATTACTTCTTCTTATACTCTTAATAAGTCATAACTCAATAAATGATTTTTTGACTTCTTTTCCAATGTTCAAAACATAAAATACTCCGATCTTTTTTGTCAAACTACTTTCTAATTTTATTTTTCATATTTTATCTCACAATTTTATTTTTAAAATTATTTTAAATCTTTAATAGTCTAATTTACGACACAAGAACTAAAAAATCATCTATTTAAAAAAATATGAAAACTATTAGTTAGATAAAAAAAATAGTTGTATAAATTTCTAAAACAACCTATATGGGGAGGGAGTATGAGTTCTGAGACAGGTGAATTGTACATACAATAATCTTCCATAAGATGCAGTGTTAAACATTAACAGCCAACAACTTAGAGTTAATAATTTTGGGTCAATCAATCATTCAGAGAGAAGTCATTGATTGGCTAGGCTAGCTAGCTAACAAGGCGACCACACAAGTTGGGGAAGTTAATTGATGAACCTGTTTTGTACTTATCTGCAGTCCACAATGACACATGAATAAAGAAATGGCGCTCGAATCATTATTGTGGTGGTCGGCTAGTATTACCATTTATAATGAGCGATAGATGTCTAGTCAACATACGTCGCCGTTATTGGGACAAAAATACAGATCGAAGGATCATGGTCGACGCTTTTTTATGGAAGTTTAAAATAACAATCCATAATACAATTTATTACTCCTTTTGAAAATTAATTAGTACAGTGCAGTATGAGTTTTCCTTATCTAACATATTGACAAATAAATTGAGTTTTCTCCTTCGAAAAATTGAGATGAAACAGATAGAAAATCTGGCAAATATTGATCGTATCTTGCGGAGAAGTGGAAAAAAGTGACCAACAAAAAGGTTATAAAATGTGGAGGACTCGTAATAGTGCAAGTTTTTGAGCAAGTCCAGCTGAGCTGGATTGTTGTGGACCTGCCCACCTTATTCCAAGTCTTGGAGTGGGGCAAGTAAGTCAGTAGCGTGCAGTCCTCATTAAGCAGGCAAAAGTTCTCTTCGAATCCGAAGAGTTGGTATATGAGTTACTTCAGTAGAAGTGAAGATGCGATCCTTTCAATTTGGACTACTGGAGCAATACCCAAGATAGCCTTTAAGACCAATGTCGTTTTAAGTTTTAAATTTTTTACGTCCCTTTGCTTTCAGTTGATGTAATTTTACATGTCTCTTTTGTTCCCTGGCTAGGATCCATCCTAAGCTGTACCAACCATTCTTTGGTTGAACATTGCTACTCATGTAGCCCCATGATAAAAAAAAGAAAACAAATCAGTGCAGAGCACATGAGAGGAAGGGAGGAGAAAATGTCAATAGACCAGGACAGAATAGTAGCGATTTTGTTTGCGGTGCAGAAGAATCGAGAACCGATGTGTGTGGATTCTGAAGAAGAAGGTCACCCCTTGTTCGAAGTCACCGCCACTGGGTGTCTATTCCTAATTGATTCCTCTTTTTGTCCGATCAAAACTACTTTGCACGGGTCTTGCGCGAAGAAATGCTGATAGTTTTCTCAAGCTAGAACCGAGGTCATTTGAGTTTAGCGGTCCTTGTTCTTCGTCGGCACATGCATTTGTCTTCCACCAAGTTAACAGCAAGTGGTCGACAGATGTTGGCTTCGCTTGAGGATTTCAATGGAGGTCTGCGTATTGGTTTGTATGCGAAGAACACGCACGCCGGGCAGAAGTACTCAGAGTCACAAGGGTCGATTTTGAGTGCAGAAACAACAGCTTAGATTTTTTTTATAGGGGGCTACATATGTAGCAGAAATAACCGTGAACGGTTTGTACAACACATGATAGACCTTGCCAAGCTCAGACAACACAAGTAAGAGAAAATAAAACAGAACAGGAAAAGAAATAGAACTAAAATAGCTCCTCTAAAACACCAAACCTTCCAAATTCAACGACACCAGCAGAGAGCTATTAGAGCCATGAGAGCTTCCGTCCTTTGCTCCCTATTCCAGGAATTGAAGCTTATTTGACATAACTCCAAGTTTTCTCAGTCCTTCCCTCCTCCCATCTTACTCTGAGGAGAACCTTCGACGCCTCTGCTTCCTTGACTTGCAAAATCCATCCTTTCCTTCTTCTCCACATCATTTCAACTAGTATTAGCCATCGTCCACTTTCTGGTCTTCCTATGCCTTTTATGTACTGAAAGGCAATCACTGTGATGTTTGATTACCTCTCCCACCCTTTTTAAGAATACGATCTAAATTCGCAAGGGACTTCCTTGGATGCGGGAAGTGTATGCGCAACCTCTATCCATACTTAAAACATTCACGAGCCTCTGCTGAAATCTTGGCGAGTAAGAGCTTATGTACTGGTTTGTTCTTTTTGCATCTGAAAGTTCTCCGAGTGTTATTCTACGCTGTACTTTTCTCAGGTGAGATATCAACCATCAACTGAATTCCAGGTACGCGGCTCTCATCTACTGCAGTTGGTCGACCGTCATTTGGACTGACCGGGGATCCAACTTGAGCTATCTGATCGCCTTCGCTCTCTTGGTCAGCCATGAGCCAATCTTGACTTTCGCTACCCGAATGGACTTCCCCATGCTTAACATCGGCCTTTACAGTTACGGATTGGACAAAACCAGTAGTTGTCTATATCATCTGCAGGCATGCATGAGGTCCCAATTCTCAACGTGAACCATCTCTTGTGCAAGTATATAAATAGAAATATGTGTAACTTGTGAATTATGGATAAGTGCAACTAATCAACATAGTACCATAAGTGTTGTATCGATAAGTGCTAGGTTAAACCCGATAAATTGGGGATGTAGCCGGGTGGTAAGCGTACTTGTTCAACTTAGTGCAGACAAAATCAAAAAGTAAACTAAAATGAACTTGTAGTTTATTGGATGAAAAAATGTATTATACATGGTTGTAATCACCTAAATTCACCCAAACCTTCTCTTGATCTCACTTCACTCTAGTATTCTATTAAAACTAAAAATCCAAATCATGGACCAATCAAATGCTATTTTGTACCTCTTATTCAAGTTAGGCTTAAGTCACTGGATAGCATCAATAGCAAAAACTCAATCGTAGCTAAAGAATCAACAACTAATTAAGAAAGAAAAAGCTGAAGTTTCTCTCTCTTTTGGTCACAATTCCTAACTTAAAACCACATGTTGCTAGGAATCACCATAAATCTATAGGAGATCAATCTAGAGCAGTGGATAAGCATTGGAAAGAAACAACTATATTAAATGAAGTTAGGTTGTACAAGCATGTGTGGGGATTTAGGGTCAAACCCCAATCCCAAGGTACAAAATATAACTACTCAAGCATTTAGATTCTTCTTCTTCTTTGCTTCTTTCTTCTTTTTATGCTCTTTGTTCGTGTGTGAAGTCATGCGGTCAAAGAATGTGAATGTTTTCCTCTCGATTATGCTTTTAGTGAATACGATGTGTTTTTGTGTATGTGTAGTCCGGGTAGGTGTCCGAATATGTATACCTGGACCACAGTGTCATGGTGCGCTCCAGTTCTCTTTCTAATATTGTGTTCGGACTTGCGTCCCCGCATTGTTGGGCAAAACAGTGTTGAAACTATCTTGCTAACTATGGGCAGTGAACCCAATCATTGTAGTACAACAAGGTCGTATTCACAGGGACTTCGTAACTATCTAGCTAATTATAAGCTTAGTAAATGTGCAAGAGGATATATACAAAAGTGCATAAATGTAAATTATGGGTTTTGGGTTGTAATTGGAGAAATAAAGAAAAACAATAAACACTAAACTAACTATCTAGGATAGGTGTAGCCCGGGATGGATATTTGCACCCGTCCTCCCTTACTACCGATTGTCGAACCTCGAACTCACAGCTAAACCACGGGAACGCTTAATTAATTAGCAACCTAATCTAGGCCTACTAATCCTAACCAATTTAATCGAGACTTCTCATTCAGCTAAGCCCGGGTCAATCGATAGCACTAAGCTCAAGTTCCACTAAGGTTGCAATGTAGTCTAATCTCAAAATCATCGAAATCAGTACACCGTTTTAGTCTCTAACAGTTTAGGTTTCTATCTCTAAATAACATTTTGATAGAATCCCACAATAATGCTAAACTAATAGGTAGGCCAAACCAACCAATTTAACACATAGAAGACAAATTGAGCAAAACCCTTAACAAATCCCCAAATCATGAGCAACAAGTTTAGAAGTCATAAACACTCAATAATCATCTTCATTAAGCTCAAAGACTAAAATAAAGCACAAACACAAGCTCAAGATTCAACAATGGAGTTTTAAGGGATTTGGGACAAAATCCCCAATCCCTAGCTACAAATGATTCTACACAGCCATAGGAGAGAAAATAAAAGAGCAAGGGATAGAAGTAGCCATTAATGGAGCTTGGAAGGAGGTGAGCTCTCTTCTCTTTCTCCTTCTTCTTCTTCTTCTTCTTCTTCTCTTTCCTCTTCTTTTCTCCTTTAGAATCGCCCTTCCTCTCTGCTTTTGGGGCGGAATTCGACTGAATGAAGAATGGGGAAGTTTTCCCCAAATTCCCATTTTAAAAGCAGATCTGGGCTATTTTGACCCGCCCGACCTTGCAAGGTCAGTCCTAGGGTCGGTCGGAGGTTAGTAGCAATTTTCGGGCGCGTTTTTAAGTTTCGAACGACCTTGCAGGTCGTTCCTAAGGTCGGCGATTCCAGTAGCTTGCAAAACGCAAATCTGGGCAAAATTTGGGCCCGACCGACCATGCAAGGGCGGTCCTAAGGTCGGTCGGAGTCAGACTAACTTCAAAACGCTGTATCTCTTTTTTTACTCCGATTTTGGATCCATTTGCGCCCACGCGTTCCTCTCTTCGTCTACTTTACTCCTAGTTATTTACTCCTCCATTTAAATCATAAATGTGTAAGACACCAATGAAACACAAAACTAGAGGAAAAAAGCTAGAGTGGAGAAATGAGCATGAAAATGTGATTAACATATGAAATACACCCCTAAAACATGCTCATTTGGACACTCATCACAATCTCTGGCAACGGCGCCAAAAACTTGTTGGGCAAAACAGTGTTGAAACTATCTTGCTTACTATGGGCAGTGAAACCCAATCATTGTAGTACAACAAGGTCGTATCCACAGGGACTTCGTAACTATCTAGCTAATTATAAGCTTAGTAAATGTGCAAGAGGATATATACAAAAGTGCATAAATGTAAATTATGGGTTTTGGTTGTAACTGGAGAAATAAAGGAAAGCAATAAACACTAAACTATCTAATCTAGGATAGGTGTAGCTCGGGATAGGATATTACACCCGTCATCCCCTTTCTACCAATTGTCGAACCTCAAACTCATAGCTAAACAACGGGAATTTAATTAATAGCCAATCCAGGTCCATTAATCCTAACCAATTTAATGGGGACTGAATGTTCGTTCAAATCCCCAATTCAATCAGAAGCATTAGCACAAATCTACCCTAAGTTGCATGAGAGCCTCATCACAAATCATTGAAAATCGGCTAACATTGATTAGTCCCAACGGTTTAGGTTTCTATATCAGAATATCATTTGATAGAATCCACAATAATGCTAAACTAATGGGTAGTCCAAACCAACCAATTTCACATAGAAGACAAAATTGGGCAAAACCCTTAAATATCCCCAATCATGGGTGACAAGTTCAAGAGCCTCAAACACACAATTATTATCAGTATTCAGCACAAGAACCAAAATAAAACCATAAATGAGTTCAAGAATCTACAATGAAGTTTAGGGATTTTTGGGACAAAATCCCAATCCCTAGCTACAAATGATTCTACACAGCCATATGAGAGAAAATAAAAGAGCAAGGGATAGAAGTAGCCATTAATGGAGCTTGGAAGGAGGTGAGCTTCTCTTCTCTTCTCCTCCTTCTCTTCTCTTCTTCTTCTTCTCTTCTCCTCTTCTTTTCTCCTTTAGAATCGCCCTTCCTCTCTGTTTTTGGGGTGGAACTCGACTGAATGAAGAATGGGAAGTTTTCCCCAAAATTCCCCGTTTTAAAACGCAGATCTGGGCTAATTTTCGACCCGACCGACCTTGCAAGGTCGGTCGGAGTCAGAGTAGCAATTTTCGGGCACTTTTTAAGTTCGACCGACCTTGCAAGGTCGGTCCTAAGGTCGGTCGATTCCAGTAGCTTGCAAAAACGTAAATCTGGGCAAAATTTGGACCCGACCGACCTTACAAGAGCGGTCCTAAGGTCGGTCGGGGTCAGACTAACTTCAAAACGCTGTATCTTCTTCGTTTTAACTCCGATTTTGGATCCGTTTACGCCCACGCGTTCCTCTCTTCATCTAATTTACTCCTAGCTATGTTACTCCTCCTGTTTAAATCATAAATGTGTAAAACACCAATGAAACACAAACTAGAGGAAAACAAGCTAGAGTGGAGAAATGAGCATGAAAAGTGTTGATTAAACATATGAAATACACCCCTAAAACATGCTCATTTGGACACTCATCACATATCTCTAAACATTGGTCCGGGTTTGTGTTCTTGTACACATCCCAAAAGTTGATAGAAACATTTGGTCCAGGTCAGCAAAACTCGGATAGATACCTGGACCACCTTCTAAAATGGACAAAAAGCTTTGAATGGTGATTGGTTCACGTCTCTTCATTTGAACACAGACCTAGACAAGCTCGAAAATGCACCAGATATGTCGTTTAGCTATCGTTTGGTCCCGTTTTGATCCTCAACCTCTCAACACGCATTCCAAGACCTCGCCCATGCACTCGAACAACTTTTTTTGTATCTTTCATACATGTTCCAATGAGCTTTACCTAAATTAAACCAAACTGTAGGTTTACTAATATTAATAAAATACTTTATAAAGTGGTAATAATAGGTTATAGATCATATAAAATGATGGTGTATATAAACTCTTTAATTGCATATTTCACTACTTCTCAATGGTACATACTGAGTCTTCTACCTCTAGACAATCTATATGGATGATAGAGCAAATGATCTCGTTAGATTTAGGTTAGAATGGTAGTTTATTCAATACTAGTAATCAATTCCAGTTATGGATGGTTAAAGTTTTAATGGGCCATGTGTTAGTTTGATAATGTATGTTACTCAAGTAATATGCTTGTGGTTATGAAGTCTCATTAGCACTTGTATATTTTCTCATCTTATGAATATATGTGGGCTGTTTTGAAAGAAAAAAAATCTATCTATTTCATGATTTCATCATGTTTGTCTCTATCTAGCAAAGCAAATTTTGTCTCGTTTTGTCAGTCACACCCTTCTCCTTCTCCTGTCTTTCCCTCTCTCCCTATTCCAATATCTCATCTTCCTCAGGATCAACTGATCCTTTTCCCCCCTCTCCCAGAATCGAATTTTAACGGGAATACCATCAAACTCATCTATCTACTTTGTTGATTAATGGATTCCGATATCAAATACATAGAGGTTAGCAGGTTTCTCTATTAAATTACATACCTCATGAATATCTTCAAATATATAAATGAATTAATTTATATGTTTGTTAAATAAACTGTTGCATGATGCAGTGTTTCATAAGTAAAGGAGGTTTGAAACTGTTCACGTGCAACTGGCTCCCTGCTCCATCTTCCATGAAAGCTTTGGTATTCTTATGCCATGGATACGCCATGGAGAGCAGCATCTCTATGAACAAGTGTGTATATTTATTAGGTTTTTTATTTTTTTTACTCTATGTGATATTATAAATAATATATTGAAATTAGTATTATTAATGTGATTTTTTTTAATTTGGTTAAAGAAGTAGTACTATTTTTTATAAATTATTTGAAACATTATGTAATTTGTAACAAATAAAGTAACTTATGAAAAATGTCATAAGATAAGTAGTTTTTTTAAATCAATAGTGTTGGAACCCTAGGTTTTGGTGATAATGGCATCAAAGTAAATGTGGATGACAAAAAGAGTCTCACTACGTAAGGAGTCGTTCTGCAACATATGATTTTCTTGGAAAGTTCTAGAAGCTAGAAGGTGAACCTCCACTGTTAAACGTGGAGAAATACAAGGAAATAACTGCTACACACGTTCACGTATGACCAACTTCGATAATCAAGGTGGTCAAGGTTAAAGAAGGCCAGAACGAGTCTCACTACAGAGTATAGCTGATATATTTCCTGCCCAATGCTTAGTGGGAGGTCGTGAAAACGTTAGTTTGCACATCATGGGAGCATCTACTTTGGGTTTTATCAGTATTTAACCAGTTAGAAGTTATTTACAATAGTTAGGGTTTTTCACTTACACATTTCTAGAGCGAGAATCATATTGAGAGAGAGCTTTCACTTTGAGAGATTACTTTTGAGACTAAGTTCGTTCTATGCTCATATAGATTCATCTAGCTTATAGAGCTATTGCACCCAAACACTCCACATGCTGTATTGATCTATATTTAGAGTATCTGAGTGTAGGTGCTGGGCAGAGCTACTCTGTCTAACCCCAAGCGTAGAGAACTAGGTTGTAAATTCATTATTGAGTTTTCAATACAAGTTTTCTCTGCTTGTAAAATTAAACGAAAGCTTCCGCATCTATATCTTTAGGCATAGTCGAGTTGGTTTGAGACTAACACCTTAGACCTACTCGATCAGCACCCCGATCCTATCAAGTGGTATCAGAGCTTGCATTGGCTGCAAAATCTCTCAAGATGGCAGAAATTTCCTACTCAGAGGAGGCTGAGTCAGGCACCACCAGTTTGATGTGCTTGATGGCTCACAATGGTGAGAAAACCGCTCATGACCAGGTAAGTAAGACTCCCTCTACGTAGGTTTTATCTAATCTCGCATCTAGTGAAAAGTTTGTACCCTCTTTATATATTTCCACATACTTTATAGATACAAATCATCCCGAGTTCAATCTAACCGAGGAAGTATTGCTTTACTTTATGAAATAATTCACATCCTAAAAGGGCATATCCCCAAAGATCGACTCAAACTCCATGAATCTGATAACACTATTCAAAAACTTCAGAACGAGTTGAGCGACGCTAGAACCCTCATCAATATCTTAGATACAAGAAGTCACTCTACATCAAAAACTTCAAAAGAAAAAATCCAAACCACATCCAAAAGCTCTCTTTAAGCCACTTACTTTTGTTCGAGAAGTCGCCGCCATTGAAAAACCAAAGTGGTGTGAAGAAAAGCTTATTGAGTCGAAATCCAATTAAACAAAACTTGAAAAGGAAGTTGAACCTCTCACTTTTCCCCTTATAAAGGTGTAGAGCGACTCTCTCAAATCAATGGCTTCAATATCATGATTGAAAAGTAAAAATAAAGTGGATCGTACTAAAATGACATCAAGGCCAAATAATCTTTCTCGTCGTAAGCTTCAACGTGAGAAGTTTGCAAATAAGTTTAGGTGACAGAAGAAGTATGTTAGACTCTTTCCGATGAAAATTTGCGGATATTGTGGTTATGATGGTCATACGACCCTTCTTGTAATAAACTTTGTCATGACTTGTCATTTAGTATATCTCGTGTGTCTATAATTATCAAAGCTCGTGATCTTTACTATAATAGTTCTTCATCATTGTCTAAGGGGGGACCCAAGTACATATGGGTTCCCAAAACTAACCAGTAGCTTTTTGTAGGCAGAATGGCTCAGACACAATGACTCTTAGTTTCTGGAAAGTGGTTGTTCAAGATATATGACAGGAAACCTAGATAAGTTTACGACTCTCTCTGACCATCAAGGGAGAAATGTTACTTTTAGAGACAACATGCACGGTGAAATCATAAGAATTGGCTCCGTTGGCAATATGGCAGATTGATAGGAATTTCTGATATGTATATAAGAATCATGTTCAGAAAGCAAGCAGCCTCCATCTGCAAATCATGTGCAGAAGCAAGTAGACTCTCTCTACGAATCTTGTGCAGAAAGCAAGTAGACTCGCTCCAGCTTCAAGTACTTTGAGGACTATGGTATTTTTGATTAAAATGTTACCATTATGTATAATAATACCAAGGAAGGTAATTATTGCTCTACATATTCAAATTCATCTCATTTTTTAATAAGTACATGGGTGAGCACTGTAATTTCTTAAAGCTCATGGGTGAGGATTGTAATTTTCCAATACCTCATGGATGGACACTGTAATTTTCTAAAGTTCATGGGTGGGTATTATAATTTCTCAATACCCCATAGGTGGGCAATGTAATTTTCCCAAACAAAAGAAAGACAGAAATCTCATAAGAAGGCTAAAAGCAAGTGAATTAGCATTATCTCTTCAACTTATAATCAATTTGAAGAAGACTCTTGCTCCGGGCACCTCCTGCAAGACAACAAGAGTGGAAGTCAAGTGACTCTGGTTTGCGCTTCACAGCAAGGCTGACTTGTGCATATGGGTATGAATACTTCGGTCAATAAGCTTCACTACCGCGGTTAGCCATATCTCGCACTCTCTTGAGATTCAAAATGAATGGGTCAATACCAAGATGCAAACCAAGTCTTGAACCCCATTTCCTAGCCTACACCCCTGACCATACTTTTAACCTATTTCAAACTTTGTTTATCTTGGTGGTGTTTTTATCAAACTTTGACACACTCTGTTGGTTGACTATTTAGCCATGTGATTGCTTTTAGATGCCTAGACTCAGCTTGTTTTTCAGGATGATGTGAAAAGGGGGAAAGTGACGAATCCCATTCTTAGTAAGACGAATTAATGTTTTTGGTGGTAGGAAGACTTAAACTGCACCTATGGATTTTGCCGTACTTGATGGTCAAGCAGACCGTATCTGTTTAAGCTTAGTTTAATTTTACTATGCTCCTTTTACTAGTCTTATCTTAAATAACGTGCTCAAATTTAGGGGGAATATTGGACTAAGGGGGAACCAGTCAACGAGGTTGGTTCTTCCAAGCTTATTTTGATTGTATATCTTTTTTGCAGGTTAACCCTTACTACGGGATTCACTCGAGTGATTTTTGGCATCATCAACAAAAAGGGGAAAATGTGTGAATATGTTAGAGTTTTGATGAGATTGCCAAAGCCTAGCTGCTAGCAAGAGTCGACCTGAGAATTGATGCAATGAAAATAGAACAAGTCAGTGAGAGTATGAGTTTAATGAACAGTAACTCCCAGTGAAGAGAACAAGTCATCTAGAGCCCACCCTTAGACAAAGAGTCAAGATAGATTGAGTTTGGTTGTTAACCAGACTCGATCTGACAAGCGGTTTACATTTATCTCATCTTATTAATGATGCTCAACTTAAGAGGGAACTTTAGTTCATCTTGAAAGAGTCGGCTCTTTGCCATGATCAGCAAAAAGGGGGAAAGTATTGGAACCCTAGGTTTTGATGATAATGGCATCAAATTAAGTGTGGATGACAGAAGGAGTCACGCTATGTAAAGAGTTGTTCTGCGACATAAGATTCTCTTGAAAAGTTCTGGAAGTTAGGAGGTGAACCTCCACTGTTAAAACGTGGAGAAATACAAGGAAATAACTGCTACACACGTTCACATATGGCCAACTCTGATAATCAAGGCGGTCAAGGTTAAAGAAGGCCAAAACGAGTCCCACTATAGAGTAGTTGATAAATTTCTCACCCAATGCTTAGTGGGAGGTAGTGGAAACGTCAGTGTACACATCACAGGAGTAGTTACTTCGAGTTTTGTCAGTATTTAACCAGTTAGAAGTCATTTGCAATAGTTGGGTCTTTTCACTTACACATTTCTAGAAAGAGAGTCATATTGAGAGAGAGCTTTCACTTTGAGAGATTATTTTTGAGACTAAGTTCGTTTTATGCTCATATAGATTCATCTAGCTTATGGAGCTATTGCTCACAAACACTCCACATGTTGTATTGATCTATATTTAGAGTGCTTGAGTGTGGTGTTAAGTAGAGCTACTCTGTCTAACCCCAAGCGTTAGAACTAGGTTGTAAATTCATCATTGAGTTTTCAATACAAGTTTTCTCTACTTGTAAAATTCAACAAAAAAGCTTCTGCATCTATATCTTCAGGCATAGTCGAGTTGGCTTGAGACTAATACCTCAGACCTACTCAATGAGCACCCCGATCCTATCAAATAGTTACAGTAATTGCATTGCAAAGGAAGAAAAGAAACGAAAGTGAATTAATATATTTTTATTTTTTATTATTAACAAATATATTTTTGGCTTTTGGGTTAGGTCTTGGGTTAAGATCTCTACTCTAACCCAACCCACAAAATTAGCTTATTACCCTAACCCAACCCAAAAAATAAATGGGTCAATAACCAAGACCCTAACCCGCAAAAGTATGGGTTGGGTTTAGGTTGGGTTTCGGGTTGGGTCAAAATTGTCAGGTCTAGGTATATGTCTAATTTGGAGGTGAGAAAAGTGTTCATCCTTTTGTTTTGAATTGTTCTATTTCAAATAATACGAAATTGAAAGCTAATTGTTGAACTAGACACGAATCATATAGAATTATATGTTAACAAATTCAAATATATAAGCAATTTTCAATATAAACATATACATAAAATTTGGTATATGAATTATGCAAATTATAACTAAGGGTAAGAAACTTTTTTCTTGCTTATTAGCTAAGTTAGAGTGACTGCACTTAACTCTAGACTTAGGGGGCGTTTGTTTCGAGCGGGGAAACGGAATGGAATCAGGAAAGGGAATGAAGAGGAATGTAAAAGAATTCCCTTTGATTTTCCTGGTTGTTTGTTTGAGCTGGGGGGAATTAAATAAATATAGGTCAATGGTCAACGGTTGCCGACTGCCGGTCAACGGTCATTAATTGTCGGTCAACATTCACCGGTCACTGGTCAATGATCATTAGTCATCGGTCAATGGTCATATATCCTCGGTCAACATGTACTAGGGAAAGGGAATCCCATTCCCTAGTAGCGGGTGAGGAATCAAGATAAAGGGTTTTAGGGTAATCTCATTCCCTTTCCCTTTCCTGAATATAGAAAAAACTGACAAAACAAACAGTAGGAAAGGGAATCACTCCGATTCCCTTTCTGATTACCCCAAAACAAACGCCCCCATAATACATTACATTTACATTGCACACAAATAGCAAAGAAAAGCTCATCCTTAAGCGTCCATTGATAATATATACTTGCACTCTTAAGCATGAATATGTTCCGTTCTTCCTTTATCTCATCAACACATTCTTGCACCACGTAAGGTGTTTGGGAAGCTTCAATTCAAGCCAATTTCTTACCATGTGAAACACATTAGCTGCAAAGCTACACCAGACGATGAAGTGGTAGGGAGCAATAAAATTGTCTGCTATTATATTCTATTATAATCACTTTTCTGTTTATTTACACATAACGTGCTAAACAGTTCACTCAAGGCATAGCCATTCTCTATGGTCTCTAGCGAGCCACTACCACTGCTTGAGAAGGTATGCACTTGAAAGTCTATACCTGTTAATTTGGGTCGATGGATCTGGTTGATATCAACCCTAACCTAATTCATTTAAAATATCATTAACCCCAATTCAACCCAAAAATAAATGGGTCAAAAAATCATGACCCTAACCCAACTCACTTAAAATCTTTAAACCCTAACCCAACCCACCCAACTCGTTTTTAAGCAAACACAATACCCCATATTACTAAACACATTCATAAATGTCAAAATACATAAGAACAAACTGTATAAATTTAGTATAACAACAACAACTTCGATATACCACTTTTCAAAGTACAAAAACTATTTTTCACAACCCTGGATAACATTACGTAATATATTAAATTGATACACTCACATGCCTTAGATAGCATTTGATATACCATTTTTCAAAATACAGTAGCTACTTCTAGAACTTAATAAACATAAAGTACTATACTTATCCCGCTATACTATCATCACACACATATATTATATATATCATACTTTTGTTCATCCTTCTACATCATCTATCAGTTGTGTTGTTTCATTTTGAAAAAATCCAAAATAGATATCGTTCATAAAAAGCTACATCATGAAGTGTTACCTACACAACAACAATTACGAAGCATGTTGTGACAAACTAAACAAATAAGATGTGAAATCAAACCTCTCAAACTAATTGTTTAATATGTAAAGCTGGTTGCGGCCGTTTGTTAGATTAACACAATGAAGTGTGTGATACTTTTAAAGGTTGGATAATCCAACTAGACTTTGGTTGATTCGTAAAATATTTTCCGCTTAAGGCTAAGACATATAGTTTAGTCTGAAAAGTAATATATGTGTATATATATATATTTATTATTAATAAATATATTTTCGAGTTTTGGGTTGACTCGTGGGTTTGGATCTCTACCTTAATCCAACCCACAAAATTAGCTTATTATCTATACCCAACAAAAAAAATGGATCAATAATCAAGACACTAACCCACAAAATTATGGGTTGGGTTAAAGTTGCGAGATCTACATGGCACCCAAACACTTTGTCTTATTCCTCCTATGAATAAAGCATGGTAGTTTTATCGAATTTAATTTATTCTTGCAATATGCATCCAAGGTTCAAATGAACAAAATAAATGCATTTGACGAAATAAAATAATCCTTAATTTTCAATAATAATGATCAATATATAAGTTTCCAACTTATTCTGACGGGTCTTGTCAATTAAAGTTATACCGCCCAACTAAATTCAACAATGCACTAACGACATTCAATTATTTATCTCATAATCATGAGCTTAAATAATTCAATTTATTTTTCATTTTCAATGTTACATCCTATATTTTTTGTTTACATTTTTATAAATTATACAATTTTCCTATGGATGGATACCTTGCATAAAAGTCAAGCTCGATTATAAAACAGGGGGAGCTTCCTTTAACTCTTGAATTTTCCCTTTAAAAGTTTCAAAAGTAATATATTCAATATATAAGTTCGTAACAATATTTACTATAAATATAAGGATATTTCCCCAAAACAAACAACTCATTCATTCGTGCAACATTTACTATTTGTTTTGTTGTGAATTTTACTTCATTTTCTAATGAAAATTCGCTTCAACTTTGCATAGTACTATATTGCGTGTGTTTTACTTTACCGTAAAACTAAAAACACCATATGGGGCGATTATTTTCCATTTCTGTTCTTTACATCGCCAAAGGAAAAGAAACAACAATCGCTCTCACCGTCACGATGGGAAGTTGGTTCATTTTCCCTGGCGTGCAATTTCAAGCGTCGTCGGCGATTGGAGGTATTTGCGGAGTCCAGCTAGGGTTTAAGCTCAAGCCGAAATACTGGTAAATTGGCTTCTCCACTTTCTGCAAATCTAATTCTTCCGAACTTCATTCCATGCCGCATCTCTTGGCAGTGATAGGTCGCTCAAGGTTCTTGTATGACGTTAACTTCTCTTCTCGCCTTTTATCTCCAAGTGAATTCATGGAAAAAAAATGCCGAATTCATCTCGCATCTGAGGTGCTCGGAAGTTCAGCTGCCACTTACACTTGCGTAAGGTTTGAATTTCCCATTACACACGAGCTTTGCGTTAGCCACACTTCATCAGAAATGATGTACTTCAACTATCATGCGTAGAACTCTGGGGCAGCGATATTTGTTAGAATTTCAATCCTCCTCTTTCCGTACCGCTACAGCGCTACTTATATTATTGCTCCCCCTTCATTCTATTCGTACTTCATCTGGGTAGCTGTACTGCTACCATAAACAAACACCTTCAGTACAGGATTTTTATGTGAGCTGGAAAATGACTTTGAGAAGGTGCTATTGGATTTGAAAGTCAATCAATCTTCAACATATGGAGATAATTGGACAATGGTTAGGCTCTAACAATCTAGAGTACAATTGGGCTATGGATCCAGGAAACTATATTCAACTTGGCCCAGTAGGACCTTCACGAGAGAAAGACTTGCTTCTTCTCGCATCTATCCATCTAGTATAGTTCAGACCTAACAGTCAATTCCATGGTGTGGGTACTGTGGTAGATGGCTATCTGTACTCCTTGGACGGGAATCAAGTGAGCAGAAGATCCAGAAGCCAGTTCTTTCTAATCCCGGATTTGGCAATTACTGGGGAAATGAAGTTTGTATCTAGAGTCTATGGCACCAGGAGATACTGGAATGGGTTTCCTTTTTCACAATTACTAGCTTTCTAATACAACTCAGAAACACAGGCAGAGGACAGAAATGCTGAATTAATTGCTTCAACTACCTAAAAACTGCAGTTTTTGGAAAGAGAGCGATACTAAATCTTGGTTTCTTCGTATTTGCTTTTCATGTAATGAAAGCAAACCAAACATGAACGAATCGACTTGTTCATCTCAAAATAGAGGTTGGCCACAGTTGATCAAAGAGCCCGCTTACATCGGAGATACAAAAACAAATCACTTTAAAAAGAAGTAAAGCCTTACAGGTCATCAGTATGTTTGCAGCTTTAATACAGTATATGTGGCGTGAGGGAGGGATAACCTCTATTGCCGCCTCTGCCTCTACATAAGTCATACTCCCTCCGTTAAACAATAACTGTCATTTTAGAAACTTGCACACTTATTAAGAAAGTAGAACAATGACGCCTTTTCTATATAGATAATAATTATTTTTGTGTTAAATAGTAGGGTTAAAAGTGGAAAAAAATGTGTCAAAAATTAGAATGACAGATATTTTTAAACAAGAATCATATCCTAAAACGACATATATTAATTAACGGAGGGAGTATATTGATATGAAATTTCTGTGTGGAAAGGGGTAAAAAATTAAAGTTTACAAATTTATATAGGCATGACAAACGGTCGGAGAGTTGCAAGCACATCGCACGATCGAGGGGAGGGTCTCTAGGGCTGTTAAGAATATAGTGATGTTGAATTCAGATCCTAGTGATGAGAGGACACTTTGTCTCTTTCCAGTCTCTCCACGCTGTTACTTTGTTCTCAACTACCAAGTTAATTCTATTTTGGAAATCAGTATAGTGATAAGGGATAATTATAGGTACGAAAGAACTTCCCGTTGTATTGAGTTCTTTGAAAAATGGCGGGCTTCAAAGATTACTTGCTGGTTTTTTCTTACTCTTGATCTTCTCGTGCTGGTTTACTACATCATCCTAAGTCAAGGAAAAACGTTTGAGAGAAAAATTTAAAAAAAAAAAAGGAGTTTGACCAGGAAAAAGAAGTAGGAAGTTGTTACAAGTTTTAGATATGGATGAGTTCTTGATAAATGGGAGAAGCTGAAAATCCACCCCGCTAGGATGGAAAGAGTAGAAGGAGAGTTGCTAAAATATAGTTCGTTGGATCAGGATATTCAGAATGTGTAATAACCCGGTTTTGTTTTAATTTCTTTGCGTTGGATTTTGCGTAACATTTTATGATTTTAGTGTTTTATGACATTAGGACCTTCCCGACATTTAATTAAAAGAAGAGGATAAAGTGGTCTTTCTCCCTCTACTAATTCAGTGAGTAAATAAGGAAAGGAATTCCTTATTCTTTTATTCCCGTTCAGTTTAGCGTTGTCGAATTTTTTTTTTATTCCCTTCGTTGTGAGAGCGCTCTTGACTTCTCCTCTCCTCTCCTTCTAGAAAATTGTCTCTGATTTTGGTGTGAATTGCTACTGTGTGTTGGTCGCCTCCTCTGTTGTTGCTTGGATATTCTTCTGCGGTGTTTCAGGTTTGTATTGTTGTAATTTCGGTGGTTGTTCGTTGTTGATTTGAGAAGTGACTGTTTTCTGATATTGGGTCAATCGAATTGTGAATCCAGTGTCATTGTGCTTCTCCGTTGTCTGTGTTCTGCTCGGTTGGCTGTTGGCATTGTTGAGATCTTTTTCCGAGCCTCAAATCGATGTAAGTGGGGGATGGAATCGGGTGGTTTGCTCACCCATGGGGTGCAGTTTTTAATTTGCGTTTCCGGTTGGAATTTACGTTGCGTTGGATGATTTCACTTCTGAATTGTGTTGGTATGTGAATGGATCAACCCCCCTATGGGCACTGATTTAACATTCTGGAAGGTTTAGTTGATTTTGGTGATGATTTGTGGTGATTATCGGCTCTATTTCTGTTCTGCAAACTGTGGTTTTAGTGACGTCCAGACGTCTGTCCGGACTTGTATGTCCCGATATGTCATCTGGCACGCTTGTTGGTTTCTGCATTTTGAAGTTTCTGGAAATCAATCCAGACATGTATGTCCGAACAGGGTGCAAGGACGTTTTCTGTGTTTAACTCTTGACATGTGTTTGAACTTGTAAGTTTGGACACATGGCCGGACATCTCCAGGTTTTGAAATTCGACATGTCTGGACATACATGTCCGGACACATGTCCGGACGTGTCTGTATGTTCAAATTCGAACGTCCGTCCGGACTTGCAAGGTCGGACGCAAGTCCGGACAACCTTCTGTTTTCACCTTGACATGTGTCCGGACATGCAAGGTGAGACGCATGTCCGGACATCTCTTTTGTTTTGACTAAAATACTCATTTGAGCTCTGTTTTGACTTTTGTTTGTGGGGTTTTGATCCCCCTAAGTGTGATAAGAGTTTTATGCATGTGTTGTGCTTATTTGAGCGCTTCTGATCAATGAGATTTAGCTAAATGTTTTTGGGACATAGTTACTAAACTTCTGAGCCTTGGATAGTCGGGTTGGGCTGTCCCGTAGAATACTGCAGGAATTCCTTCTGTATAAGTTCATTAGGGTTTCCCTTAGGACGTTTAGTGACCGACGGGTCCAATAGTTGTCTCAGCTTCTGATGTGGGATCGATGGATCCGTAGGACATTAGTGTGTGTCCTTCTGATGTATTAGCAGATTGCTAGTGTCCAACCCTGTGATTCTATTTTTGAAAGCCCGACTGATGATTTGATGTGATCTTTTGCTCTGTTTTGGGAACTGTTCTACTTTTGTTCGTCTGTTTGCAAACTAATATATACTTCTCTATGTTTTACATAACTCCTGACTTTTGTTTTGAGTAGGCTTCCTTGAGGAAGTCTTTGCTTACCGGGCTAGTTGAGCTCACCCTTTTATTTACATATGCAGATTGATCGCTTGGAGAACTTCTTCTCTCTTTGGAGCTCAGTTTCGTATTTACGTTTATGATCAGACTTTGTACTCGGTTTAGCGCGATAGACGCTTTTGATATTGTATAGCCTACGAGCCTTTGCTTTATATTTACATTTCATCTTGGTACTTGGGATATTGTAAATGCTTCTTTCCTTTAATGCAAGTTTTCCGCTTTGGGTCTGAGTTCATTCATGTTAGAGCCTTGTGTTATTAGGTAATAAAATATGCGGCATGTAACGTCCCTAACTCCTAGGCCGGTTTTGTGGTCGTTACATAATGCCTTGTGTGGTCGTCTGTGGCATAACATCAAGATTCCTGCTAAAGCCTTACAAAGTTTCTTGTTGCAATTATGGAAGCCAAAGTCCTTCATGAAAGTAAGTGAAGTAGGCTTTAACCGATTCTCCTTTCAGTTTTCTTCTGGTGTTGACATGAAGACTATACCGTCGAATGGGCCTTGGCATTTTCAAAACAGGCTCCTGCTTGTCATGCCTATTGATCCTTCTATTCACTTGGATGAACATCAGCCTAAGTCTTTCAAAATATGGGTTGGAGTGCATAACCTACCGATGCTCTACTTCAACAAGGTTTCTACTATAACTTTGGGGAACAAAATAGGCTCTTTTGTTAGTCGCTCTGATAGGATAAACCCTTTGTCTTCAAAAGTCTTGATAATATGCGTGGACACAGATGTGACAGAGCCTTTGTGTATATTTCTTGTTATGGATGATGAAAGAAAGAATTGATGTTGTAGGATCTCCTATGAAAACCTTCCTGTTTTCTGCTACAGAAGTGGTGGAATGGATCATTCAATGGTTGAGAGTGGCTGGAAAAAGAAAAAAGGGATGATAAAGAGAGATATGGGGCCTAGTTGAGAGCTGAGTATGTTGGGAGTCTGGTTTCCATCTCAGATAAGTTCCTCCTTGATCAGAACAGAGAAGAAAATTCCCTCAAACGTCTTGCTTCAGGTCTGATAGCAGATAAGAGTAAAGTTCTAAAAAATGATAAAGGAAAAGAGAAATTGCTAGAGTGTGCAGCTCATAATATTGATCTTTAGATCCTCCCAAACAAAGGCATCTGTATCAAAGAGCTAAAGAATACTGAAGGTGAAACAAGCAAGGTGAATGACTCGAATGACAGTGATAGCAACAGTTTTATACAGAAAGAGTTGCAGGGTGAAGATGGTGCCTCTCCTTTGGTGCCTCTAGGTTTTGAGGATTTCAATAATATTAGTAAGGCTAACTACATCCGCGAACAAAGCAAAAGAAGTATCTATCTAGAGGAGGGTGATTCTTCAGTAAAAAAAGATAGTAGGGGTTCGCTGAATAAAAAATCTAAAATTTCAGCAGAAGTCCAAGCTAATATTAATATGTCCATTACTGAGATCATGGAGGAGGCAGATTGTAAAGGAAAGGCACAGTCTGGTAAGTCTCATCTAGACTGGATAATGAAGGATTCTAATGTGGAAAGTCATGTAGATCTATTTAGTCAAAGAGAAGGTAAGGTTTAATGTTTCATAAGGGTGTGCACAATCCTAAAAATGGTGCTACTTTCGAATCTTCTAACAAGGAAGAGGAGAAGGAAAACTCTAAAGGGAGATCTTTTCTTCAGTCTCAGGCAGACCCTGTAGGTGTGTAGGGCTGCCCCCCAATGAGCTGCATTAGCTTCAACTACCGAGGGTTGGGTCGCCCTCAGGCAGTAGCTTCGGTGAGAGAGCTCATTAAAGTTCATCATCCAGAGCTTATTTTCCTCATGAAGGCCCACAAATCCAAGGAAGAAATGGATCTGTTATTAAAAAAGTTTTGGAAAATATAAAGGGATTTTAGTAGCTAGTGTTGGAAGGAGTGGTGGGCTTGCCTTATTTTGGAACCCCTTGTTTAAGACAGTGATTGTTAATATTTCTAAGCATCATGTGTCAGCTAAGGTAGAAATGCCAGGTGGATTAATCTTCAACTTCACAAGTTTATGTGGCTGGTCTCATTGGGGTATGAAATACCTTTCTTGGAAATTACTTAAAACCCTCAAAAATCATGTGGTAGGCCCGTGGGTGGTGGTTGGCGATTTCAATCAAATCATGTACAACCATGAGAAGACTGGTGGGAACATTAGAAAGGAGAGTAATATGAAACCTTTCAGAGACGTGGTTAAGCACTGTAATTACATAATGTAGGCTATTTTGGTAACAAAGGCACCTTTTCAAACTGTCAAAGTGATCAGTATCATTCCATGAGCAGACTAGATAGGGTTCTAAGCTGCCCTTCCTTTATCCCTTTTCCCCTGATGTCTATGGAGCACCTTTAAATGCAAAACTCAGACCACTCTCCTCTCTTGTAAAGATTCTTTGGAGCTTCACAAATTCCAAAGAAGATTTTCAAGTTTGAAAACAGTTGGATTCTTGAAGCTAAGTGCTTAAGTATTGTTACTGAGGTGTGGAGGCAGCCCTTAGAGAAGTTGATTGATAAATTGAGTGAATGTCAGAGAGCTCTCATTAGATGGAAAGGCTGGTATATTGGAAAAATCAGATGGAAAATAAAGAAGAAAAAGAGGATTTAGAGATTTTGAATGCTACTTCTCCTTCTGTTGGCACAATTACTAATAGAAAGAGAATTCTGATGGAGATAGAACTACTTCTTTTTAAAGAAGAGTCCCAGTGGAAACAGAGAGTAAGAAATAAATGGGTTAAAGAGGGGGATAGGAATACAGGCTATTTCCACTTGAAAGCCTTTGCTAGAAGAAGAAAAACATGATTTTTGGTCTATTAAATGAGAATAATCAGATGTGTTATGGGTGGACTGAGTTGGAGAAAATATCTAGATCTTATTTTCAAAGTATGTTCACTTCAGAGAAGCCCAGTATTGATCAAATTTTTCTAGACTCAGTCAAGAACAGGTTGACTCAAGATCATATTTGCAGTCTAAACTATCCATATTCTAGTCAGGAAATTATTGATGCCGTTAAAAATCTTGGAAGTGATGAGTCTCCTGGACCAGATGGGTATAATGGTAAATTCTTCAAGACCTATTGGAATATAGTGGTTCCAAATGTCACAAAGGAGGTTCTCTCAATTCTTTAAGGTAATGAAATTTCTGGTACTCTGAATTAGTTTTTTATTGCCCTGATCCAAAAACCCTTGGAAGTATCTTAGTTAATTATTTTAGACCTATATCTCTTTGTAAATATGTGTATAAGATAGCTGCAAATTAAATTTCTTGCCAATATGATTTAGGGTATCCTTCCTGATATCATCTCTCCTACTTAAACTAGGTTTGTAAAGGGAAGAAATATTACAAATAACATTATCATTGTAGGAGAAATCTCTTATTGTCTTTCTAGGAGTCAAGCTAGAAATGAAATACCCCAAATACTTAAGTGTTAACTAATTATGTAATTATGACTTCTAAGGCTAAATAAGTCCTTAATAAACTTTGGTAGACAATTAATACCGAAGAAAACCTTATAAGTCAAATTAAGCAAATACTTGCCCTAGACTTGATGGGAAGTACCACAAAACTTAATATGTTATTCAAATGTTAAAATATGTTATATTAAGGCTAAAAAGTGCCTTAGAAAGGTTAGTGAACAATTTAAACCATAGAAAGCATAATAAAGCACCATAAAGACAATATGGGCAAAAATGTGCTCTAAGCTTGGGATAGCCTTGGGTAAGAATCTAATAACTTACCAAGGCCTTATTTACATGTTAATGAAAATTTTAAGTCAATTACTAAAGAAAACCAAGCTTGAAAACAAGTTAAAACACAAAATGTGCTTTAAGGAGCCTTAAAGCACATTTTTGAAAAATTGTCGTGTAAATGGGTTTTGAGTGGCTAAATGTCCATCATTACTCTTAAATCAACATGTGTACTACTTAGTATCACATTAGGAAGTCTAAATCAATGGGAAATCAAAAATTTCACAATTATGTGCCTTAATTAGTGAATAGTGCTCAAATAGTGCTAGTTTTGACTTAAGTCAACTTAGCTTAATTAAATGGTCAACATAAGTCATGAAATGCCCTATTATAAGAAGGGGGCCGGTTTCCTATGTGGTGACTCACCATACCAAGCAGCCAACTAAAGAAAGTAAAAGAAAATAAAGTTACTATTTACCTTTATAACATAATATCTTCTAAAGCTTGCCTCTCACCTCACTTCCTTCATTTCTTTTGATTCCCACTGTCTCCAACCTTCTTCTTCCTCTCTCCATCGGTTTTGCTACAGCACCCACCATTCTCCATCTTTGAATGCTTGTAACTTCTAGCTCCATGCTCCAAATTTAATTTCAGGACCACCATTCTTCTAGTTAGACCAAGCTCTACACTTCTCTCTTTTCAAATCTTCAAAAGCTCCATTTCGATGCCAAGAGGAATCACCATGGAAGGAGCTTGAACTCATCTTTTTACACATTGTTGTTCTCCTTTGCTTCAAGGTAAGGAAAATCAAAGAAAATCCATGTTTCCCTTCATTTTCCTATATAGCCAAAAATCACCTCTTAATGGTGCCTTGCCTTACTCTTTTTAGTAGCTTGAATTGATCTTCAAAGTACTAGGAGGATTCCTCTCTTGCTATTTAATCAAGTTCCCTTGCAAATCCAAGGTAAACATCCCATTTAGTGTTTAAAACACTTCTTGTAATCTAGGGTTTATTCAGGGGCTTAGGTATAATGCTTAATGCTCATTACCCTTATTTATGTGTTGGTTAGAATGTTGACAAGGGATCAAACTTCCTTGCCAGTTTTCAATTAAGAAAGAACAAGGAAAAACAAGTGAGGAGGTTTTGAAGAAAAAAGGTAAATGAACTACCTTAATGAAGTCTTACGTGTCTTAGGAAAATTGAGCTTTAAAATGCTTAATAAATAACCTAAAGAGCCGATGGGAAATGAGCTAGAAAACTATCCACAAGGTGGACTAAAAGGACATGGGAGCCTTGTTGTGTGTATTTGCAGGTTGAAGGCGTTTAAATGTGGAAATTCAGTGTTTAAGGTTTATGCAATTTAAGGGCCTAAGAGCCATGTCATTTAAGGGCCTAAGTGCCAAGCAATTTAAGTTTATGCACTATAATGTGATGTAGTGTAGTTTAAAGGTTTAGTTGTGTGTAAAGAACAATGCTTGTGAAGAAGAATGTCTTAGATGGTTTAAGGATGGAAAACTATGTGTTTTGGTGTAAGGATGTACTAGGGAAGCTATGACAAAATTTAGTTGATAAACAAAGTAGTTTATGTGTTCTAATGAGGTTTTATGACCTAGAAGGTACTAGGAATTGTTAAGTGTGAAGATGGGAAAGAAAGTGAATGAAGGTGTTCTTAAGTGTTAAGATGCCTTGGGCATAGCCTTGGAGGATTTAGAAATCAAATGAGTGTTTTATACATACCAAAGTTATGATATGTGAAGTGTTAAGTCTTGTTCAAGTTTTAGTAAACAAAGGAAAAGTAATGCCTTGTGAAGGTCTAAGTGTAAACTTGTGGAAATAGAAGGAGTTGTGTAAAGGAGGTGTTTGTGAGAAATAATGCTTATGGAGTGGTGGTAATGTTTGTAAGGTAACATTTTGGTTAGTAGAGCTATAGGCATAATATACCACTTAGAAATCTAAGGAAAAATGTTATAAGTGTTAGGAATTGTTGTAAGAAATTGAGTGACAAGTTAGTGATGATTTAGGAAGGTTTAGTGCATGATTTAAGGTGTTCTAACATGTAGAAAACATGTGTAAAGATTAGGGAATGATTGGATATGGATTAGGGGTTGAAAAGAGGTCAAAAACTGTCAATTTACCCACCTACAGACTTGGTCCGGGTTTGTAAACAAGTACACTAACCCGGACCACCCTTAAAACACGACAGAAACTTGATTCAACAAGTGGTCCGGGTTTACATCTAAGTACACAAATCCGGACCAGTGTATTTTCTTGGCAGAATGTGAATTTCGGGATTGGTCCGGGTTTGCAACCCCGGACACAAACCCGGACCAGTTCAAAAAGGCCCCAGAATGTGTTTTAAAGTGTGTTAATGATGGGGAAGTGAATGGTAATGGTTTTAGATGATGTTTAGGCCTTGTTTGGTGAGTTTTAAAGGCCATTGGGAGTATTAACAAGTGTGGGAGTGAATGTGTAAGTTGTGAACTTAAGGTCACATAAATAAGTTATAGATAACGGGACAACGGGGTTAACTATGGGCGTTAGATGTAAACAATCATATTACCCCAATGTTAATGAAAGTAATTATAATGTACCAGTTGTTCAAGGATTATTCGAGGAACATAAGAGGACACAATAGAGTGGACCTTGGTGACAGGTATGGTTTTCTTGCAACCTGTGTCCTACCGGATTACACCGGCTTGTATGCCAATCTGTTTTTCTGTGTGTTTGCCACCTTGTAAGAATAAACATGAAATGAGTTTACAGTCATTATGTGGCGTATCTAGTTTCCGATACCGTTTAACCTCAAATATGTGTTAAACCTTAGCTAACCAAATCTAGGATCACATAAGAGTTCGGTATTCGGATTTAACGACCCAAACCATGGGAACGTTCTAACCACGGCTATGCGTGAGTTAGTTGTGTGTTGTTTGTGCGTGTATGTACGTTACCTCCCTTATGTGTTTAACCCAGTTGTAATACCTTAAGGTGTGTGGATGTGATAGATTCCATAATGGAGCTCTAACTATTTATATATATATATGTACTAATGGGGGGTGAGGAATCCGGAGTGTTCCGGTCGCGCGTGTTGTTTGGGAGTTGATGTATACAGTTTCTTTAACTCCCTCTCTGTTATGGTTGATTTCCTTCTTGGTCTTCAATCTCCCACTAGCTTATTCCAAAGCTTACCTATTCTGACTGATGATCGGTCTAGGGGGAAATATGTGTGGTGTGTTCGGATCACTATAACCGATCCATCTTTGAGTTAAGTTACTCGTCCGACTAACAGGACGGTAATGAGTGATGTAACAAGCTTATCATGAGGGTGTTATCATTCTCTAGGCTTACCAAGTTAACTAACTGTGTTGGGTCGTTTCCTAAAGTGAAATGATCCCGTTGTGTATGTGTTGTTGTTGCTATGCAATATTTCTTGCTACGCCATGTATGTTAAAGTGTGATGTGAATTGTTATGTGAAGAATGTGGATCATGGATATGAATCCAAGGTTATTATAAGAGGAATTTAGGTACAACCCGACTAGTGGGTAAGTGTCGTCTATTAAGGAAATAGCTCCACTAGAGGAGAAACCTTCTAGAGTTAAAGAACACAATAAGTGATCTAACGAGTATTGATGTGTTGGCTGTTTGGTTGAGCCCCATTGTTGTGGGTATGTAATGTGTTTATAGTTTACATGCATGATTTAAATATAATCAACCGCATGCTTAGACGACAATTAGTTGTGCGTGGCCCGGTAGCATGCGGGCTACTCGATTACCATACCAGCAAAGGTGCTGAGCTCTTTGGGGGCCACCCTTTCTTCCTTTTCTATTTCAGGTACAAGAAGCTGGAAGCCGTTCGAGAGTAGGATGGGTAGTTGTTTGTACATGGGTAGCCATGCAAATTGAGTATGTATTGTAGGTGTAGTAAGACCGAAATTGTTGTCGGCATTAGTTTGTAAATACTCGGTACAGTTGGAATGTGTATGTATATTAACTGTTGGAAATGGAACGAGAATGTTATGTGTAGTTGCTTGGGAATCTGGTCCATCAGACCGATACAATGTATATGTATTAGCCTTGTTAGCCACGTGGGTGGTTAACGGCGTGTAACACCAATGAGTTAAGTAATGTGATGAGTTATGTTTTCCGCTGCAAATGGTTATTAAGTGTATTGTTGTAGTTGGGGTGTTACAAAACGTGGTATCAGAGTGAAGTGTCGCTCTGATGACTGAATTACCGAGCTTAGGAAGTACCGAGTTAGGATTTTAGTACTTTGGGTTAAGGGTGGAGTGATAGCGTGAGTGATACGCTAGTTAGGAATTACCAGTGTGTACTGGAAACCTACAATATCCATCCCACCCTCCATAATCCCTGTTTTATAACTCGGGAAAGAAATCCAGGGAGATGGAAGTCCTCTCTTACTTGGGAGAACCCGATCTGGCTGTTATTAAGTACCTCTGTGGGTACGGAGAACCTGTCATACGGTAGATCCCGAAAAGTGGGAGTCCCGGAGACGGTCTCCATCTGAACAAAGTTAACCGCATTTAATAGCGAAGAATGAAGGATCCTATGCATAGGAGAATGGAATTTCCGGCAACCTGGGTCGACATGCCGAGCAGTTGAGGACAGCCAGCTTGCAACGCACCAATTGTGCAACAGGCAAGAAGTAAAGTAATGGAACCCGAGACGCGTGTCTACGGGACCACGATTATTAAATAGTGTCGCCAACGGTAAACCAACCGACTAAGGAACTACAACGTAGTACCCAAACAAGAGATAAGTCTCAGTAACCATGACAAATGCGTGGAACAGGCTACGAAGAAGATACAGTACTGAGTAAGAAGGGGTCTCCAAGAATGGGAAACACCCTAGTTAATGATTATCATGTGAAGACAGTAATGGTGGCCACCGAATCCGAATCTACCCGGAACCGGCGGTTCTACCCGGAACCGATTGGAACCGGAACCGGCTGGAACCGGGCCGGAACCGATTCAGAACCGGAACCGCCCCCTTGCGAATCGAATCCGAATACAAGTTTTGAGATTCGGGACCGAACCGGGACCGGAACCGCCCGGAACCGTCTGGAACTGCCTGAATTCGCGTCGGATTTGGAACCGTGGAACCGGAATCGGAACCGGTGGAACCAGAACCGGAACCGTCCCAAAACCGGCCAAAGATGCGTTCCTTTAGAATGTATTAGTATTACTTTCTTTCCATGTAATCTTTTAAGACTTCCAAATTGAAATCATGTAACCTCTTAGTAGCTCTTTTTTTTCCTTATTAGGGTTTTCCTAATGGGTTTTTACTTAATAAGATTTTAACGAGGCAGTGAATCATATAATAAAATCCGCTTCGCTCTTTAATTTTTGCAAATTCAATACAAAAATTTAAGTCTTTGGTTCTTACACATTTAAGATTATAAACTTGAGGAATAACCTAGCTAGGAGTAAAGTGGACGAAAAGAGCAACGTGTGCGCGTAAACGGATCTAAAATCGAAGTTAAAACGAAGAAACTGGAGCCGATCGAATCTTTCCGGAACCGGTCGGAACCGCCCCGGAACCGGTCGGAACCGATCGGAACCAGAACCGAAACCGGAACCGCTCCGGAACCGGTCGGAACCGTTGATTTGAGCGAATCCGAAGCGAATACAGAGTTCCGGAACCGGGACCGAAACCGCCCCGGAATTGCCCAGGACCGGTTCCGAATCCAAATACACATTTTTCGGAACCGGAGGAACCGGAACCGTGGCCACCATTAGAAGACAGTGAGAAGTCGCCCAGAGGATTTATTGTCAAGACTGTAAGATCAAGTAAGGGCCAGCAAGGCCACTGATGACAGTGCGGGTAAAAACAATACCACAACCTGTGTGTGTGTTGAATCGATAGCCAGTTAGCATTGCGCACTTGCCACGACAAGTGCTGCTATAACAGGGCTGTTCGGGAAAATTTTTACAACTACAAGGTACCTGGTAAAGTACCACGCAGTTAAGTGAGATTATCATAACCTTGGAAAGGCTTAACAGCCTAACCTCTGCAATTGGAAATACACCAGTCAGCAAGAAGCTAGACTTGGTTAAGGCAAGAAGACGTTGTAAAACCGTGAGAATTTTTCTTTCAAACTCAGATTTATTTGAAACTCTTTTCTTTCAAAACCAAATTTTCTTTCAAACCTGTACTTATTTCTAACCTTCTTTTAAACCAAAGCAGAGAACCTATACCGGCCTCAGCGCCACATGGTAGGTAAATTGCACCCAGTTCGCTTTTGAATAACCTGATGGAAATCAGATAACCCGAGGGTAGCAACCCGAGGGAATGGATTGAATTCATAGTAATACAACAGTGGATAGACTTTCCCTTGATTACGTTCGGGAAGCACGGAATGCATATTGTCACAGGACAATATAAGGGAGTTGACAACAGAATACTTCACTTAGGCGTGTGACGGACACTACGAGTGTACCAACTGAAATGTGGGACGACCACACTCCAATAGGAGCTTGTGGGCCTGACAGACCTACTTATGGGTTAGTTGGGTAAGTTGCAATGTATCAGTATGGTACCCCACATATGTATACAAGTGGAGTCCGGAACACGGGAAGTAGTTGACTCCATACTACGGTCAGCAGTAAAAGTCATACCAAAGAAACGGATTACCATCGAATGATTGAAGTGAAAGAACCCAGTTAATTAACGAGACTAAAGGAATTAGTGAACTCGTTTCAAGGAAATGTTTAAGAGTCAGTAAACACGAAGTGCACTGACTGTTATGTAAAGACATCGCATATGTCTTAAAAATCCTGAGGGATAAAACATGATAGCTGGAATGAATACCCAGCCTATACATGGTAAGGCAGATGCCAAATGTGGACACATTAATGTGCAAGAACGGGATGAAACTCCCGGAATGATCACCTAGACTACCAAGGGGTATCGATCTTCACAGAAAAGGATAGTAAATCCAGTTAAGGACGCAAAACGGCGTAGTTTATTAGACGTACCAATAAGTGCAAGCCAGAGGTAATGGCATAACTTAGCAACACCCAGAAGCAATCCTTGAGGGGTGTTTGGATCAACAATCGTTGAACGAAATAACGTGACAGAAACATAAAGGTTGAAACTAACACTCAGTTTAAACATAAGTTGTCAGGAGGAAGCCTGACATTCTTGAAGGGGCATCCCATGAAAGGAAGCGTGATGCAACGACCTTGTCATGGAGCCCAATACTACCTCTAAACCATGTAATGTTGTACAGAGAAGTAAAGGTGTGTGGACAACCTACAATGAACAGAGCTCGAGGCAATAAGGCTTATAAGCCACGAACAAATGTGTTATGTAAATTGATTGATTGTAGAAGTTTATGTTGTATAAGTGAATAGAGTGGAGAATGAACCACTGCGTTAAGAGTGAGGATACCTCTCGATATTGTGAAACCGCGGGAGCGGTAGTTATGTGAACCAAGTTCAAGAAATATGTTAAGGTTTGACCATGTTGTTATTACCCCAGAGTGATTTGATTAAGAACAATACGAAAGGAAGTGTTTGTACCAGTTGTGGAGACCGGAAGAGTAATAAGCCTAATAGCAACCACCATAGGTGTGTGATGCTAAATGTAGAGTGAACAACGCTTAAGGAGCACAAAGACTCAAAAAAAAGGGAAAATTCATGAGATACCCCTGTTTTCTTTCGTAATTCACAATACACCCCTGTGATTTTAGTAATTTAACTTTAAACATGCTTAAATGTTGTCCAAAATTGATGAAACTTTACATGGACGATGCTAAAGTGTTATATTTTGGTCCAATATCAAATTTGAAGTTTTTTAAACTCACATGTGACCTGTGGGACCCAATGAACTGTCACATATTCATTGGGTCCCACAGGTCACATGTGAACTTAAAAAGTTTCAAATTTGATATTAGACCAAAGTATAACACTTTAGCATCGTCCATGTAAAGTTTCCATCAATTTTGGACAACATTTAAGCATGTTTAAAGTTAAATGACTAAAATCACAGGGGTATATTGTGAATTACGAAAGAAAACAGGGGTATCTCGTGAATTTTCCCAAAAAATAATGTATTCGATAGTCATCCAAATGAATGACGACTGACGAGCCACAATACGAATGATGAAAGTACATGTGCAGAAGCCAATATGACGGTGGATGCCATGCAAGTCAGTGTTATACAAGAAGTAAGAATATGGTGCGCAATAAGCGACCATTGTATAAGTATTGTTAAATGGTAATATGGCAAATAAGCAGAGTTATGAGTTAAACTCCGTGGACATACAACGGTAAGTGATAGCAAATAAACTAGGCAGTAAGCCGGTAGCAAGCATTATGAAATGAGAATCTCAATGTAACACAGTGTGAATTCCTAATGCAATCGCATGCGAGATTTACTGCCAAGAATTTACGCCTCTGCACTCTGTAGGACTGAGTGTTTTGGTATTGCTCTAGTGCAGTAATGATCGAGTGAGATAGCTAGGAATTCGGGAAAATGTAAATTGAGGTAGAAGTGGAAAGAGACTTATAACGCTATAATGACCAATGCATAGGAAATGCAAGGTCGCACCAATGAAATGATACTTGTACAAAACCAAATGTGGAGGCATGGTTAGGAATAAGTGACTGCAGTAGCACTGAATGCCAAATACCGGTATACAATATACCTCAAGTGTGGGGAATAACCGAGAGAGCACTACACATTAGGTAGTAGCTCAGCCTCAACCGACACTAAGTTGGAAGGAAGCAAGTCAATCATTGTGAAATATATAGCTGTATACACAGTAAATATACAACAAATTGTCGTGGAAGTAGATAGAAAGTTTGTAACTCACCGAATTCGCTCACGGTAAGAGATACCACGCGTCGGTTGAGAAACCATTGTTACCAAGATAAAGGTGTTAAATGGGAGATGTACAATACAGTAACAGTAACGAATGAGGCAAACTAAACTCTAAAGTTATCAGAGTTGCGCAGCAGAGGCCAGTGAACCCATGCTTCAAATACCGAATATGCATTGTG
Organism: Limonium bicolor; assembly: GCA_023374045.1. NCBI lineage: Eukaryota > Viridiplantae > Streptophyta > Magnoliopsida > Caryophyllales > Plumbaginaceae > Limonium > Limonium bicolor. The sequence goes on from CM041777.1 coordinate 241,569,335, forward strand.
AATACAAATAAAGGGCTAGTTATTAACGCCTAGAAGCCTCACAGGCCAGAACCGAAACCGGTTATGAGTTAAATAAACTCCAATGAGAATTCTTGGTATAGGGACTAAACCGCCATTATGGTTAAGATCCTCTAACCAGAACACATCGTATAACAGACCGCGTGGAAGTCAAAACACTCCACAACGGCAGAACATTTTAAACCAATGTCCAGTGATTGATTACGTGGGCGTAATCCCTTTTAAGGGGGGTAGAGCCTAAAACCGCTTAGTGTGTTTTACCATACAAGTGTACGTGAACTATGTTGTGCATAGCACAAAGTAATTTGTTTGGATGATTGATGCGTGTGTTACATAAACATACGCATTCGATAATGGTTTAATTGTGGTCATTCCGCACAGAAGATGCGAAATACCATTGTGATAAGTGTATCCATTTTGTTAACTGTTGTGTATGAGAGTACAAGTGTAAGGGAGTAAAGAAACTCCCGGGGAACTAAAACCCGACAGTATATGTGCATATAATACTAAATGTAAAACCGTGTATTGTATTTTGATAAAAATTTAAATATACAGTATTGTGATTTATGAAGAGGTATGAAACCGACATAAAACCTAGTGAGAATCAGATTCCCTGGGTAACTTGATTAAAAGTGAATGGAATTAACTGATAGACGGAGTTTTATCCCTTAGAGATGTAATGATTATGATTAGAATAACAAAAAAGATAGAAAATGGTAAACTCTTGAATTAGTTGTTGTTTGAAATTGAAGTGGGAGGTGAAACTTGATTTTCATGAGATCAAGGGAAGCCGAACACAAATTGGGGTGGAAGGATAGTTCAACACTGATGCTGATCACATCAGGGTTGGATGACTCTTGAAGCTCCCTACTAGTGGTCACAAATAACCACACTAAGAAAAGATGCAAGGAACATAAATTGGACTTGGAGTTGTGTTGCATTTTCAAAAAGGTTTTTCATTTGGTATTTCCGAAACTTTCGATTAATATTTTGAATAAAGGATTCTCTTATACTTAACCTAGTAAAGAATATTTTTGTAGTACTTGATCACGAGCTGATGACGTATGAGCCTTTGTCTCCCAAAGGAACGAGGACCAGAAGGTGTCCATCATGACCGGGTTCTGCGGGGTCACAGTGTATATGTACTCGACATGGGACTATAGCCCATGAAGAGATGTAAAAGGAATTTTCGATTGCTATACATGTGTTGGTGATAAAACTACACTATAACAAATGTAGATTTATAACAAACTAATAGGCAAGTGAACCTATTCAGAATAGTATAACAAGTGTCGTATCCACAGAGAGATTGTTCAATTATCCTAGTCTTGGTAGTTAATTAAAAACTGTAAAAGGGGTTTAGCCGGAGGCAAGCTTGATTTGTTGTTGGATTAGTGCAAATATAATAAAAACAGTAAAAAGGTGAATTAATGGATGGAATGGAAAAAGTATCCTAGGATAGTGGGGAATTACCTAATACTTAAACAGATTTACAACCATGTCTCAAATATTTATTGTCTATTAGAGTTAATAATTGTCAGTTACGAACTCTTAGTAATAGCCTTAATATTTTCCTGCTCAATCCGGAGTGTAAATATCAAGATTAATCTTTGTGGTACTTAGACTATCTCAAAATCATATGTTGATAGTTACCATAAAAATGCAGTATTTTGTCAGAATAAGCATTTAACAATTAGTTGAAAGGAATTAAAACAAGTTAACAAGTGAGACAGGTGATAAATATTGATTACGTAATATTAGGAATAAACCCCCATCCTAGGATACAAAAGAAAATTACTCAGACATTAACGGGGATAAGAAGATAGCACAGACAGATTTTGACATTATTTCAGAGGAAGAACTGGTCTGCTTGCTCTCACTGCTGCTCTTCTATTTCTTTTGCTACTGCGTGAGTATGGAATGTGTGGTGCGACGGGAGAAAATAAGTGGAAGCGAATGGATGAGTGTGGTGAGCGAATTCTTCAGACTCCCGTCGTGCGTGGTGTGTTTTTATGGTGCAGTAGGGGTGAGTTTATATAGAGGCAGATGAAGAAGAGCACTGATTGAGCATTGATTGCAGACTGATTGCTTCATTTAATGCGGGGGACAGAGCCGAAACGCGTGAGCGATTTAAGGTAGGCGGAGCAGATGTGAGTTGCAGAGTCGGCGCGAAAGAGAAACTGTTTCGCGACTGATTTAGTCTTGTCCGCCTAGCAACCGCCCCATTCTAGGCGGTGTTTATGCACGTCCGCCTGAACAACCGCCTGGTGACCGCCTGGAGTCTGCCTGGAGTCCGCCCTAGTGTCTGCCTGGTTATAGGCGGTTGCATTTGTGGTGTCCGCCTGTTATTAGGCGGTTGTGTAGGCGGTCCTTTAGGCGGTCACAAGTGTGACCGTGACCTATTTTCCTTCAAACTTCGACTGGCTCTAGATTATTCGTTTGGACTCCGTTTTTGGAACCGTGCGGCTAGTTCGTCGTCTCTTCGTGTACTTTCCTCCTAGCTTGGATTTCCCTCATGTTTAAACCAATAAATTTGTGATATAATCAATAAAACATAAACTAGAGGAAAAACATACGATAAGTGAGAAATGAGCAGAAAAGTGCTGATATAAATATGAAATACACCCATAAAACATGCTCATTTAGACACATCACACCCCACACTTACCTTTTGCTTGTCCTCAAGCAAAACCATGTACCCAAACAAGTAGGGAATGCTCAATATTAACAAATAATTTTATGAAGGGTAGGATAAAGAAGTCAATAGTACATGATCTTAAACTTTTTTAGAGGAGTGTGATCCATCACCTATGGTGGCATAGGTGTACTCAGGGCAAAAATAAAAATTAGAGTTTCGGGGTATGCCGGAGTACTTCAATGCTTCTTGATTTAAGGTGACTTGAGAACTTTTACCATGGCCAACTTCTCTCAAGAATGGGCATTGAGGAGAAAACAAAAGGAAAAATAGAATTAAGCATTTGTTTCACTTTTGCATAAGAGATGAGAAGATAATAGGTAGGTATCAAGCCTTCGTTTTAAAGAACACTTAACTCTTTGTGGATACCAATGGTGTCTCGCACGTCCTTATTTATTATTTCTTTCTTTTCTTTTTGACCGAGAAGCACCCTTAGCATCCCTAAGAAAGAAGACAGAAAGAACCCCTGAGTAATAAAAATCCATCCATTTTCAGATCATTTGGTCAACCGCCAAAAAGCTCCTCAAAGTAATCAAAATTTTTAAAATTTTTGTACATTTATACCATTTATCCCACAATTCATAACAGTATTTATTCTTAAAGAGAACAACCCACATAAAAGGGTCCACGATATGAATTTGAACAAACGCAAGATAAGCAGAGAGATTAAGCATTTTAGCATAAAATGTCATCGAAAAAGGGCACACTCCCCCACACTTAAATTGAACAATGTCCTCATTGTTCACCAGAAAAACAAGGGAAGGTTTCAGAAGACCTTTTCGGTAAGTAGATAAAATAGAGAGAACACGAAGCTCACGATATTCATTTAAGCATAAACTCTCCTCTGCAGATTTTATTTAAATAAAAGCATAATTAAAGAAACTGTACTCCCCTGAGATTATTTTTGCTTGCGTTTAAAGGAGTTCCCCCACACTTGAGCTTCAGCCTAAGTAGCGTAGCTTGGTTGCGGTGTAGACATGAAAATTGCACCTGCAAGACACTAGAGGCAACCATACTACAAACGGGTTAATAGTTAGCAAAAAATAAAAAAATTTAAAGGGAACCTGATTATTAAAACAACATAAAAGCATATAAAAGATAAGTTCGTCCGGGTTGCCTCCCGGAAAGTTGCACCTTCTTTAACGTCTTTGGCTAGACGCTTGTCGTTAGATCGATCCTGGGGGTGGTTATGAGGAGGAGATCCAAAACATGACTCGATGGTATTTTGAGTGTCCACCTGGATGCATGTTTTCTTTTCTTATCCCGCTCTTCGTCCGGGATTGGTTGGTAGTATCTCTGTAATAGACATGTCGTCTGGAAGGGTGATAAAGAGAAGTGGGGATGATGGTGATGAGGTCCCGCAAAACTTGAGGTCTTTGGATTTGTTATATGGAGTTTCCTGCAAATCCAGTTTTTCATTAAAGCTTGGAGGGTGATTGTCCCCTGGGCTACCCAATGGGCAAATAGGCTGTGGCAAGGATGGTCGTCCAAGGATGAGAGGTGTAGTGGAGTTCTCTCGATGTCCAAAATGACAAAATCGCATGGGAAGTATAAGTGCTCCACTTTAAAAACATCCTCCCCACTCCGCTTGGGTACGTTACCGAACCATCTGCCAGTTGCAGGGTCATCTTGGCTTTTTCATCCTCCAATTCCCAGCTTTTTGAAAGTGGAGAGAGGCATCAAATTAATGGAGGCACCCAGATCACATAGGGAGTTGAAATGAGGTGCTACCAATTGTGACTGGAATGGTGAAGCTGCCGGATCCATTGCATTTTGCGGCTAGTGGTTGTTGCAGAATAGCTGAGAATACATTGAGAGGTACCGTACCGACTTCGGCCACTTTAGTTTTGTTGGATAAGATGTTTGAGAATTTGGCGTAGTTTGGCATTTTGGCAATGAGGTCGACAAACTGTATATGACGTTAGCTGCTTCAGCATTGCTAGAACTTACCATATTCATTATCCAACTTCTGCTTCTGGAGTCGGTGGGGAAATGGTATATGCGGTTCTTGTGGAGAAGATTTTGAAGTTGATGGAATAGTGAGATGCTGTGGAGTTGTCTTTTCTACTGGGGCCTCAGCTTTTTCTTCACTATCCTCTTTGGATTCGTCGACCTTGCGGGATGTGAACTCTCGGCGTTTTCTTACCGCTTCTCAGGTATCGCCTTAACCTCCTTTCTTCTCTTTCAAAGTCGAGCTTTTCATTTTCATAACCGGCCACCAAGTTCTAAGGTAGGTATTCTCAGACTGATACGATTTTTATAGACTTTGGCGGTGCTTTCCATTCAGCTACATTCCTTTGGAAGTTTCGTTGCTACACCCACTCTTGAAGGGAAGAGTGTAGTTCTGGAACCTTAGCTGTTTTGGCCACCTTTTTTCACTGTGTGCTTTCCATAGATGCATTTGGCTTGCTCTCTTGGATTCGGTTTCAGTTTGGCGGGGAGAGCCCTGGCGGGTCTTCGAGCAAGATGTTCTGCAAGTTGATTGAATTTACCTTCGCTTTTGGTTGTGAAGGCTTCTTGTGTAGAAAGAGTGGTTTGAGTTATGGACGACTCCTTTCATCATCTTCTTTTAGTTCGCGTTGTTGGATCAACAAAGGATGAAGATGGTTGTTGTGTTGTTGGAAACCTGGAGGGGCACCTAGTGCTCTATAACCCATATTAGAGTTTGGTTGGGGTCTGTTTCCTTGATAGGTATTGGAATTGTTGTTCTGCCCTCCTTGGTTCTGATCATTGTTCTTCCATGAGAAATTCGGGTGATTTCTCCATGGGTAGTTGTTGTTGATGTTATTGTTGTAGGAATTACCGGGGCGGTTTCCTATGAATTGTACATCCTCGTACTGGCCTTTGCCTTCGCATTGATGGTTTCAAGAGGACCGGCGCATATGACACATCCTTCTGTAGGTGCAACTGGTGGTGAACTTGTAGGCGGAGAAGCTATTGTTTTTACGATTTCGTTTTGTGATGTTGTTAGCTTTTCCACCATCTTTGCAAGGGACGAGATCTGGGCTGATAAATGATCCGTAGGCTCAACGTGGAGTAGGTCTGCTGCTCGTGGTGTTCTTCCCTTGGATCTCGTCCATTGTCTTATATTGCTCGTCATGGTTTCGAGAAGGTCCATTCCTTCTTTAGGAGATTTCATCATGAAACTTCCTCCTGCAGAGGAATTGACGAGTAGTCGGTTCCCATCATCCAGACCGTTGAAGAATGACAGGCAGAGGGATTGATCGTCGAGACCATGGTGGGAACATTTCATTAGCATATCCTTGAATCTGTCCCATGCGTCGTACAACGTTTCTCCTGGTTCCTGACAGAATGTGTTGATTTCACCTATCAATTGCCTTGTTCTACTGGTTGGGTAGTATTTGGCAAGGAATGTTTGGGCCATTTGCAGCCATGTGGTGATTGATTGGGAGGGAAGGCTTCGGTACAACCTGTTTGCTGAATCCGACAACGAGTGAGGAAATAGTTGTAGACGAATTCTTTCTTTAACGTTGCCGGTCTGACCAAAGGAATTGCAGAAGTCTAGGAAGAGACTCAGATGATTTGGGGCTTCATCTGGGTTCGCTCCACTAAACTTGCCTAAATCCCGGACGGCGGTGATGTAGTGTGTTTTGAAAACCCACCGTCCGGTTTCTTGCGGTGTTAGTTCAGGGAGAACTATGGCTGATGCTCTTCCCTCGGTATCCGGTTGGTGGTAGTCAGATAGGGCACGGTGTTCTAGTTGATTTGCATGGTCCATTTCATTTATAACTTCGTTATTGGCCATGGCTTGATTTCTCAGGTTTCTTTGTGCTTGTAATAAAGTGCGCTCGGGTTCGGGTATCGGACTGATAGGTGGAGAACCTCGGGTTCGAGTATTTGGCATGCACAGAAGATAACTTGGGGTGCGTCAGAAACTGTGAAATTAATTAGTAAATAGAATAAGAAAGGCAGAGATATTGGTTAGGCTGATAAACGTTAGTTAAACAACACTTATATTTTTGTTGTTTTTTATATATATATATATATATATATATTTTTTTCTTTTAACAAGAGTAAAATGACAGAAAATTAAATGACAAGGGAAATTAAATGACAGAAATTATAAGTTAGTAGTTAGAGTCAGAAATTATAAGTTAGTAGTTAGAGACAATGGAAAGAAATGACAGAAAATTGAAATTAGGAGTTAGTATACAGAAATTTGAAGGACAATGGAAATTAAATGTTAAGGACAATGGAAAGAAATGACAGGAAATTTTAAGTTAGTAGTTAGGGACAATGGAAAGAAATGACAATGGAAATTAAATGACAGAAATAATGACAAAAATATTAAGATGTCCAAAGTCAGATGTCCGAAGTTAGATGTCCAACGTTAGATGTCCAATTCAGATGTCCCAAGTCAGATGTCCGAGATTAACAATTTAATAGTATTAACAGATTATTATAATATAGCAAGTGAACTACCGGAAAACTAGGGAAATTGATGGAATCAATCTCCCCGGCAACGGCGCCAAAAACTTGTTGGTGATAAAACTACACTATAACAAATATAGATTTATAACAAACTAATAGGCAAGTGAACCTATTCGGAATAGTATAACAAGTGTCGTATCCACAGAGAGATTGTTCAATTATCCTAGTCTTGGTAGTTAATTAAAAACTGTAAAAAGGGGTTTAGCCGGAGGCAAGCTTGATTTGTTGTTGGATTAGTGCAAATATAATAAAAACAGTAAAAAGGTGAATTAATGGATGTGAATGGAAAAAGTATCCTAGGATAGTGGGGGAATTACCTAAATTACTTAAACAGATTTACAACCATGTCTCAAATATTTATTGTCTATTAGAGTTAATAATTGTCAGTTACGAACTCTTAGTAATAGCCTTAATATTTTCCTGCTCAATCCGGAGTGTAAATATCAAGATTAATTCCTTTGTGGTACTTAGACTATCTCAAAATCATATGTTGATAGTTACCATAAAAATGCAGTATTTTGTCAGAATAAGCATTTAACAATATTAGCTGAAAGGAATTAAAACAAGTTAACAAGTGAGACAGGTGATAAATATTGATTACGTAATATTAGGAATAAACCCCCATCCTAGGATACAAAAGAAAATTACTCAGACATTAACGGGGATAAGAAGATAGCACAGACAGATTTTGACATTATTTCAGAGGAAGAACTGGTCTGCTCTTGCTCTCACTGCTGCTCTTCTATTTCTTTTGCTACTGCGTGAGTATGGAATGTTGTGGTGCTACGGGAGAAAAATAAGTGGAAGCGAATGGATGAGTGTGGTGAGCGAATTCTTCAGACTCCCGTCGTGCGTGGTGTGTTTTTATGGTGCAGTAGGGGTGAGTTTATATAGAGGCAGATGAAGAAGAGCACTGATTGAGCATTGATTGCAGACTGATTGCTTCATTTAATGCGGGGGACAGAGCCGAAACGCGTGAGCGATTTAAGGTAGGCGGAGCAGATGCGAGTTGCAGAGTCGGCGCGAAGAAGAAAACTGTTTCGCGACTGATTTTAGTCTTGTCCGCCTAGCAACCGCCCCATTCTAGGCGGTTTTATGCACGTCCGCCTGAACAACCGCCTGGTGACCGCCTGGAGTCTGCCTGGAGTCCGCCCTAGTGTCCGCCTGGTTATAGGCGGTTGCATTTGTGGTGTCCGCCTGTTATTAGGCGGTTGTGTAGGCGGCCCTTTAGGCGGTCACACGTGTGACCGTGACTATTTTCCTTCAAACTTCGACTGGCTCTAGATTATTCGTTTGTACTCCGTTTTTGGAACCGTCTGCGGCTATGCGTTCGTCTCTTCGTGTACTTTCCTCCTAGCTTGGATTTTCCTCATGTTTAAACCAATAAATTTGTGAGATAATCAATAAAACATAAACTAGAGGAAAAACATACGATAAGTGAGAAATGAGCAGAAAAGTGCTGATATAATATATGAAATACACCCATAAAACATGCTCATTTAGACACTTATCAACATGCTAAGACATGTTGTGTGGTATGTGTAATAAATGTTATTTTGACCTTGAGTCCGAATGTGGTTGCATCCTGAATGTTGTTATGTTACCCAAACCTGAGAGTCTGAGGGTTGTTATGTGAGTACAAATGTTGTTATGTTACCCGGACCGTTGAGTCCGAGGTTTTTATGTAAATATGTTATGTAGGGAAGTTGATATGTTACCCGGACCGTTAAGTCCGAGGTTGTTATGTAAAAGTGTGTTTTAGTATGGAAGTTTTATTGTGCAAGTAATTCCCGGATTCTATGGAAGGATACTAGGGAAACTGTGAACTTCGAGGACGAAGTTCTTTTAGGGGGGGGGGGGGTAGATTGAAATACCCCAAATCCTTAAGTGTTAACTAATTATGTAATTATGACTTCTAAGACTAAATAAGTCCTTAAGAAACTTTGGTAGACAATTAATACCGAAGAAAACCCTATAAGTCAAACTAAGCAAATACTTGCCCTAGACTTGATGGGAAGTACCAAAAAACTTAATATGTTATTAAAATGTTAAACTATGGTAGATTAAGGCTAAAAAGTGCCTTATAAAGGTTAGTGAACAATTTAAACCATAAAAAGCACAGTAAAGCACCATAAAGACAATATGGGCAAAAATGTGCTCTAAGCTTGGGATAGCCTTGGGTAAGAATCTAATAAGTTACCAAGACCTTATTTATATGTTAATGAACATTTTAAGTCAATTACTAAAGAAAACCAAGCTTGAAAACAAGTTAGACCGATACAATGTATATGTATTAGCCCTGTTAGCCACGTGGGTGGTTAACGGCGTGTAACACCAATGAGTTAAGTAATGTGATGAGTTATGTTTTCCGCTGCAAATGGTTGTTAAGTGTATTGTTGTAGTTGGGGTGTTACAAGAAAAAAGGGAACTTTGCTATTAAAGTCGATCTTAGTAAGGCATATGACAGGTTAGAATGGACTTTTTTGGAAAAAAAATCATTGTAGCTATGGGTTTCACTCAGAACTGGTCAATACCAGTTATGAATCACGTCTTTTCTACAAACTATGTGGTTATGGTTAATGGTGATGCGTGGCAGTTCTTTAAACCAACTAGAGTTATTCGACAAGGGGATCCTTTATCACATTTGCTATTTATCTTATCTTTAAAAGCTCTGACTAGTGTTCTACATCAAGCTACAAAAAGGGGCCCTTTCAAAGGGTTAAAGTTATCAAAAGAAGGCCCTAGCATTTCTCAACTCTCTTTTGTTGATGATATTCTTTTTTTTTGTGGTGAGGCATCTTATATCAACACAATCTTCCTCAAAAAACCCTTTCTTCCTTCCTAGAGTCTTCTGGTCACAAGATTAATCCACAAAAGTAAGAAGTCATTTTCCGCAAAAAGCTAAATTCTCAAATCAAACTATCTATTTGCAATATTATGGGCTACCTTCAATCTAGAGGCTTCAGCAAATACTTAGGTCTCCATATTAGTATGGGTGGAAACAAAACTCAGTTTTTTAGCTATATTTTTGATATGATAAAGAAAAAAGTTTCTAGCAGGGACAAACCTATGTCATAGGCAGCCAGATCAGTTTTAGTCTTGAGTGTTTTACAAGCCTTACCCACATATCTATGTCTTATACCTCATACCAAAAACATCCTCACCCCAAAAATCAATTATATCCTTGTTTCTTTTTGGTGGGGAGGGACTGAAAAAGAAGTAGTCTCCATTGGGTAAAGTGGAGTAATGTTTGTAAACCCAGGAAAGAGGAATGGGTTTGAAATCAGCCAAGGTTTTCAAAAAAGCTATGTTAACTAAACTAGCTTGGAACCTGTTGCAATAAGAATCCTCCCTGATATGCCTAACTCTGAAAGGTTTGTATTTTCCTAATCAGAATCTTCTCAAGCCTTTAAGGGTTAGCATGACAACCTTATTTGGAGCTCCATCCTTTCTGCTATTAATATTTTGAAAAAGGGAATTAGAAGAAAGTTAGGAGATGGTAAAGACTCTTTGTTTTGGAAGTCTTCTTGGGGTTCTAGAGATGCTTCTCTTATGATGTTTACTCCTTCCCCCCTAATGAACAGAATGTCACGGTCTTAGATGAAAACAGATGGAATACCTCTTTGCTTAACCAGAGAGTCTGGACTATTGATCTACATGGTATCTTAAAGACTCTTTTCAACCTGAATGAAAAAAGATTCTTGGGAATGGTACCCTTCTAAAGATGGAAATTTCACAATCAAATCAGCCTACCTGCTTGCATCCACTCTAAGTCTGTTCAAATAGCTTCAGATAGTTCTAAGGATACTCTCTTCAAAATGAAAATCAACAAACTCTAATGCAGCCCCAAAGCCAAGCTCTTACAGTGAAAATTTCTTAACAATCTGATTCCTTGTATGGCCAATCTTTCCAGAAGGGTAGGGGTATCTCCTAAATGCTTTCTACGTGGAAGCATCGACACTATGTTTCATCTATTCTTCAATTGCATTACAAGCAGGACGAGATGGGAGGGCATCTTTGTGATTGATCATAATCACCCCATAGATGACAACAATATCCAGACATGGCTTTACTCTGATATTCAGAATTATAGTACATAAAAGCTTGAAAAAGTTGTTAATTACATGTGGAGTATTTATGATGCAAAGAACATTGCTAGACATGATCAACAAATGTCTTGTCTAGCTCTACTTGATTCCAATATTGCCTTTTATGATTATCATTGTAAGATGTTTTCTCCAAATGATGACTTTTAGGTTGATTATATCTGATTCCCTCCTACTCCGGGGCTAGTAAAAAAATTAGCTGTGAAATGTTCAAAAGAAGAGGCAAAACTATGATTCTGGCTAGATCAGTGTGTAACAAAGATGGCAACATACTAATGGCTTTCAACAAAGTCATGAAAGGAAACTGCTCTCTATTAGGAGCTGAGATAGAAGACGATGTTTTTGGGATGAAATGGGCGTTTGAAGAAGGTGGAAGTAGACATCAGACATCTAGAGAATTTTTGGTTCATGAACGAAGGACCCTTTGGTCAAGAAATTGGATCTCAAGATCAGATTTGGGAACAATTAGCTGCTATGTCATCACTTTTTGATAGCATAAACTCCTTTTTCAATATTTGACATTAAACTTTCCTGTGAAGTTAGTGTCTATGATATACAATAGCTCTAGTAAGTTTAAATTATGTGAACTTCAGTCAAAAGAGAGAGCTAACAAAGAAGAACAATGAAGAAGGTCAATGACACAGTGATTTCATTTTCATCAGCTCAATCGATAAATGAGCAGGAGGGATGGTGAAGTTATTTATACAGAGAGAGAAAGAAAGAAGTAGCAATAGAAGGTAGTAGAAGGAGTTTGTTGCAACAGAATTTAGAAACTGAAACAAAACATAACATGTGACAGACTAGTAGTAAGACATAGACTAGTAAGATTAATACAAGAAGTCTATACTATAACACCCCCACAAAACAAGAATGGTGAAAATTCATTCTTGACTTGCAACACACAATCAGGAACTTGAAATTCCCATGGACTGATAGTGAGCACGGTACTGCTTGCCTGAGAGATTCTTTGTCAACATATTATCCAACTGAAACAAGCTGAGAATGTAAGAAACATAGATCAAACCTTGTTGTAATTGATGTCGAACATAGTGACAATCTACTTCAATGTGTTTGGTTCGTTCACGAAGGACTGAGTTTCGAGCAATTAAAACAGCTACTATGTCATCATACTTAACAGGAATGGGAATATTATCTGTAACACCCGAGTTCAATCAGTAATCTACCAAGCCAATTCTGCAGTAACTTTTGCACAGAGATTTGTACTCAACCTCTACTGAGGACAAAGAAACACAAGGTTGTTTCTTTGATTTCCAAAAGATAGGAGAACCACCAAGTTGGATGTAGAATCCACTTACTGATTTGTGAGAGATTGGGAAAGAAGCCCAATCTGAGTCACAATAAGCAAGGAGCTGTTGCGAAGGAGAGTTATTAAGCAAAATTCCTGTCTTAATTGTTCCTTTCACAAATCTTAAAACGTGAAGAGCACCATTGTAGTAACTGATGTAGGGTTTGTTTAGGAACTAGATTAGGAGTTGAACATTAATACACAGACTTGGTCTTGTGTGTTTTATGTAATTCAACTTCCCAATAATTCTTCAATATTTTTTCAACATCAAAAAAGGAGTATTGTCTCTTTAAAGAAGTTTTAGTCCTAGTTCAAGAGGACTGGCAACAGCTGGACTATTATGGACTTGAAATTCTTCAAGGAGTTGCTTGCTGTATTTCCTTTGTGCAACTACCATTCCAGTAGAAGTTTGTATAAACTCCATTCCCAGAAAAATAACACAATTCACCAAGGTCCTTCATCTGAAACTCTGAATGCATACTTGTTTTTATATTATGTATGCCAACTTCATCATTCCCGCATACAACTAGATCATCAACGTAAACCCCAACATGAATAACAAGACCAGAATCATGTCTGCTAAACAGAGAATAATCGTTGTAAGAACTAACAAATCCTTTGGATCTAAGGAAAGCAGCAAGCTTAGCGTACCATTGACTGGAAGCCTACTTGAGGCCATATAAGGAACGCTTCAAATGACAAACTTGATTTCCTTTATCGACTGACAAACCTTCTGGAAACTTCATATAGATATTCTCATGTAAATCATTGTGGAGAAAGGCGTTATTTACATCTAATTGATGTAGATGCCAACCCTTCTTTATCGCAACCAAAATTAGGGTTCTAATGGTCGTCATTTTCACCACCGGGGAAAAGGTTTCTGAATAATCCACCCCATACTTTTATGTAAATCCACAAATGACCAAACGAGCCATGTATCGTTCTAACGTTCCATATGCCTTCAATTTGACTTGTACACACCCATTTACAACTAATGGGTTTAGCTCCTTTAGGAAGAGAGACGATATCCCAGGTGTGATTTCTTGTAAAGCATCGAGTTCTAACTGCATAGCCTTCCTCCACTCGGGATAGCAAACTACTTCTTTGTAGGAATTAGGCTCAGGCAGAATAGGGGTTAAAGAACCAGTGACACTGGTGAGGCTGAGTGTCGAAGATCCCGAGAAGTATTGACAGAAGTAGAAATATCAGTTACAGAACAAAGGGAAAGGCTATTTGGAATTGACCGATCAGTGAAATTCAGTCGAGCAGTGATGAGTGTCCAAATGAGCATTTTTTAGGGTGTATTTCATATGTTTAATCAACACTTTTCATGCTCATTTCTCCACTCTAGCTTGTTTTCCTCTAGTCTTGTGTTTCATTGGTGTTTTACACATTTATTGTTTAAACAGGAGGAGTAACATAGCTAGGAGTAAAGTAGACGAAGAGAGGAACGCGTGGGCGCAAACGGATCCAAAATCGGAGTTAAAACGAAGAGATACAGTGTTTTAAAGTTAGCCTGACTCCGACCGACCTTAGGACCGACCTTGCAAGGTCGGTCGAGTCGAAATTTTGCCCATAAATCAGATTTTAAAAGGGGAAAAGAAGAGGAAAGAGGGGTATTCCACACAGAACAGAGAAACGACGGAAAAACAAGAGAAAAGAGGGAAGAAGAAGAAGAAAGGGAAGGAAGAAGAAGAAGAGAAGGAGGAGAAGGCTCACCTCCATTGAAGCTCTTCCTCAATCTCCCATGGCTATTTCTTCTCCCTTCTCTCTCTTTTGTGCTTTAATGGTTGTGTAGTTTCCTTGTAGCTTGGGATGGGGATTTTGCCCAAAATCCCTAAAACCTCCATTGTTGAATCTTGAACTTATTTTTATGTTTTATTTTAGTCTTTGAGCTTAATGAAGATGATTATTGAGTGTTTATGACTTCTAAACTTGTTGCTCATGATTTGGGGATTTGTTAAGGGTTTTGCTCAATTTGTCTTCTATGTGTTAAATTGGTTGGTTTGGCCTACCGATTAGTTTAGCATTATTGTGGGATTCTATCAAAATGGTATTCAGAGATAGAATCCTAAACTATTAGAGACTAAAACGGTGTACTCTAATTTCGATAATTTTGAGATTAGACTACATTGCAACCTTAGTGGAACTTGAGCTTAGTGCTATCGATTGACCTGGGGCTTAGCTGAATGAGAAGTCTCGATTAAATTGGTTAGGATTAGTAGGTCTAGATTAGGTTGCTAATTAATTAAGCATTCCCGTGGTTTAGCTATGAGCTGAGGTTCGACAATCGGTAGTAAGGGGAGGACGGGTGCAAATATCCATCCCGGGCTACACCTATCCTAGATAGTTAGTTTAGTGTTTATTGCTTTTCTTTATTTCTCCAATTACAACCCAAAAACCCAAAACCCATAATTTACATTTATGCACTTTTGTATATATCCTCTTGCACATTTACTAAGCTTATAATTAGCTAGATAGTTACGAAGTCCCTGTGGATATGACCTTGTTGTACTACAATGATTGAGTTCACTGCCCATAGTTAGCAAGATAGTTTCACCACTGTTTTGCTCAACAAGTTTTTGGCGCCGTTGCCGGGGACTTCGGTCCAACTATCTGGTTTATTATCTGTTTAGTTTTTGTGCAGATTTTCATTTCATTTATTGCCCATTTTGTGTATAAATTTTTGTTTTTTTAGGTACTTAATTCTGATGGATGGTCACTACGATCAAGTAGGAGGTTGGTACGGTTACTCCTATGGCGCAGAGAAATACAATCAATGGGATGTATGTCAGAGGTGCGGAGAATATCATGAGAGCCCCCAATGTCCAACAACAATGGCAGAATTGCGAGCTCTTATGGAGGACCTCAACTCATATGTCTACTGGAGGCTTGTGTGCCAAGAGTGTGGAGGAGACCACGAGAGTGCTCACTGTCCTGAGATCACAGTAGAGGTTGATTCACCCAGTTTGGAGGAGCTCATGTCTGATCTTATCTCTTCTTGCAAGCCTAACTCGACTATGCAAGATACTTTTATCATGAAGAAAAATACCTTCAACATGAATGTTCAAGCTCAGATCGATCAGATTGTGCAACGACTTGAGAGCGAAACAGTTCATGATGTGGAACAGCCTGCTGGACTTGAGCTTGAGCTACTCTCCAACTCCTCCCCTGTGCGAATCTGAAAGCCCAGAGCACCACTCCACCCCGGCTTGACTATGAAGACACTTCATCAGAAGAGAGTCTCCACTCTGACTTCAAGGAGCTTTCTCCCTCTGAAGTCAGCTACCCATATTTCCCCGCCTTCTCCGTGCTCCATCAAGATCACGAGGATGCTCACATCCTCAAAATTGAGAAGGAGGAGACACTGTCTCCCTCTGACTCCTCAGAGGAGAGTACCACCACCGACTTCAAGGAGCCATCCCCCTCTGAAGTTGATGTCCACCTCGGCTCTTCCTATGAGCCTCACCCCGAGGTCAGGATTTCTACGTCCTTGAATTTGAGGAGGAGGAGCCCATTAACTTTGATCTTCATTTGAAGGATCAAGGCCCCCACCCGTGCACTAATGAAGTTGGGTGGAAGCTTAACGTACACCCGCTAAGTGTGGAGGCCACCTTCCCATTTGATCCGGGACCAAAGATTGAAGACAAAGTCCGCTCCGGAGTTCTCCCTGCACTGCTCACTGAAGATAAGGATGTTTACATCCTTGAATTTGAAGAGGAGGCTCCACCACAGTTTGATCCTCGTACCAAGGATCACCCACCTCAACACTTCCACTTGATGAACGATCGGTGGAGTTTACACTTTCACATCCTAAGTGTTGAGGCCACATTTCCTTTTGATCCGGGTCGTTCTTCATTGCTAGATGATGCCCGCCCAACCCACCCGTTGAAGCCGACTTCAACGTTCATATTCGATCCCGGATGACTTCACGGTGGTATGGTCTAGCCAAAGACCTTAAAGAAGGGCCGCTTACCGGGAGGCAACCCGGATTTCATTTCGTGTCCTGTCTTTTAAATTCTGTTAGTTTAGATTTGGCATTGTTTTCAATAATGGGCTATTTTGGCATTCTTTGGACTTGCCCTTTTACGCCCAATGGTGGCGTCTGTGTTGTGAATATTTTGGAAACAGGTAAGCCCCTCTGAAAAAGGGATGGAATTAGGAACAATTACAAAGGAACCTCTGGCGAAATTTTCCAAGAGGACCTTCATCTCCAACGATTGAAGGTAGCACCTCAACGACCCCTCCCATTTGCAATTGTGCGAGCACCCTATCTTCCTCCGCATCTTATCGGGGAGTACTCGTTTCACCCTTCCTTTAATATTTGCCCACAACGACTCCACTATTTGTATTTCCTGTTTGGGTTTTCGTTCTCCTTTGGTTTTGTTTTTGTTAACCCTTAACTCCAGTTGTAGTTTGGTTGCTTCTAGTGTTTTTATGCAGGTGCACCTTCCAGTCCACACCGTAACTAAGCTACGCTACTTGAGGCTGAAGCTCAAGTGTGGGGGAGTTCTACAAACTGATAGCAATAGCAATCTCAGGGGAGTACTAGTTTTCTTTTAGTTTTTGTTCTCTCTTCTCTAATTTGAATCTGCAAATCTGGGGATAGCTGCTGTGGTATAATGGTGTTTATGTCCCTTGCGTTTCCTCTTTTGCCTGCTTCCTGAAAAGGTCTTCTGAAACCTTCCCCGGTTTGTTTGGTGAACAATGAGGACATTGTTCAAGTTAAGTGTGGGGGAGTGACCTTTTCGGCGAATTGCGTGCTTAAATGTTAGATCTCTCTGCTTATCTTGCGATTGTCCAAAATAAAAAACTTGGACCCTTGTGTTGTGAGTTGTTCTCATTAAGAACAAATACTGTTATGAATTGTGGGATAAATGCTTAAATTTTTTCATTTTATTGCTTTTGAGGAGCATTTTACATGCGGTGTGGCCAAGTGATCTTGTATGGTTGGATTTTTATTGCTTTGGGGTTCCTTCTGTCTTCTTTCTTAGGGATTGCTAAGGGGTGCTTCTTTGTGAAAATCCATCAAGGGACTTGTGAGACGCCATTGTTAACCAACAATGAGAGTTGAGTGTTCTTAAATGCAAAGGCTTGATGCCAAAATTTTGTCTTCTCATCTCTTATGCAAAAGTGAAACAAATGCATAAATATATTTTTCCTTTTGTTTTCTTCTCAATGCCCATTCTTGAGAGAAGTTGGACATGGTAAAAGCTCTCCAAGTCACCTAATCATTAGAACTTTGAAGCACTTCGGATCATACCCCGAAACTCTAGATTTTGTTTTGCCCTAAGCACACCCATGCCACCACTAAGAGATGGTTCACACTCCTCAAAGGTTTTAATCACTTTTTGCTTCTTCTTTTATCCTACAATTCATGTTAGTGTTTGTTAGTCTTGAGCATTCCTTACTTGCATGGGTGCTTGGTTTTGCTTGAGGACAAGCAAAAGGTAAGTGTGGGGGTGTGATGAGTGTCCAAATGAGCATGTTTTAGGGGTGTATTTCATATGTTTAATCAACACTTTTCATGCTCATTTCTCCACTCTAGCTTGTTTTCCTCTAGTTTTGTGTTTCGTTGTGTTTTTACACATTTATTGTTTAAACAGGAGAAGTAACATAGCTAGGAGTAAAGTAGACGAAGAGAGGAACGTGTGGGCGCAAACGGATCCAAAATCGGAGTTAAAACGAAAAGATACAGTGTTTTGAAGTTAGCCTGACTCCGACCGACCTTAGGACCGACCTTGCAAGGTCGGTCGGGTCGAAATTTTGCCCAAGCTACTGGAATCGACCGACCCTAGGACCGAACTTGCAAGTTCGGTTGGTCATAAAATTTGCCCAGAAATCATTTTAAAAAGGGGAAAAAAAGAGGAAAAGGGGTATTCCACACAGAACAGAGAAACGACGGAAAACCAAGAGAAAAGAGGGAAGAAGAAGAAGAAAGGGAGGAAGAAGAAGAAGAGAAGGAGGAGAAGGCTCACCTCCATTGAAGCTCTTCCTCAATCTCCCATGGCTATTTCTTCTCCTTCTCTCTCTTTTTGTGCTTTAATGGTTGTGTAGTTTCCTTGTAGCTTGGGATGGGGATTTTGCCCCAAAATCCCTAAAACCTCCATTGTTGAATCTTGAACTTATTTTTATGTTTTATTTTAGTCTTTGAGCTTAATGAAGATGATATTGAGTGTTTATGACTTCTAAACTTGTTGCTCATGATTTGGGGATTTGTTAAGGGTTTTGCTCAATTTGTCTTCTATGTGTTAAATTGGTTGGTTTGGCCTACCGATTAGTTTAGCATTATTGTGGGATTCTATCAAAATGGTATTCAGAGATAGAATCCTAAACTGTTAGAGACTAAAACGGTGTACTCTGATTTCGATAATTTTGAGATTAGACTACATTGCAACCTTAGTGGAACTTGAGCTTAGTGCTATCGATTGACCTGGGGCTTAGCTGAATGAGAAGTCTCGATTAAATTGGTTAGGATTAGTAGGTCTAGATTAGGTTGCTAATTAATTAAGCATTCCCGTGGTTTAGCTATGAGTTTGAGGTTCGACAATCGGTAGTAAGGGGAGGACGGGTGCAAATATCCATCCCGGGCTACACCTATCCTAGATAGTTAGTTTAGTGTTTATTGCTTTTCTTTATTTCTTTTCTTATTTCTCCAATTACAACCCAAAAACCTAAAACCCATAATTTACATTTATGCACTTTTGTATATATCCTCTTGCACATTTACTAAGCTTATAATTAGCTAGATAGTTACGAAGTCCCTGTGGATACGACCTTGTTGTACTACAATGATTGGGTTCACTGCCCATAGTTAGCAAGATAGTTTCACCACTGTTTTGCTCAACAAGCAGCAATAAATCTATAAAGATCTCGTCTAGGGGGTAAAGAGATGGATGATTGTCCTACAAAATATTCACAGAGATGAAATGGTTGATTATGTGTGCAAGAAGATCTTCTTGTAGAATAAATGAAGTTGTTTCTCTAACTTGTCTCTGGAGAAAAATTTTGTAATCACCAATTTCTTCTCGAGCATGGTCTTCTTGTTCCATAGAGAGTGTCTTAGTTATCTGTTGATTAAACAAAATTGGGGAATGTTGATCTGTCTCTGATGGGGTTCTTTGCATTTCTGTCATTTGTTCCAGAGGGACATTAATGTGACAGATATTTTCATCAACATCATGAAATATATCTATAAATGGTGGAGGGAACAATAAAAACTCTTCAGATGTGGACTGTTGTTCTTTGAAAGGAAAACAAGATTCATGAAATTTCACATCACGACTGTGAATAAATACTCTTGTCAGATAACCTTAGTAACTTATGACCCTTGCTTATTAAACTAGGACCAAGGTAAACACACTTTGTTGTCCTTTCTTCAAACTTGTGTTTATGAGGTTTCACAATAGCTGCATAGGCCATACACCTAAAAGTGCGCACACAATCAAAATCAGTTTCTAACCATATAGAACTTCATAAGGTGACTGACCTGAAAGAACTGTAGAGGGGATCCTGTTGATAACAAATGTAGCAAACTGAATTGCCTCTCCCTAATATTTCATAGGAATCCCACTTTGAAAAATAGGCTCGAGTAGTATCCAAAATGTGATGATGCTTTCTTTCTTTCCACTCTTTTGATGAGAGGTATGTGGACAGGATCTTTGATGAATAATTTCCTGCCTTTGAAAGAACTGAATTCCTTCTTTGGATGCGCCTAATTCATAGGCATTATTAGACCTGAAAACTTTGACTTTTTTTGAAAACTACCTCTCAATTAGAGCAATAAAATCTTTGATACAACCAAAGAAATCTAATTTATGCTTTAGCAGCTTAGTCCATAGACATCTACTTTTGTCATCGACAATACTAAGAGTTGTAAAAACCATTATGAGCGGCAGTAGATAGTGGCCCCCAAATATCAATGTGTAAAGCATCAAAACATTCTTTGCTAATAGAATCTGAACGAGAAAAGGAACTCTATGTCCTTTTGCTATGTTACAATCTACACAAATAAACTCTGAGGGAATATCTCTATTCCTGATCAGTTCTACAGATATGAGATTTTGCAAAGGGGTGACCCAGCCTTTTATGCCAATACAAGGCCTTATTTTCTACTAAAGAACTACAAACAATCTGCTGTTGTTTGTGACTCTTATTGAAAAAATCTTCAAGAGCTTGGGTGTCGAGCCAGTACAACCTTCTCTTCTTTGCCTATAATGTTTCTTAGCTTTGGATGTCTGGTCCTGTATCACATAAAACTTATCATCAAAATAGACTTGGCAGTTATTTTGTTTGAAAAACCTGTTGACTGATAGCAAATTGTACTTAAAACTGGACAACAGTAGAGCATTAGGAAAATACAAATCATTCCTAGATAGACTTTGCCATCATTAAAATGTTTCCTCTAATGTTTAGAAATTGAATTCCTAATCCCATA
Source organism: Limonium bicolor (assembly GCA_023374045.1). Classification (NCBI taxonomy): domain Eukaryota; kingdom Viridiplantae; phylum Streptophyta; class Magnoliopsida; order Caryophyllales; family Plumbaginaceae; genus Limonium; species Limonium bicolor. Next base: position 241,590,349 of record CM041777.1, read on the forward strand.
AGGAAATCAAGAACCTTGTCCTCCTCAAACATCTTATCGAGTTTTTCAATTCGACCACATTTGCAACAGTCACACAAATTGATATTAATAACTGAAGTTAACTTGTCCCATATTCGTTTGAATTTGTTGAAATAGACACTTACTAAATCGACGCCTTGCTCAAGGCTGCAAAGATCCTTTTTGAGATTAAACCTGCGTGTTCCATCTACTCGATCGTATCTAGCAAGGAGCCCCTTCCAAATCTCCTTAGTTGTCAAGTGGAAGATGAAAGCTTCACAGATCTCTTTCTCTAAGGCATTTAGAAGCCAAGCCATCACCAGACCGTTGCATCTATCCCAAGTAGCAACTTTGACGACATCATCCGTAGGTCTGGTGATAGTTCCCTCTCTCATTCCAATCTTGTTCTTCGATACAAGTTTTTCTTGATAAGTGGGCTACAAACGTAGCAAGATAACCGAACAGCGGTTTACACAGCATTGGACCAAGAGTTCCAAGCCAAACAGAAATGACAGAACACACATAAAACACACACACAGCGAACTCATCAAAATAATCAGACTAAACAGCGAAAATCTCAGAACTGCTGCTGCCTAGATCAAGCTAATTTAACGAGAATCTCTGAACTGCTGCTGTCTAATTTATACCATTTCTTTGATGTTGTCTGGCGCGAGCAGGAAATTAATAGAGCCCTTCATCCTTATATCCTTCAAGCCCCACTCCAAAATCTGGATTTTGTTTGACCAGTACTGCTTCTGACCAATTGGGAACAGCCTATTCGAAAATCAGTCTGTTTTGCAACCTCCATACATTGTACAAGGTGAACAAAAGGGTGGTGTGCCACAACGTCGTTCCCCTCCCTGCAGGCTTAAGCTCTTTCCATCTTACTGCTGTCACCACCCCTTCTTTCACTACCGACTCGCACCTCATTAAAGTCCCCTACTACCATTACCGGTCCATCATACATCCTTCTAAAGTTCAACAGTTCTTCATATACTTGCCTTCTTCCATCTCGATCAGTTGGGTTGTAAACAATATCACATTCCCCACAAAATTTCTTAAGGTTTTTGAGACTTCCAGAGCTATCCATCTATTTCCTTTATCTATTTCCCGCGCTTTTATTTCGTTTGCTGACCAGGCGACGATCAGTCCACCAGATTGTCCACTAGCTAAGGATTCTGCCCATTCTCCCCTGTGGCCAGCCCCCCAGATGTTTCTCTTACGATTACAAGGCTTGGTGTGATGAGTCTCTAGAAGACCAATCATTACCGCACCCATTTTCCGGATTTCCTTCTTGACTGCCGCCCACTTCTCCGCTTTACCCATTCCTTGAACGTTTTGGAAATCCAGCTTCATTCTCCGGTCAGTTTCGTGTAGGAACTGACTTTTTCTTGTTTCCTTTGCTTCTCAATATGCGTTCAATGTTAGTTAGAGATTTCCGCGGGTATGGGGTGTGGATTCTCAACCTTGCCCATATCTGAATCATTCTCTCGCTTCTTGCTGATATACTTGGACGTTTTGCTGTTGATTTCCTTACTCTGAAGTTACGAGTTTTTTCCTGCTTCGTTGTTTTTTCTGGAGACACAACTACTTGGAGGTCTATTTCTTTTAGCGTCGCACCATTCACTGGGGTGGGCACGCCTTTATTTGGGCTGGTTGGTAGTCCTACCGACAAGGAATAGTTTTCGGGTTCAGGTTCCTCCTGGGCTTCCGTTAATTCATTCACCCATGAATTCTGAAATATTTCAGCATGAATCTCCTCCAGGCTTTTTGATTGGGTGACTTCTATTGATGACGGGACTATTGTCTGATGTGAGAGAGGAGGAGTGCATGGGGATTTGGAGGGATAACCGAGTGAATTTTTGTAGTCAAGAGTGCATGGGAGTTGGGATAGGGATGGTCTGTCGAGAGCATGTTTTGGGGAAGAGTGAGATGCTAGAGGTGAAATATGGGTGGGAGGAGAGTCATGATGGGTATGTGGCATATGTAAATATGAAATGTGATAGGGGGAGGGTATGAGAGTACCGCTTTTTCCAAAGAGGACAGTGTTGTCTGCTGGAGTGCTTCTCGCTCGCATCCCTTTCTGAGTACCGGCCAGTATTATCGAATTGTTTTTTGCATCTCTACCCACCGAGAATGTGGCTGGGCATTGTTGGGCGATGTGAATAAAATAGTCCCCGAGGATAGTGGGGAGATGGGTTGGTATTTTAATTGGAATAGTACAACGGGGGATCATACACCCGAGAAAAGGGGGTGTGGGTTGGTATAATGTTTTGTATAATATTATTGCCCATGATGTGCTCTTGGAATATGAAATGCCTCTCTCGGGTTAAAATATGTAGTCGCTTTTCTGCTAAGGACCCAGCACGCGGCGCCGTTTCAAGATCCCCACATTTGTCTTGTTCAGTTGGCTGTTGAGGGGTGGTTTCCGGCTGGGGCTCCGGTGGACCTGATGCATCCCGACCACTTTCATAGTTATGTTGAGACAACTCTTCTGACCAGTATTCTATGATCCCCACGTTATATGTGAAGCCTTCTATTTCCACCGTGACTTCCTCATTGATGATAGACATCCTCTTTGTTTCTAACTTAGCATGGGCCTCTATGAATTTGGGTAATTGATGCATATCACTGGAGATTGCCGTGATCTCTCCAGGTGTCTGATGACTGCACGGATGGCATTTTCAGACCACACTTGCAATGGTAATCCTCTAATTGCTATATTTGTGGAACGGCTGGTGAGTTGGTCTTCATGACGCCAATATCGTTTATCCAGCCAAGATCTTCCCCCAGTTTGAGCGCAGGATTCTTGAGCTTCATCGTGAGTCTCAAAGATCACAATATATTTGGTTGGGGATAAGCAAATGATTGCTTCGATATTTTGTTCCCAAACTAGAACCATATGTTCTATTCTTTTCAGGCTTGTTTGGGAAGGTAGGGAGACGATTATGCCTCGTTCCAGCTTTTCTTTCATACACAGCGAGGGTTCCAAGCTAATGAAACCATGGGAGTGCATGCTTCCTCTGGGAGGTGATGAGCTACTGCGCGGTAGGGAGGGTGGTATCTGTTGGCTGGAACGTTCTTGTCGAGGGTCTGCTTGGGTAGCTTGTGGTATCGGTTTCCAAGTATGATTCTGGGGTGGAGCTCCCGAGTTGAACCTCCTGTTGAATGCCGTTTGTGTTGACAGTTGTTCTGGTCCACCAGCATTCCGTTGGTTTCATGTATCGCCTGATCCGCCTCCGCCTTATATTTGTATTCCACGAAACCGTATCTTGTATTTGTACGTATTCTGGAGTCTTAGGTAGGCGAACACCAACTATCTGTCCGAACTTATCGAATATCTTCCAGATAGTGCCGATACGTGTAGCTGGATCAATATTATCTATGAAAACCGTCGCTCCCATTGATGATTTTCGTTCTGCCATATTGACTTGACCAATCTAGGAGATGAAAAAGGTATTGTCTGTGTTTCGTGAAAGAGGAAAAAAAACGTGGGTGAAAGGAAGTTTGTATAGTGGAGGGGGTTTGGTTGGAGAAGATGGGCTTAAAAAAAGGTAGGGATGGCGGCGGTGAAGGACCGCAGCAGGAGGATTAAGGGCGGGGGACATGGTGGCTGACTGAACGGAGGGAGGTGAAAGGATCGGGAGTGGTTTGGGGAAGAGAGGGAGCGGGAGCGAGACATACCTTCATTGCGGAGTTACTTCTTCGATACAAGTGAAATCATCACTGTTCGTTTCCAAGTTTTAAAATCGCTCCCGTTAAATTTAGGAGCTATTATCATTCCTGGATGTTCGGCATTATGAATGTAAAGAGGATCTGAGGATTTGGAGCTGCCTCGACATTATTTAAGCTTTCGATGAATCTTTCAAATTGGAGGTAGATGAAGTTTCTGTCATGGCGAAAGAGGAGGAACATGCTAGAGCGACCAGAACGAGAAAAGGAACTGAATTGACTGAATCGAACAAGTAATCTTTCTAGAATACTACTCTGATACCATGTGAATTTCCATAACAGAGAAGAACAATGAAGAAAAGTTAAATGAAATAGTGTTTTCATTATTCATCAGCTCAATCGATAAAATGAGCAGGAGGGGTGACGAAGTTATATATACGGAGAGAAAGAAAGAAGTAACAATAGAAGGTAGTAGAAGGGTTTGTTGCAACAGAATTTAGAAACTGAGACAAACACAATACGCAACGACTAGTAGTAAGACAAAGACTAGTAAGAATAATACAAGAAGTCTATACTATAAAAATTATGGGTGGTGATAATATACCCTTGAAGTTATTTAGGGCATGAAACTGGGATAATCCTCCTTAGTCCCCAGTCCCTTCTTTTGTATGTTTCTATATATAATAGTGAAGTACCAAGTTAACAGTAAAAAAACGGTCGGAGATTTGCACATGATGTACAGCATAGAATTCTAGCGCAGCCTGACAAAATTCAATATCTCATCGTTTATCCACTCATACTTCTCCTTGAATGGATTCTCCGTAGTCGGTGGTGGATAGCTGTCTATGCAATCATCCCAAACTTTCTATCCTTCAAATCCCTCATCACTTCCCAACACAAGTATTGCACTTGAACCCTGCACCAAAACTCGTCATCAGAATCTTATCACCTTTTTTCAACCTCTTCTTTGCCTCCATGTAGCCTAAGCAGTACCAGAACCCACCAGCTGAGGTTATTACCCCATCTATGCAGAGCCATCATAGCTGGCTCCAGATCATAGCTACTCAATCTTAATCCTTTCCCTACTCCATCAATAACCGCTCTGCCACCTGGGTGTATGCAGAAATGTTGAATTCCAGTCTTGAAATTCAAACTCACTCCCCAACAATATCAGGGTATGACTTACCAAACTTTCTGACTAATGAAGTAGCTAGGATAAAACGGATGAGTTCTGTTATTGGTATGACTTTAGGAACCAAAACCCTTAAGTTCACTTTCAGGCTTTTACCTGCTACTTCCACAAGATCCTTGCTTAACCGAAACCCTGAAATCCCATCTCTATCCTCCAACTGGTAACAGCATCTGTAAGCTTCATCGTTACTACCCATATGGATTCTCACCGCTTCCTTCAGCTTCAGCATCGCCCGTTGCTTTAACGATCTTTTATTAGTGTAGAGAATGGAACACCCACCTACCTGAGCGGAGGCAATTTGATAGCATAAATGACCTGTCCTGACCACTGTACCAATGAGGGTCGTACAGGTCTCCGAGCTCACGACTACGGCAAACGAGTTCTTATGGACTTTAAACAGATGCCGAAGAAGATCGACAGCAATGATGCTAGCACTGCAACCCATACCGGTGATGTTAAATGTCATGATATCCGGTCTCATCTTGTACCGGTTCACTATCCGATCTGTAAGTGTTGGAACCGAAGCCCAGAGTGACACAGTCACCACCAGGATATTGATTTCTTGTGGAGAGACCCCAGTCTTTTCAAAGAGCTTTTCGAGTGTGTCAAACATCATCTCATGGAGCTCCAGGATCCCTTCGTTGAGAGTTGGGGAATCTTCCCTGCCTTCGAGGATGGATTTTGGGAGTATGTTGCTTCACCGATGCCCGAGTTGATGATGATCTGAAGCAGGTAGCGGTATTCGTCTATGCCGAGGTTTTGGTTACGCCAGAGGATGTTTGCGCATGTTTGTGTGTCTAGCTTCCTGTCCTCTGGTGGTTTGTAGCACTCATAGTGAAGCATGTAGCAACACTGGTCACGCCTCTGGAGCGCCTTTTTTAATAGAAGGTAGGCTGTGTATGAAAGTAGAATTATGCATAGAACTGCGAGAAGATCCATGCTTGATCATTAGTAGTTAGTTGTTTGGTCTATTAGAGGTGGTAGGATAGTGTAATAGGAATGGTTTGCTTTATATAGAGACTACTGAAATAGTACTAAGATAGAGGACAAAATCTGGAATAAATGTGCTTTTATTACCTCCTTTTTTCTGGTTGATGCTGCATGTTCTTTCCATTTCTGGCTAACTTGTTTTGACTGGTGTGCTTGGCAGAGTTTTGATGTGATGGAGAAAGATACTGGTTTAGTGTGTCTCGTGGCGGTTTCTTATTATACAGAAATGAGCTTTCAGTAACAGTACATTTACTCGGATATGGAGTTGAAGACACATGGCAAAATGAAGAGGTCGGCACTGTGGTGGTAGTAACCCTCTGCAACTAAACAAGCAATGGTAATAAATACCACCAGTGATGTGTACGTACACTACAAACAAACTCGGTTTTACTAACAAACCCTAAGTTTTAATAAAACTGAATCATGTGTGGGTAAAAACCATAACCACACCGCATACGCCCTAGCAGGGATATTGCTCACCCAAATCAACCCATTCATAACAAATCAGCAATTGCGACTATGTCGCTCCCTCCTCTCTCCACTTTCTTCTCACCCTCGCCCCACAACACCACCGCTAACCGCCATGTCGACGCCACCATCCAACTTTCCCAGCCCTCCCCTTAAACACCTCATCACCTAGCTCGCCGGAAAACTTCACTGCTCGTCAACCCACCAACCACTCCACCATCGCCGTTTTCTCCAATCCCAGAACTATTCTGTGCTCATAAAGTAACCAAGCCTTCTCGTCACTTCTTTTTAATCCCTCAAACATGGATCGCAGATACACACCAGGAGCGACTGTTTTTATCGATAATATTCATCCAGATACTCCTATGGTGCTATATGGAAGTTATTTGATAAGTTTGGTCCAATTGTCGGCATCAGACTCCCAAAGGCTCCATGAATCCGAACCAAAACTAGGTATGGATTTGTAGAGTACAGACTTAAAATGGATGCAGATCAAGCAATATTGGAAACCAACGGGGCGACGCTGGATGGACACAAGCTACAAACGCAGACGGCTATTAACAGGTGACGCAATACAGGCTCCGCCTCTCAGCAATGGGTACCGAAGCAATAAGCCGCTGAAGCTGGTATAAACCTACAGAGAGCACCCACACCAAACCACATCACCCGCCCGCCAGCCCGCCAGGTCAAATCTCCAATCGAAAGGTTTTATCAACTTGGAACCCTCACTGATTATGCAAGAAAAACTGCAGAGAGCTATAGTGACCATCCTTCCCTTCCGAACAAGTTTTAAAGACATTGAAGCTAAGCTAGCCGAATGGAAGCAAAATGTGGAGTCAATCGTTCATTTGTCCCCAGTCAAGTATGTGGTAATATTCTCGACTCATGAAATGGCTGAAGAGTTCTTACGTTCTAACTTGGGCACAGAGTTGGGATGGGTTAAAAATATTGGAGTCACGAGGACCAACTCACTACGAGATCCGCAACCATAGCTATTAGAGGTTTACTGTTACAAGCCTGGGAGAAAACGCCATTAGGACGGTCACTAATCACCTTGGAGAAATCTCATCCATCTCTAGCGACATGAACCACTTCTCTAAATTTGTGGAGGCCCACGCAACAATTGAGACAAAGAGGATGTCCATTATTAACGAAGAATTACAGGTGGAAGTACAGGGACATTGTATAATGTTGGTATTATGGAGTATTGGTCCGAAGAACTCTCCCAACATTGTTACGAGAAATTCTAGAGCCTACCCGCGGTCGCCGGAATCCCAAGCCGGAACTAGATCCTCCACATCAAACGCAACAACCGCCACAAGCATGGAAACATTCATTGAGGAACACCCAACCGACGTTGCATGCTGCCACAGTAGAAAACATCATTATCATCCTGTTGTCTCGGAGAAATGAACCGTCCCAGGAGCCGTTTTACATTTAATGCGCAGCCAACTCAGATCTTTCCAAACCATATCATATATATTGGTAACAGTAATCTTGGATGTGGAGCAGTAATCTTTTATCGAAATAAGCCTTTCTTCTTTCCCGAGAAATTTCCACCCCAGATTATTTCCATAATCGATAAAGACTACTCTAAGCTAAGCCTTTCGATTTCCGACAGCTACTTTTCCCCTGGAAGTAATACCAAAGATCGATGGGGCTTTTTCGGGAACTACTCACGTCCCATCATTGCATCTCCTGAAAACATCTTTTCGTTGTCTACTCCTTCTCACAGTCAGACACTTCTGTCGACAAAACCCAATCTAGCCACCCAATTCCCATCTTCTAACCTCTCCTATCAACTCACAAAATTCCTTTGACAGTCCATCTCAATCCCCATGCAGCCCACCTCTGATCAACCGGACAACTGTCCCACTATCTCCAGAAACATGTCAAACAAATTCTCCACCTGATCGTCTCTCTCCTTCTTAAAATTCTTTTTCAACCGCTCTCACCGCAATTAACCTCGAAGTCTTTCTGACTCATAATTTTGGACCGGTCTCCTCCTCAACTCCTCAAACTTGGAACCAAATATCCAGTCCGGTTTTAGCCCAGGAATGCCTTGATTTTGGCAGAAGTATAAACTGCCATTATCCAAACCCGGATCTTTCTATGCAGCAGTTTTTCCAAATTCTCAGAAGAAGTAAAAGGGTTGAAGAAGGCTTAGCTCCAAGAAAAATGACCAACCTCATTTGTTTTCAAAACATTAGAGGAGTTCACAGGTGAGAGAAAATAACAATGCTCAGAAAGGAGATCAGAGAAGCAGGACACAAATAATTGCAATATTCGAAACTCACCTCTCCCATACCCCCACAATGATCTTGGTCTTTGGGGAGGGCGGGCCAATTCAGTGTCTTTAGAAGTCCCTGCTTCTGGCCGCTCAGGAGGTATCATTGTTTCTTGGAACTCAAATTATATCAACATCCAAAATTCTTCACTAGGATCCCGGTGGATTGTAGTGGAACTAGCCTGGCCACATATTCCTTTTGAAGGCTGCGTCATCTTCATTTACGCTCCCACTCATCCTGATGATCGCCGCACCATGTACACACGGAAATTATAAATACCTCTTTCAATAAGCCTATCCTTGTAGTTGGTGATATGAATGAAGTTTTGAGAGGAAGTGATCGGAAACGAAGCAAGGATAATGTTTCAACAAAAGGAATGGAGGACCTACGTAATTGGATGATCGACTCATCTGGTGGAAGTAGATCTCCAGGTGTAAAGTACACCTGGAGAAACAAGAAGTCAATGAGTCGAATTGACCGGGCGTTTGCACAAACAGAATGGTTAGTGATGAGTGTCTAAATGAGCATGTTTTAGGGGAGTATTTCATATGTTTAATCAACACTTTTCATGCTCATTTCTCCACTCTGGCTTTTTTCCTCTAGTTTTGTGTTTCATTGGTGTCTTACACATTTATTGTTTAAACATGAGGAATAACATAGATAGGAGTAAGTAGATGAAGAGAGAACGCGTGGGCGCAAACGGATCCAAAATCGGAGCTGTAACGAAGAATATACAGCATTTCGAAGTTAGCCTACTGAAACCGTCCGACCCATAGGTCTGGGTCGGACGTGGGTCGGACGGACTTTTAAAAGAACGCGATTTTTGTCCCCGAGCTACTGGAATCGTCCGACCCATAGTCTAAGTCAGACCCTGGGTCGGACGGACTTTAGAAAATGCGTTTTTGGCCCTGAAATTGCTCCTGGACGCGTCCGACCCAGGGTGGGTCGGACGGGTCGAAAATTTGCCCAGATCTGCGTTTTAACGGGGAATTTTGGGAAAAACTTCCCCATTCTTCATTCAGCTCGGTTCCGCCCCAAAAACAGAAAAAGAGGCGATTCCAAGGGAAAAAAGAAGGGGAAGAGAAAATAAGAAGAAGAAAAGAAGAAGAAGAAGAAGAAAAGAAGAAGAGAAGAGAGGGAGGAGAGAGAAGAAGCTCACCTCCTTCCAAGCTCCATTAATGGCTACTTCTATCCCTTGCTCTTTTATTTTTCTCTCCTATGGCTGTGTAGAATCATTTGTAGCTAGGGATTTGGATAAAGCCCCAAATCCCTCAAAACTCCATTGTTGAATCTTGAACTTGTGTTTGTGCTTTATTTTAGTCTTTGAGCTTAATGAAGATGATTATTGAGTGTTTATGACTTCTAACTTGTTGCTCATGATTTGGGGATTTGTTAAGGGTTGCTCAATTTGTCTTCTACGTGTTAAATTGGTTGGTTGGCCTACCGATTAGTTTAGCATTATTGTGGGATTCTATCAAAATGATATTCTGAGATAGAAACCTAAACCGTTGGGACTAAATCAATGTTAGCCGATTTCACTGATTTTGAGATGAGGTTCTCATTGCAACTTAGGGTAGATTTGTGCTTAATGCTTCTGATTGAATTGGGGATTTGAACGAACATTCAGTCCCCGTTAAATTGGTTAGGATTAATAGACATGGATTTGGCTATTAATTAAATTCCCGTTGTTTAGCTATGATTTCGAGGTTCGACAATTGGTAGAAGGGGATGACGGGTGCGAATATTCTATCCCGAGCTACACCTATCCTAGATTATAGATAGTTTAGTGTTTTTATTCCTTTCCTTTATTTCTCGAGTTACAACCCAAAACCAAAACCCTAATTTACATTCATGCACTTTTGTATATATCCTCTTGCATATTTACTAAGCTTATAATTAGCTAGACAGTTACGAAATCCTTGTGGATACGACCTTGTTGTACTACAATGATTGGGTTCACTGCCCATAGTTAGCAGAGAGTTTCAGTTCAACATTATTTTGCCCAACAGTTAGCCAGCTTTCCTGGACTCACTCTCAATGCAAATCCTTGGAGATTATCGGATCATCGTTTTATGAAACTCTCTTTACGGGATGTCAATTGGGGGCCCAAGCCATTTAGAGTTTTAAGCGGATGGCTGGATCATAAAGACTTTAAGTCTTTTTTTGCGGTTGAGTGGAGTAAGCTCCAGAAACTACCATTTAATACCAAGCTCAAGGAAATTAAAAAAGCCTTGCGAAAGTGGAATAATGAAGTGTATGGGCACATTGATAACCGGCTAAATTTGTGCTTGCTGAAGTGGAACAGATCGCCAATTCTTAGGAGGATGGTACTATAGATGACTGTGCAGTAGCAACTCGAGCAGACAAGATGAATCAAATCTGGGGAATTCTAAGGGAAAAGAAAGGTATTGGAAACAGCTTTCGAGAGATAGATATATAAGAAGGGGGATCAAAACACCGCATATTTTCATAGAAAGGCTTCGATCAACCGGAGAAATAACACCATCTCCTCCTTGCTCATTAATGGGGTGATGTCGGATGAACCCGCAACTATTCAAAGGGTACGATGGTTTGGTCGATTGATGGAGAAAAAGCACCAGGTTACGATGGTTTGAATTTTCGTTTCATCAGAAGTGTCTGGGGTATAATCGGTAGGGATTTCATGAATTCGGTTCTCAGTTTCTTTGACAATGGTCGCCTCCGCAAGGGTCAAATATGACGTGGCTTACTCTAATTCCTAAAATTCCTGGTGCAACAAGATTGGAGGATTTCAGACCAATTAGTATGATAGGCTCAGTTTACAAAGTGATCTCAAAATTTCTCCTCGAGACTCAGCCAAGTCATAGGCAAGTTGGTACAAGGCACATAAACAAGATTAATTAAAGGAAGGCACATTACAGAGGGCCCCCTTATCACCAATGAATTTATTGGTTGGCTCAAGAGCAAGCGAAAATCTGGCATTCTGCTAAAAATTGATTTTTCTAAAGCTTTTGACAGCATCTCTTGGACATTCATAGATATCATGCTGTGCTACTATGGATTTAGCAATCTATGGAGGTCGTGGATAGAAGAATGCATCTCCACTTCGGTTATATCGATTCTCATTAATGGGGTTCCTTCTAACCAATCAAGCCCAGGCGTGGTTTACGGCAAGGGGATCCGCTTTCTCCACTCTTGTTTGTTCTTTGCGTTGAAGTTTGGGTTGGATCTTAGATGAAACCATTCGAATGAATAAAAGGAAAGGATTGTATGTAGGTGTCTACGATACTCTCATCTCTCATCTGCAATATGCGGATGACACGCTAATATTCTGTGATTCAGTAGAGATGAGTTACATGTGGCAAAACTTTGCATCCTGGTTTTCTCTGAAATGTCAGATCTTAAAGTTAATTGGTCAAAGTCCATGGCGATTCCTATAAATCCCATAGAAGAACACTTGGAGATAATTCGGGAAGTCCTAGGATGCCAAATCGGTTCTCTGCCTATGAACTACTTGGGATTCATGATTGGAAGCAGCCCTAAGCGACTAGCCACATGGAAGCCGGCACTGGATAGAATTTCAAGTAGACTGTCGGGTTGGAAATCGTCTTCACTTTCAAAAGTAGGTCGACTTATTTTGATTAAATCAGTCCTTGGCAGCCTTCCTTTATATTATTTAAGTCTGTTCAGAATGCCCGACTGTTCTAAAACAAATCAGGCAAATACAATCCAACTTCTTGTTGTGGGCAAGGAAGGCCGAAGGGGGATTCCTCTAGTATCTTGAGTGTACTTTCAAAAGCTAAAGATCAAGGAGGCTTAGGCATCAAGGATTTGGAACTTAAAAATGCAGCCCTCCTCTTTAAATGGTGGTGGAAATTTCCAGAAAGATGATGGTAAGTTGTGGAAAAACATCATATGCTCCATATATGATATAGACGTTAATCTTCCCATCACTGATGAACAATGGAAAAGTTAAAAGGCCAGGAGTGTGGAAGTCGATCTTATCTGTTGCGAAGTGGAATCCTTCTCACGCGACAGTTTTGGAGTCCAATGTCCGTTGGGTGCTTTTGAATGGGAAGAATCAGATTTTGGATTGACTGTTGGCTAGGACCACAACCCCTGCGAGACCGTTATCCACGGTTATACTTGATAAATGAGCAGAAATCTGCTAGTGTTTTTGACATGGGGCAGTGGGTCGGTTCCACCTAGGAGTGGTCTCTCATTTGGAGGCGGCAATTATTTTTATATGAAAGGGCGCAGGTAGAGGAACTCCTTGCTTTGCTCAATTCTTCGTCTCTCCAGTTGCAGATAGCGAAGATGATCTGCTAAGATGGATGCCAACTAGTGACGGTGACTATACTTCAAAGAGTTTTCTGAAGCTGTTGCCGCTCTTCATAATACAGGAGATGTTTTGTGGTGTCGTGCTTTCTGGCATAGTTTTGCCCCTCCCAGAATTGAAATTCTGATCTGCTCATTCTACAGGGGCGTATACAGACTAAAGATTTCCTCTTTGACAGAAACCTGCTACCAGTTGGCCAACTATTGTGCGTTCTCCGTAACAAGTCGGTGGAAACGGTTGCTCACATCTTCATCCACTGTCCGATCTTGAGAATACTATGGTCCAAGATTCTAGACTGGTGGGGCATGATGTTTATCTTCCCGGATTCCATTCTTGCATCCTTTCACGCATGGATCGGCATGAGCAAAGGCAAGCGTAACAAACTGTGGACAAGTTCTTTCTTCTTCACATTATGGCCTCTTTGGACTCTCCGCAACAGAGCAGTCTTTGAGGGGCTTACTCCTGAGTGGGATGATGTTGTAGAGATGGTAAAGAGGCTAAGCCTGGAATGGTATAGTAGGGACTGCCACCTCCCCTCACATGCCCATCCTTTCCTCCCGTTGTTTGTTCTCACTATTATACTCATAGCTATAGTATGGTTTCAATTTGGCGTTCCTTTTTTTTCTCTCTCTTCTGTTGGCGAGAAAGGCATTACTGCCGCAGTATTGCCACAATGTTGTATCTGGTTATACCAGCGACTTATCAAAAAAATGTGTGGGTAAAAACCTAAGACATATTTTTTCTGTTACGTTATAGGTTTTAGTATCTTTATATGTTAGTATTACTTTATTATAGTAGATTATAGTCATACATTAACAATAATTGTATGTTGCTGGATAATGTGTACATCCTTTAGTCTATACAACATTCATATAATGTGTTTGTAAAAGATTTAGTAACAAATTTTATTGTAAGTAAAGATCATCTATACTAACATATACAAAATGTGATACCAAAAACAACCACAAAAAAAAATTGATGGATTTGCTACTAAAAGTAGCAACCCGTATGGAACATCCATCTTATTTCCAAGACCTGAATTACAATCGTCTCATATAATGGCTCAAATACCTGTATGATACCAGCTCATGTGGTATTTTATAATCCAAATGTACTTCAAATGCAGTACATAGAAATTAGCAAGATCGTAATTTAAATGCATTCCATTGAAATCAGCTAGAAATCAGTAGATTGTAATCCAAATGTACATCTTTATGATTTGAGTAACCATTTATTCAATTCTAAAGAAATCATTGATATCAATCGCTCATTAAAGGCTTATTGCAAATGTAAATTTAATAAAGTTTTATATCCACCGAGGAGGAGAGAACTATCAAAAAATGATGAGTCAATTTGTTTCATGAGTGAATTCTGCATGTGACTAATGTGGGATTCTATCACATGTGACTCTAAAATAGAAATATAAATCATGGGGAATAAATCAATGTACTCGAATTTTTGATGATTTTGAGATTAGATTACATTGCAACTTAGGGGAACTTGAGCGTAGTGCTACCGATTGACCCAGGCTTAGCTGATTGAGAAGTCCCGGTTAAATCGGTTATGATTAGTAGGCCTAGATTAGGTTGCTAATTAATAAGTGTTGTCATTGTTTAGCTATAAGTTCAAGGGTCAAAAATCGATAGTAAAGGGAGGATGGGCGTAAATATCCATTCCAGGTTACATTTATCCTAGTTTAGTTAGTATACTTCTTTTCCTTTATTTTCTCTTAATCAAACCAAAACATTAAAAACCTATCTACATTTATGCACTATTGTTTATATTCTTGCACATTTACTAAATTGATAATTAGCTATATAGTTGCAAAGTCCATGTGGATACGACCTTGTTGGACTACAACGACTGGGACCACAGCCCATTAGTATGCGGAATATATTCATTTAAGGAAAATTACATCTCCCACCCATGATGTTTGGTGAAATTACACACCCCACCTATGAGGTTTCAAAACTTTGGATTTGACATTGGAAAAATATATAACACCTTAGTATCATCCATACAAGTTTTATCAACTTTGGACAATATTTAAGCATCTTTTAAGTTGATCAAATATTTGAAAAGTTATCTGATGTAAAATAGAAGAACCTACATGGGTGGGCAAAGTAATTTTTGAAACCTCGAGGGTGAGGTGTGTAATTTCACCAAATGTCATGGGTGGGGGATGTAATTTTCCCATTCATTTATATTTTACACAACATCTAATTTTCCAAAACATGATATCATTAGATTTAATAATGAAGCTTACAACATCCGAAGGAACATCATTAATCCAAATCTTTTTATCCACATGCTCCCTACCTAACCTAGCTAACATGTGTGCACCTACATTGTCCACCCTAGGCACATACACAAATTTTCCTTGATCAAATATAGTGATCACAAGAGATAACTGATCCAAAATTAATTGTACTTCTCCCTGCACAGCCCCGGCCCCATAAACATAATCAATATTTTATTTACAATCCGTAATGAAACAAACATTAACCCACCCCGCTTGTAGAGCCAACATACACACCAAACTCCAATGTCCTTGCCTCCACCGCCCCTAGTGAACCACCCATAACTCCACCCTTCATTGCCACACCTACAACTTCACCTCCCGGTCTCTTGCATGACACACCCAAGCCAAAACGTGAGGAAGTAAAGCTCTCATTGACATAGACAGCCACATATCCTCACAAGTCCTCTTGTCCCGCACATTTCTAGAAGCGGTACCTGCCTCGTGAAGACCACTTTCCGAGTAGGTGGGCCTAGTTGTTTGCTTTTGATATGAAAGAAAGTGAAGATTGTGATTATTTCAAGAATACAAAAATGGTCTATTTCTATGCTCCTATTTCTGCGGTGTTAAACAACCGCAGAAATATAGCGCTTTCTGAAAATGGTCAGATACCTATTTCGGCGGTTCTTACGTAAAAACCGCCAAAATAGGTCTTTTTATATTTTTTTAAAAAATATTATGGACCTATTTCGGCGGTTTCTAAGTAAAACCGCCAAAATAGGTCTGTTTTATTTTTATTTTTAAATACGGACCACCTATTTCGGCGGTTGTAACTTAAAAACCGCCGAAATAGGGGCGCAATTTTTTTTTAAAAAAAATATCGACAACCTATTTCGGCGGTTCTTAGGTAAGAACCACTGAAATACGTCCTTTAATAACATCCCCTTCCCCAATTCATCGCATTTCACCCCGACGCTTCAAACCCTCTCGAACTGTCACTGCTGCTGGCGACCGAAGAAGCGACACAGACTACACCTCCTTCCGCTTCCGCCCGCCGCCCCTCATCCTCGCCGCCGCGTCGTCGCCGCCGCGTCATCACCGCCGTCCGTGTCGTCGTCGCCGCGTTGTCACCGCCGTCCGCGTGCTGGCGAAGTGGTAACAGCACAGCAGCAGCAGCTAGATGATTTGAGGGAGAAGAAGAAGGTAAGTTGATTTTGACCTAAATTTATGGATTTATTGTGATTGTTGCCGAAATTGTGGTTGAATGTGAATGTGGATGATTGAATTAGTGGAGTGTATGAAATTTGTGTATATATGTAGTATTGTAGAAGTGAAATTATATGTGCACACAAGGTGCTCGACAAAATGTTTGAGTGAATAATTGTGGTTTTTTTGCTCATTTTGTGTGGTTGTGCCTTTGTTTTTGATTTTTACTTTTCATTACTTTTCTTTTATTCTTGTTTTATTTCTACTTTGTGTAATTATACATCAATTTGATTAGTGAGGATTAAGCTTGCTTTCGTTTTAGACTTTTAGTATTTGTTCGGATTGTTTTGCTTTTCGTTTTTGATTTTGCGTTTTGCTTTTTGTTTTTAATTGCTTGAATATGAGGAATTTACATTGCTTTAAGTATTAGTGGTGTTATTGTATAATGAGGAAGAGATTGAGTTGTTTTAGTGTTAATAAAATGATGATTAAAGGGCTTGGAAGCCAAGGGGAAGTAAATGAGTTTGTGTAGAAATTTAATGTGTGTTAGTGCTTAAGATTGTTGTGGATATTAGAAATGAGTTGGTGAGCTGAAATTGGTGTGGGCAATGCTAAAATTATAGGGAAAACTCTGTCAAAATTGTCCTAGAAATTAGATGACTTAAGTGTTTGAGTTGAGGAAAAAAGAACCTAGAGTAACTAGGTATTGTAGAGGTAAGCTTGAATGGTTAACCACCTTGTTTTGGTTTAGAAGAATTGGGTAATTGAGTAGAACCTTGGGTGAAGATAAGGCAAGTGTGTGCTAGATGACACTAGTTGAAGGAACATGGAGTGGTAGGAATGAGAACAAAATCTGTAACAAGGAGAACTTAGAAAACTAGAGCAAGTGTTGAAAATTATTTTATTTATTTTGTCATCAGTTGAATTGGTTTAGTATTAGGTTTACATAATTCTTTTTTTTAGTTTCAAATTTAATTCTGTAGGTTAATAGTATGTAGTTCGTTTATCTTTTCTTTTAGTTCAATTAGGATATATTTACATGCTAAGTTTTAATTTGCTTTCTTTTTTAAATTTTGTTACGTGTTTTTTTTTCATTACTCTTTTTTATTCTTGTTTTATTTTTACTTTGTTTAATTATACGTCAAATTTGATTAGTTAGGATTACGCTTGCTTTCGTTTTAGACTTTTAGTATTTATTCGGATTTTTTGCTTTTTGTTTTTGATTTTGCGGTTTGCTTTGTTTATTTTATTTATTTTGTCATTACTTGAATTGGTTTTGTATTAAGTTACATAATTCTTTTTTGGGAAAATTCACGAGATATCCCTGTTTTCTTTCGTAATTCACAATATACCCCTGTGATTTTCGTAATTCAACTTTAAACATACTTAAATGTTGTCCAAAATTGATGAAACTTTACATGGACGATGCTAAAGTGTTATATTTTGGTCCAATATCAAATTTGAAGCTTTTTAAGCTCACATGTGACCTATGGGACCCAATGAATATGTGACTGTTCATTGGTCCCACAGGTCACATGTGAGCTTAAGGAACTTCAAATTTGATATTGGACCAAAATATAACACTTTAGCATCGTCCATGTAAAGTATCATCAATTTTGGACAACATTTAAGCATGTTTAAAGTTAAATTACTAAAATCACAGGGGTATATTGTGAATTACGAAAGAAACAGGGGTATCTCGTGAATTTTCCCTTCTTTTTTAGCTTTCAAATTTAATTCTATAGGTTTAATAGTATGTAGTTCATTTATCTTTTCTCTTAGTTCAATTAGGATATATTTACTTGATAAGTTTTAATTTTTTTTTCAATTTTATTTGGGTTTTTATTTTATCTCGAGTCGATTAATTAATTTATGTTTTTAGTTTTTATTTTTGTGTTTATTTTTGTTTTTTACTCATTTTATGTGGTTATGCCTTTGTAGGGGGAATCACTAAATTGGCTCACCAGATTGAAGTCGTACGGGTTGAATACACTTCATTTGTGAACCCGTAATATACTCAACTTACATCTTCATCTTTTAGCTTATTATATATATTTTTTGCAATCCTAATTACGAACAATTAACATACATAAACTAATGAGTTTCTATTCTATCTATAGAGAAGTGCTTAAGATTTCCCCATTCATTGCACGGTATTTCTCTTTTTACTTTGTATTTCCACAAATTATTGAAATTTGGTTTGATGAATAAATTTGGTATTAGTTTGATTTGTGATGGAATTTGTGTTGTTGAATGATTGGTGAATGCTTAATAATAAGCATGGGATAGATAAAATTATGCAAAGGTCATGCTGATTTTTTTTTAACAAAATCTCTTTGTAATTAATATTGTTTGATGTATGTGTTATGTATAACAATATCTAAATTTTGTCTTTATCAGGTCTCACCACATTTAAGTCCGTGAACGACCTCTCTTATTTTCCACCTTCTTCCATCACCGTTGCAGATTCCTTTTCTGTGTACAAGTAAGCAACTAAACTTTGCTTTTTGTTTGATCATTGAGATTATGTATTCAGATAATAGGTGCTAGTATATAATTTAGGTTGAAACCTTAGAGTTAGGGTAGCTAGCTTATTTAATATGCATCCAGTCACGCTTCATTAGAGTATAAATACATAGAAAGCAATACAATCCATGATACAAAAAACATTTTCATTTTGAGTATATGGTATTAATCGTACCGTTTTGTGTTTCAAATATAGTATGGAGCGTGACTGGATGTAAGGTGATCGAGGGGATCACTATGACAACATGTCGAAAGAGTTTTGCAAAGCGGCAGTGCAGCACAAAGGCATACAAAGGCGGAGAAAATACCTTGTCCTTGTGTTGACTGCGGTGTCATAAGGAAATTTTCAAACATTGGGGAAATTAAATTCCATCTGAAGACTCTCGGTTTCATGCCACACTATAAGAGACGGATTTTTCATGGAGAAAGTGTTGAACATAATGTCGGGTCCTCGTACATTAATGATAGGAAGAGGATGAGAACCGACCACAAATTTGATTTTGTCGAGTCGGAACCGATCCCAAGTGCTTCCGGAGTCAATGACAGTGAGCCGACTTATCATGATGAGCAAATAAACGAGATGTATGATAACATTGAGGATAATTTTGTCGACCGGCCGGATGAGTATCAAAGGTTGTTGGACGCAACCAAGACGGCATTGTATCCTACGTGCACTAAGTACACGAAATTGATGGCTATATTGAATTTGTTCAACCTGAAGGGAAGTATGGATTGAGTGACAAAGGTTTCTCGGATTCCTCGAGCTGATTCATGATATGCTACCGGATGAGAATGGTCTCCCTACCACCACCTATGAGGCAAAGAAATGGGTGTGTCCAATGGGAGTAGAGTACAAAAAAATTCACGCGTGTCCAAACAACTGTGTGTTTGTACAGGGGTGAATACGATCATCTGGACAATTGCCCGAAATGTTCGTTGTCCCGGTATAAGCATAAAGATGGTGAGTACTCCTCCGTTTCAAAAAAAGCCCTCCAGCTAAACTACTGTGGTATTTGCCGATTATACCCAGATTCAAACGGTTGTTTGTGAATCCGAAAGATGCAAGGAACTTACGACGGCACGCAGAGGGTAGAAAGAGCGATGAGAAATTAAGACATCCAGTAGATGGACCTCAGTGGAGAAACATCAAAAGACGGTTCAAAGAACATTTTGGGGGTGAAGATAGGAATTTGAGGCTTGGGCTATGTACTGACGGGATGAACCCGTACGACACGTTAAGCATCAACACAGTACTTGGCCCGTTTTACTAGTGATCTACAATTTACCTTCGTGGTTGTGTATGAAACGCAGGTACATAATGTTATCACTTTTGATATCTGGCCCCAAGTAGCCAGGTAATAATTTGATGTATACCTCGCCCCATTGATTGATGATTTGAAGTTGCTGTGGAATGAGGGAACCGTTGTGTATGATGCTTATGCAAGGGAAAATTTCACGCTCAAGGCGTTGTTATTCTGTACGGTCAACGATTTCCCTGCATACGGGAACTTGTCTGGATACACTGTGAAAGGAACATTTGCATGCCCGGTGTGCGAGGATGACACATGTTCAGACCGTTTACAAAATTGTGGTAAGAATGTTTTACATGTGTCATCGACGTTTTCTACCTGAAGATCACCCTTATCGTAAGAAGAAGAAACTGTCCAATGGTGAGGCCGAGACTCAGTGGCCCGTCTACCTTTGACCACTGAGGAAGTACGCAAAGGTTAAGGACATTGTGAACGTCTTTGGAAACACAACGAAACCGGCAAAGAACATTTGGAAAAAATGCTCTATCTTCTGGGATTTACCGTATTGGCGTCATCTGCCTGTCAGAGACTGTTTGGATTTCATGCACATCGTAAAAAACATTGGTGAGGCAGTGAGTGGGACTTTGCTCAACATACCCAGCAAAACGAAAGACGGATTGAAAGTGAGAAAAGACATGCAAGCCATGGGTATAAGAAAAGAGTTACACCCCACGAGAGAATGAGAGACGAATATACCTACCTCCTGCATGCTACACACTTTCAAAGAATGAGAAGATCAGCTTCTGCAAATGTCTATACTCTCGTAAAAGTACCGTCTGGATATTCTTCAAACTGGAAGAACATTGTATCGATGAAGGATTTGAAACTGTTAGGCATGAAATCTCACGATTATCATGTATTGATGTTACATCTTCTGCCAGTAGCAATCCGTGGGATATTGTCAAATGATGTCAGAAATGCGTTCACCAGATTGTGTTTCTTCTTCAATGTTGTCTGCTGCAAGGTAATTGATGTAATCTCTCTCGATGATCTACAACGTGAAATTGTGGTCACATTATGTCAATTAGAGATGTATTTCCCACCATCGTTCTTTGACATAATGGTGCACTTGATAGTCCACATTGTTCGAGAGATCCAATATTGTGGTCCGGTCTACTTACGCTACATGTACCCTTTTGAACGATACATGAGTATTCTAAAGGGTAGAATGAGGAATAGATATCGACCGGAAGGGAGCATAATTGAAGCAATGGTGACTGAGGAAGTCACAGAATTTGTGACTGATTATCTGAATGGAGCAGAATCAATCGGTATCCCAAAACCAAGACACTACGGCAGATATAAAGGGAAAGGTGTCATTGGAAGAAAGATTGTGCAAGTACCACGTCAACTGATTCATCAAGCACATCTGTTTGTGTTACAACACCTTGAGGCTGTTGAACCCTTCTTTGATACTTATGTGAATGAGTTGAGACAACAAAATCCTACCAGAAACCATCTTTGGCTTACGAAAGAACAAAACTGATTGTTTGTCCAATGGTTCAAAGATTGTGTCTTTGAAAAAGCGTCATCAAATTCAGAAGTTGTCAGTGAAGAAATCAGATTTTTAGCAATAGGACCTGAACCTAATACTGTATCATTTGAGGGGTATGACATTAGTGGTATACTTATTACACCGCACGCCAAGATGCTAAATCAATAAACCAGAACAGTGGAGTAAAAATAGAAGCGGCATTCAATGAGTACCACATCGGTAACTAGTCTCAACCAGTGAGGAGCTCCAGTTGGTATTACGGTGTTATCGAGGACATTTGGGAGCTAGACTACCATATTGATTTGTTTTTAGTGTTCCGCTGCAAATGGGTGGACAACCGACGTGGAATCCAAAACGATGGAGGTCTTACCTTGGTTGATCTCACACGTGCCAGTTTTAAGGATGATCAGTTTGTTATGGGAAAAGATTGTGACCAAGTGTGGTATGTTCAGGATCCAAAAGACTTCAGACGGTCTGTTGTTCTTCCAGGTAGAAGACCGTTAGTTCTGATTGAAAATGAAAATGAGGATGACGATGATGAGAATGAGACGATTGAGGAAACATTGTTTCCTACGGGTTGCGGGATTTAATGATGATACTCAAAACGACTGATTTTGCCACGATCAGACCATGACGAGGGTGTTGGGTGATAACACCAAATCATAGAAATATTTATGTCAGGTAGCAAGTGCTAGTAGTTGTACATTTGTTTTACGTTTGATTATTTGTTGGTTTATGGTAATGTTATGTTTAATATTTTCCTTGACTTGTTTCAAATTTGTCTTTACCTTGTAAATTCATCTAATTAATTGACTAACTTATCTTTACTACAGTGGCGGATCACCCTATGGACCAGCCCATTGAAGAAGCTGATCCTCATCATAAGAGACTAGCAAAACGGGCCACATGAGGAGGAAAGAAGGGGAAGACAAACTCACCCACCGGAGGATGAGGCTTGTCCATCACAGCAGGTGACAGAGCCAGCAGCTTCCTCTTCCTCCGGAAAGAAGGTGAAGAAGAGAGGTGCCACCCGTGCACTGAGGCAAATAAAGCCCCCCCCCCCCCCCCACGAAGCCTTGCAATTCAAGAGTTCAACCAGCCATACGGTAATTGGAAGAGTGATTATACTACATATATGCGGCCACCTGGTCAAAACTTACTGCGACATAAATCACAATTGGAAGCAAGTGCACAATCATTGAAGGACACTATGTTTGGCTTCTTCAGGTGTGTTATTTTTTTATAATATGTTATATGATTTTAGAGTTTCTCGTTACTTGTGTTACTAATGACTAATAATTGTATGTAGAGTCTTTTTGCATTGATCCTTCTCTTAAGGACGATATCCTGAAGAAAAATGGGGGCGACAGTTCCGCGACCATAGGAAAGGCTCTCTGACAAGTACATTCATGGTGTTGCGTATCAAGACCCTGAATCGGATGATGCAGAAGGAGGCGATGAACTGCCACCCTGGGAGGCGTACGAGGGCATCACTGAGGAGTAGTGGATGCGGTTTACGGAGTATCATCACACGCCAGAGTACCAGGTAGAGCTAATATTCAATGCTGTCTTTTATACATTTTGGCAGTTTATTTGCTTATTTGTATCTTACACGTTACATATGTATTTGTAGGCTATTCGTGCAAAACAGCAAGCAATGCGAAGAAAAATCTATACCCACATCACTTAGGTGGTAAAAGTATTGCCGAACGCGTACCAGAGTGGGATCAAAAGGGCTTGCTTCCAAAGGATGTGGCTCCTAGCGATAGGAGGATGAAGGTGTGGGAGTTGAGTCGAGGCCAAAAAACTCGAAGCCGAAACCTCATCCTACAAGTGATGCCCCGTGATAGAGAGAGATATAATCAAACAAAGGTGAGTATTTCTAATTTCGGACCTACATGGTTTAATATTTGTGTGTTGTACCTGTATATTAAATGAATTTTGTTATTTTGTGTTTTATAGAAAGAGATTAAACTCTCACGTTACTGAGGGTTCTTGGACTCCGAACAGACAATATTATCCCCTTTCTCGTGCTCTGGAAAGATGGATCATCCTGGTCGCGCTATTGGTTTTGGTGGACAAGTTGGTATCCGCCAAGCTTTTGGCAATCCGGGGTCTAGGAAAGGCTCACAGGAAAGATGATCAGCTATGAGGAACATTTGAAGATTACTGCTGATATTGAGCAGAGGCTTAAGCAGAATCTTCATCAGTTGGTCGCAGAGGAGATGTCCAAAATACGCTCACAGATTTGCAGCAGTCAAGAGGTGACCAGACCAGCCCCTGCACCATCAGCTAATAGGGAGGAGGGCACACCAGTACGGCAGAGTAGTGTGCAGTCGATTGATCCATATCCATATGCATCTATTAAGGTTAGACACATTAACTTAGAAAATAAATTATTTATTATCATCTATTTACTTCGATTGTGTTCGTTTAACCCTTCTCTACTTAATGTTCAGGAAACCCGTTGAATGCGCGTGTTCATGCCGATGGGAGGGTGAGGATATTAAGGTGGCGTGGGGTAAATTGTTTCCCTCATCTCCTACAGACATCGTGGCGGTGAACCACTACGATAGGGGTATGTCCGGGTGCTTACGGATGATTATGTGACAGAATATGCTGATGTTGTGCTATACGGTACCTCTGTAACACCCGAATAAGCATCAAGCACAATATCCTCGCCATACAACATGCACAATAAACATCCTCCAGCGCCAACCACGCATACAGACAATAATCCAAGGTACACTGTATGACTAAAGCCTCGATCGCAAAAATATACAATAAAGTACAATTCCCAGATACTGTGTGTCTACAACAAAATTACCAAATCATAAACTGTAATTTACATCTCGGGTTAGTAACAACCTATACATTAATCATACTACTACAAACTCAAAAGTCATGCCCTGATGGACTACCCCCCATGGTAGCCATCCCGCCTACGCTCCGTTATTGTCCGGCACAATACCTGTAAAAATTGGGTTGTAAAGGACTAAACAAACTACGCTGAGTATGAATATGTGTAGCCGTATGTTGCCGGGCTACACGACTACTTGGTCAAATATTATTAAGTCAATTTACATGCTATAATAAAGCAGTAAAGCACACCACAATACATCATGGTATCATACACACGTAAAGGTAGCAAAACATTAGCAACAACAACCAAGCACAACAAGCTGCTAGTATCACAACAGCAATCATGTACATAACAAAACATGTACATAGGTATGTTATACTCATGATCCTCACCATGAGATCATTCGAGCGTTGTGTGTGTTTTGTTTCTTTTCTCTTGTTCCCATAATGTGTATTTTCTTCCTCTCTCCTTGCACCAGGTCTGGGGATATAGTTTAGATCCCGTGACCATATCATGTAGGTGCCAATCTTTCCTTGTTTCTTTAAGGGTTATTTGTGAATTCTCTTATCACCACAAGTTGGAGAACGTCTTCTCCATAGCTAATCCTCCGTTCCTGGCATCATGCGTCGAGAAAGCGGGGTCATCTCTAGACCCCAGGATGTGTTCCACCAACTGGTACTTTACTTTTCATTATCATTATGAGTTCAACACCATAGTGGGTGTCATTAGAAGTCCTCTATAGTTTAAGAGGAGTTTTCTCCTTGTATAGTTGTTTGTTTTGTTTGCGTAGTTCGTCGTGTTTCATCTCAAGTTCCATAAACGAGAAGGGACTAAACTACTGTGTGCACGCAAATAATATGCATCAAGGATATAGCAATCATGTAAGCAAGATAAGCAAGCAATCTAAATTTCATGCTTTGATCTTATGGTTTATTTTCACACAGGCACACAGCAAACAAGCCGTGTAACACGGCAACATACGGACCAAACATATTCATACCTTATTCAGAAGCAAGTCTCGTCTCACACACGGGGTCTCGGTTGGCGTCCGTTACGGCCCTAACATTGATTAAAAATAACGTGTCAGTTCATGATTTCATGTGACGACCTTTGTGACACCTTCCTAGTTTATTTCATTTATATCGGTGTTAATCCCTAGGCGAGTGTTGAATGTTCAACTTGTACTAGCCCTTAGAACTTTCCAAGTAGTCACCTTAGACTTTTATTTAACTCCTAGGACGTTTACATCATCGTTTTACCAGTTAACTAAGTCCATTATTCTAGCTAATGCTCTAGAGTATTATAAGCATCAACATGTAACAAGTTTAACTAAGGTGGATTTTAATTCCCCTAAGATGTATTCCTTCCTTAACTAAATAGCTATGTTCTCAGCTCATTATCAACACAATAACTCCTAAGATATTTTTGGAGTTCACTTATACCAAGACATAGAGTTTCCAAAACTGGAATAATGTTCTTGTACATAGCCTTATCTTGCCACACTCTTAATGTATCTAAGGGTGTCTAAGCTTCCCAAGATGTTCCATAAGTTTAGCTAGGTGCATTAGGAGGGTTTTGGGTTCAAGAGCGGGTTAATACAACTCTCTATGCTCCTTGTATTTCAGTTATACAGAAAACATTCTTTATGAAAATTGTGAAAGCACATTGGTGCATCTCTTCCTTATTCTTTATGTGGGTTATTCAATTGGTTTCTAAGCTTCAATGAGTACACTCATTTAACTCACTCTCTTAACATGTCTTGGGTTTCATTAGTAAGCTATTACCACACACATAATACTTCTGGGAATAGATTAGACAGAACCTAAGTTTCAGAAGCAGAACTAAAACATATAACTATCAATCTCTCTTCCGTGTCTTTTCTGTTGGTTATTAACCTGTCTTCTGATCTGTCCCAAGTACTCATCTATGTAGCTAAGTGTTCTAGCCATGTTTAAAACTCAAAACAACCTAAAGCAACCTGTTAAATCCACTGTTGTATCCCATACACTGAACAGAAACTGAAAAACACAAACTGATGTCTCCTTCTGTCTTTCTTTTTGTCTATCTATCTGACTCCTACTTTCCCCCATTGCTCACCCACTTGGTTAGGTGTTTTATCACAATTTTAAATTTAAAATAAAACCAAAACAGAACCCCAAAATCACTTAGGCAAACTCTCTGGAAAAACCGAAATCATGAAGTTGATGCCATACTTTTCTGTTGATTTATTTCCGCTCCCAAACCTAACCTATAACTTCTCCCTCTTCGTTGGCTTAAGTAGTTGTGTGTCCTAACAAGATTTTAAACTCCAGACAACCCAAAACAATCTGCTAATCTTATAGTAACTTGTTGTTACTGAATCGAGAATAAGGACTGTAACAACTGGAACTGAAACCTAGTTCCCTTTTTTGTTTTACATACTTACATGTCTACTAATTTAGTAACGGTTTAAGCATTGTATTAAGTGCATTACCAAGCCAACTCAACCCCGTTAATACTCTAAAAACCCATTATACAGAAGCAAGAAAACTGAAACTCATAAAACCAACAACTGTGTATTTCCTTTTTCCTTCCATCTTTTATGTCTGTTGAACTGTCTCCTAACCTCCCCCATGAATAATCTAACCAAGATAAATGTATTAGCACTGATTTAGGTTGATTATTAACCTAACACAACCCTCTGCAACATGGTTAATCAAAGAGCTATGTTTTCAGGAAAATTGTGGAACTCAAATAACAAAATATGATGTACTCTCTTTTGCTGCTCTTATTTGTTCACGAATTGATTTTCAATTCCTCCTCAAATTGTTGTCTCGGTTATTTAAGTGTTCCAGGAAGTTTCTAAACCCAACACACAACCCAAAGCGACTAGGTTAGCAGCACCGATACATTCAAGAACTGTACTGGACAAAACTGCAATAAACCTGAAACTCAGAACTAATGACTTCTCCTCTTTTATTTATTTCTTTTCTATTTGATCACGATTTTGACTTTCAGTTTTCGTCCCAACTTATTTACTCAATTAGTTAAGGGTTTAACCAAGACTTTAGCCCCAAGACAGATCCACCACAACATGGTTAAGGCCACTGAAGTTCATAATACTGAACTGAAAACGGCTGGAAATTGAAACACAACTTGGCATATTCTCTTTTATCTTCATTGCTGTTCATTATTCTTACTTCTAGTTTTCCCCCAATGAGTATGCCAACTTAGACAAATGTGTTAACAATGTTGTAGGCTCATTATCAAGCCACTACAACCTCCTCTAATCCCTTTGTACCAATTCATACCGAACTGACAGAAATGACAACTGAAACATGAAGACTGAATATACCTTCTATTGATTTCTCTGTAAATGTATTAGCTTGTCTTCATTTTCTTTCTTTCATTGTTCCCTCTCGCAGGTAGGTATGATAGAAGAGTTTTAAATCAAATTCCAGCCCAAACAACAGACTTAACCCCACTGCAACACAACTACACAGAAGCAACTTATAAATGAAATCTGAAATTACAACCTGATACATTTTCCTGAATTGTTCTCTGCCTGTTTCCAACCTGGTTTGCCCATGAGCTGATTCTTTTCAGTTTCTCACATTACCAATTCCAGTAGTTTAGGGTGTGATAGTTTCTAGGTTCCAACAGACTCAAAGTGATATAGATCCCCAACAAGACAGAAATCTGAAACTGAAACATAAAAAAAAACTACTACATCCTCTTCTGTCTCTTGTGTTGTTTTCTGATCTGTTTTTTTTAGATTCTCCAGCCTCGTTTACTCACGTGATTAAGTGTGTTATAAAGTTTTAGAATACAAGCACAGACCCAAAACATCCTAGACAATGCCCCCAAAATTCTTTACACAGAAACCAAGAATATGAAAATCTAAAATCATGAAACTGAAGCATGCTTTCTTTTCTGTTGTTTTCTTTCCGTTCTCAGTCTGTTCCTGGTTTCCAAGGTTGCCTACCTAGTTAGTGTTAACTCCAGTTTTTTTTTTGAATTAGAAACAAATCCAAAGTCACCTAGACAATCCTCCCTAAGAAACTCCTTGCAATGAAACTCAATTATGCGGAACTGTCATATTCTCTTCTTATTTTCTTCTTCTGTCTATTTTCTGTTTCCTAATCAACCCAATGCACTTACAAATTACTAAGGTATTTTATAGGTGTTTCAGGTACATTAGAAATTCTCTACCACTCCATCAAATCCCTCTGTACCAGGTTATACAGAGGACAAGTTTTCAGAAAAAACATAAAACTGAAACATTCAGTTCTGCTATTTTTTCCTTCCTGTTATTTTCCTTCTGTTCTCTAAATCTGATTTCTAGTTTTCCCAAGGAGTGAATGAATTATTTAGGTGTGTTAATAATGTATCAGGTTCATCCGTAACCCCGTGAAGTCATTATACTTCCTCTGGATTTTAGTTAAACAGAAAGCAAGAGTTATGAAACATGTGAATTCCTTCTTCTAATCTCACTTCTGATGCACTAGACCATTGTGCATTACTACCACAATGTTTGCCAACTACCTAGATGTTCTAGTTGTGTATTAGGTGCATTAATACATCAACTCCCACTTAATATCCCTCCTGGTCAGTTAGTGCACAGAGAGCAAAAGTTACAGATTTGGAAATGGTAATAAGGCTTGCCAGACACTCGAACAGCAGATACACCAGTTTCAGTGTGGGTTTTAAGGCTTGACTGAGTAAGGGTTGAGGAATTTCACCTTGGGTACTAAGGACTCGTTTCTCCTGAATTAACCTCTGGTGCTCCCTGATGTCCCTCGCAACTAAACAAAACCAGGTGCCATGTTAAGCTGATGTCTGTTCGGTCTGATATCAACATTGTCATGTGCAGGGTTTTTTTTTAACAGCTCACCTCACCTTGACTGGACGCTGGTTTCCTAGAGTTTTTGGGCACACTTTCAGCGGGGTCTTAACAGGGAGACTCACGTACTAGAAACAGGTGAGACAGAAAGGTCAGTTCCACAAGTTTCCAACACGAAACAGGGAAAGGAAGACATATAACAGTCAGAATTTCCCTTCTAGTCTCATAACTTACCGTGGCTGTCCTTGGTGGGGATTTAGTCTTAGGATCACCCCAGGGCTTTAGCAGCAGTTGGCATGCATGGACTTACGTGAGATAGAAGGAGAGTTAGAAAGCTCAAGTTTGGATTCTCGGACAGAACCAGCAAAGGGAGAGTGTAGTATTGAGGTGAATCAGTTTGAGATACTACCTTGTGCAGAAACTGAGAAGGGATGAAGTGTGTTCACTTGGGAATTCTCAGCGCATCTCCATGCCGGTTTGGACTACCAGTCTCGGTATACAAGGGAAGAGAAGGAGAACTTACAACACTAAAGTCCTGCCACAGAGGGAGAAACGCGGCATGAAAGAATGCAGTGGTCTGGGCACAAACTTGGCTCCATACCATGTTGTCGGTTTCCACTGTTTTTGAGGTGTGGGAAATTGAAACAGAAGCAACTCTGATGGGTATGTCCTTGTTTCCCTTCCTAGAGCATGCGATGTGTGCAGCAGAAGAAATAAGGGTCGATGGGTATCTTTTTTTTTATCTTTGGAATCGGGTATTGAGTTGTGTACTGATAAGAGAAGGAACGACAGTGTATCAGTTTTTTTTGTAGTTGGTTCAGTCATCTTATTACTAATTCGAATAGGTTAGCATTTTCTACTGAATACGAGCATAGCTCAACTGGTTAAAGCATTCGAGGCGGGTACGAAAGGTACCGGGTTCGAACCCCGACGGGAGTGACTTGCTCTTTTTTTTATCAGTTATATACATGCCCATTTGTATATATGCGCGACCATATAATATGTCGCGTTTTTAATTTCACACGCGACTACTATATTTGTTACGTTATTAGTTATATACGATGTTGTAATATTGTAACGTTACGTATGCATATTTTCATATACGTACATGTATAAGTACGTGACCGTATTAATATGTAACATTATCATGTTTCCGGACATGTATATACTTAATTTAATTGTTCATACATTATCATATGTCCGAATTATGTAACGCATTATTCTCGGATAATCTCCTCGCGTTTATGATTTTATGTGTTTAATTGTTCAGGGGTGTTTCAACCTCTGCAACAGAGAAAGACACTTCGCTCTGTTCAAACAGCTATAATCCAATGGCCGGGTACATGGGTCAAAATCTCGGGCCAGGTAAACACAATTAACGCTTACTCTAAAATTATAATTATTCGATATTTCAATTAGTATATGGTTTAGAGTAAGTCACTTAAACTTAATAATCAACAACTTAGGAAAATGTCAAGTTGAAAAAAACTTCTAAAGGGAAAGAAAAAAGTGTTGCCACACCAGCTTTCACGAGGGCATCCTCCAATTTCAGGACGAGACCTCCTTTAGTAGAGAAGAACATATTGGATGGGTTTTCACAGAACATGAGACTTCTGCACTCGGCCTTGTTGATGACGTCACCTCAGAGTGATAGGATCCAAGTGGAGGATAGTCGGGGTCTTTTTCACCACCACAAACCTGAAGGGCAGACTCATACGTTCGATATATATATGTCCGACTTCATTGATGTATTCAAGAGAGACTGGTTAAATGTGTCGATTCTGAAGTCAGCTAGCATGTGAGCGATCTCATACCTTTTCCTATATTAATGAAATACTTGAATTAGTTTTTGTACTTTAACGCCGTTCACTGATGTTGTTGTCTTTATGGTGCAGGCATGTGCATTCTAAGGCGATACGAGATCATCAGACTGACAGCTTCGAATTCCTATGCCCTGCTACTTGCTGTGAAGTGACTATGTCAATGGATCCTGAAGGTCTTTTGCGGTACTTGACGAACACAAATTTGAATGTGCAGACAAGTCATACATTATGCTGTCATATTATCAAGGGTAAGTCATACTTCCATATCTTATTATGTTTTATTATAAGTTATGTTATTCGTGTTATGATTTCAATTTTATTCATTACGTGAGCAGTCGTCATTGGTCGTTGTTGGTTTTGGCCATGAAGTACCCCAGAGTCTTTCAGTTTGATTCACTTGGTACGAATGCCAAGAAGCCAGCGATAGCAGTGGCTCTAATGAAGTGAGCTATTTAAATTATACAACAATTGTCATAACTTAATAAATTCTTTCGTTAAATTTGATTAATTTGTGTATTACATTCAAGCTATTTATTTTGTATAGTGGCTTCAAAGCTGCACTGCTTTCATTGCAAAAGCAACCGAAGCACATCCCTTGGACTGTAGTGAAGGTAGTTTTACTTATTTTGTGTAAATAGTTAACATGTTAATAGTAGACCTACAAGTATGACTGATAACGTCCATGTGTGAATGTATAGTGTCCAGTACAGCCTGGTGGATCAGAATGTGGTTACTATGTTATGAGGTTTATGCATGACTTAGTAGCATCATCCAAGTTTTTGCCAGAACACTCATTGGACAAGGTATAAAACTATCTTTGAAAGTCTTGGTTTATATGTATTTTTAGTCTTTGTCATTCTTGGTGTAGTGTCTCATTAGTACTATTCATTTTCTTTGTTCAAGGCTTTCGAAGAACTCGTGGGCTTTGGAAATTATGATGAGAGGCACATATCTGAAATCCACGAGGATTGGGCAGAATTTATCTCCATCGACGTACTTAGTTGATTCCTCTTAATTTAGTTTGCGTTGAACGTTAGTTGTGTCATTATGTATTTCATTAGATTGAAACGTAGTGAATTATATATTGTAATGGAGTGTGGTGTGGTGATTGTGGTGAAGTGTACAACTAATCCTTATTTTTGTTATGAATTTTCTTGCTGTCTTGCATTTATTGATGCGTGCCGATGATTATGGCCGCTTTATGGGTTTATAGTATGCTACTGAGGCGCCCCACTGTGGTGGCAGCATTATACAATGTCTTTACAGGTTTGTTTAATTTTGTGGTGTATTTGGGTGCATTAATAAGCTGGAAAGGAAAAAACAAAAAAAATACTACCTATTTCGGCGGTTCCTACTAAAGAACCGCCGAAATAGGTTATTGGGTCAACCATATCCAGTCAAATCCCTTATCCGGCGGGTGGGTATTTCGTTCGCGGTTCTATTTAAAAAACCACCGAAATAGGTGGCCAGGTCAAACGTATACGGTCAAATGGTATAGGTCTATTTCGGCGGTTCTATTTAAGCAACCGCCGAAATAGGGTAAAATGCCTATTTCGGCGGTGCTCATTTCTGCGGTTGTAAACCGTAGAAATAGACCCTTTACAACAGCAGAAAAAAGGCGGTTTTCCTACTAGTTAAAATACAACTTTTCATGTGGTAATAGAGATGCTATTATACTCATAATAGCTTAGATTTTTTCAAAAAAATAATATTATATAGATGAAAATAAGGAAATAGTTGTAAATGAAATTATCATGTTTAAGATCAATTTGTTAGAATCTAACAAGGAAACGATGTTATGAATTAAGAGTGAGGGAGATACGAAGAAGCGTTGAACTTTGTATTGAAAAAAATATTTTCAGATACTATCACTTTGTGCAGAAGAGTCTCTACTATATATATATATATATTTTTTCAAGAACTGACTATCTATCTAACGGACTAAAGTAATTACCATTAGATAAAAAGTGGATAGTGACAAACTATAATTCTAACATTCCAACTCAAGATTAAGGTCTCGATAAACCTTTAGCTTGATAAATATAACGGTTCAATAGATAACATTCTATTGTTAAGCTCTGAGATCGAGCCTTCCATTTTCTTCATCGTGTAAGCATAGCTTTTTCCTCTAAAATGCTTGGTCAAGATGTCTACTATTTGTAGTCGACTTGGTACATATTCCAGATTTATTAGAACGTCCTGAAATTTTTGACGTACAAAATGATCATCCAATTCTTTGTTTGGTCCTTTCATGAAAAATGGGATTACGGGCAATGTATATTGCATAAAGATTATCACAGTGCAATAGGACTGGTTTAACTGCTTCAACTTGTAGCTCATGTAGAAGTCGTGTAAGCCAACTAAGCTCTATAGTCTCCTTCCTTGTTGATCGAATATTCAGCTTTGCTAGAGAGAGGGAAATAAGACGTTTTGTTGGATTTCTAATTAACAGGTAGGAGTCAAGAGCTATGTAAAATCAGATACTGATTTTCTAGAGATTGGATAAGAAGCCCAATCTACCTCGCAGTATGCTTCTATTTCATGTCAGCTTATTATTGAATAGGAGCCCAAAGCCTAAAGTCCCTCTAGATACTCAGAACATGAGTTTGCGCATTCATGTGTTCAGTTGCTGGTGATGGTAAAACTGGCTTAAGTGTTGAACTGCAAAGGATAGGTATGGTCGACTATTGGTTAGGTAATTCAACTTCCTGTCGAGTCTCTAATAATCAGCGAGATTCTCAGGTTATGTTCACTTATCTTTGTAAAGCTTCACTTTGCCTGCCAAGGAGAAATAACAGACGATAGTTCCATATTTTATATTCATCTAACATTTCAGTCACATATTTTATTTGGGTCATTACTAATTCTTCTTTTGTTTCCAAGAACTTCATACCTAAGAAGAAACTTAATCTCCCAATATCTTTTAATTTTAAAGGTCTCATTAAGTCTCTTCTTTAGATAATTTATTTCACTTTGGTTATTCCCTAATATTAATATGTCATCAAATAAATGCCAAGTAAAATGGCTTTATCCCCTTCTTTTTTTTTATATAGGAAAAATCATTTAAGGACTGAGAATATTTTAGAATTTTTACGAAGTCACCTAGTAGAGTACCACTGCCTTGATGCTTGCTTAAGTCCATACAAGGACTTATTTAATTGTGGACTTGATCTTTCTTTTCTATATCAAACCTTCAGTTGTTGTCATGTACACGTCCTCTTGTAATTCTCCATGCAAGAATTTGTTGTCACATCTAGTCCATTGTTTTTCACATCAACAGCAATGAGAGTGCGAATAGTGGTTAAGTTCACCATCGGGGAGAAAGTTTTTCTTCATAATCAAGACCATATCTTTGAGTGTAGCCATTACTACTAATATGGCTTTGAACCTCTTCAAGGTACCGTCAGCCTTTAATTTGGTTATAAAGACCCATTTGTAGCCGATGGCTTTTTTTGTGGCAAGCTTTCAAGGTCAAGGTCAAAAGCTGTATTATCCTTCAAAGCTTGAAATTATTCCTTCATAGCTTGACGCCACTTTGATATTGAACAACTTTTTTGAAATCTTTGGGTTCTCTAAGGTTGTTGATGGTCTGTATTAATTCATTAGCATTGGCACTCAACGAACAAGTTAATATATATGGTTTGATTAGGAAAACATTCAAAACACTAGTATCTTGATTTTAATTTCAGAGGTATTACAAATTACTTCCCTCTACTGTAATCTTTCATTAAGGATTTGGTGAAGAGTAGTCAACTACTCCTTCACACTGGTAGTCCTCTAGGTATGTTGGTTGCTTATAAACATGAGTGGGTCTTCTCGTTGCAACTCGTGGGATAGTTTTTGCTTCAAAAATAGGGTTATTGCCGTCAAGAGGTGAGGATGATCATTTCCTGTTATTTTTCAATTTAGAAAGAGCAAGGAATTTGTTCTAGCTGACGATTATCTTCACTGATTTCTTCTTCCTCTATAAAGTTTGATTCACGTGCTTTTGGTGTTGTTCAACTTGAATCTTTGGTTTATACTTGAGCATGATCACTGGTTTCAGTTTCTCCTACTAGTTTGGTAGAACACATAGAAGACGGGTGCTTTTCAAACACAGAAGGGCATGACCCATGTCCTAGTTTGGTGGATCAAGATGAACAACTGGATCACTGCTCCCTTTCTTTAGTTCCCAATCCTTGTCTCTAAAAGGAAGAACATGCTCAAAGAAACAATCTTAAGAATCCATTAATAATCTTGTTGCAACAATCAAAACTTTATATGACTTTTTTTTTGAAGCTAATCCTGTATATATACCAGCACTGGCACGAGGATCTAACTTTCCTTTATGTTTTCCATATTGGTCACATAACAAAGGCATCCAAAGGTTTAAAGATTAGAGTAGAAGGACTTTCTTTATTAAACAGTTCAAACGAGCTCTACCTTTTGAAGCTTTGGAAGCAGTATATTAACAGATAAGTGACATATGTAATGCAATGTTCCCTAGAATTCAGTAGCAAGGACAGAGGGAAGTAAAAGAGTTCTAGTCGTTTCAACTATATGCCTTTGTTTTCTCTCTACAATGCCATTTTGCTGCGGGGGTGTAGGACAAGATGTTTGGTGTATGATGCTATGTTTCTGAAAATAAGAAATTCCTTCTAAGATGCTACCCAATTCTTTAGTGCAATCACTTCTAATAATTTTTGCTTGTTTCCCATGTTGTCTTCGAACAATACTTATAACTGTATGATCTTATCAAAAGCCTTGAATTTAGTACAAACTAAATGAGTCCAGGTTGCTCAAGAGAATTCATCAACTATATTCAAGAAATATCTAAAACCTTGATCAGAGCCCACATATATCAATATGCAAAAGGCCTAACCACATCAGTACTTTTTAGTTCAGAATGAGAGAAAGGCAAGTGTTTTCCTCTTTCCCTGAAAATATACTACAAGTTTTTTATATAGTATATACTACAAGGTAATACACTAGTGGTGTTGTTATTAGATAATATTCCCAAAGTTTTAAGCTTGCTAATAGGGGCGTGTCCCAATCTAGAGTGCCAAAGAAATCTTGATCTCTGCTATCCTCTGCTATCCATGAAGTTCTGAATGCTAGGCGATCCAGTACATGAAGCCTATTTCGTTCTACTTTGATGGTAACTTGCTCCTTATGCTCATAGTCCTGCAAAATGCAATTTCTTTCATGAAAAATGATAGACATTCCTAGTTGTTTGATTAGTTTATTAATAGAGATCAAACTTAACTCAAAGGCTGGCACAAAAATGGTGTTATCAGGATGAGATTCTTGCTAAAAAACATTTGTCCTATGAGAGTAGCCCATATTCAAATTATATAAGAAAATATCATTTTATGAAAAATAAAGATAGAAAATATTTTGATATGAAAGGTCTTTATCGTTTTGATCTCAAAATTCATAAAGAAATCAAGCCATCCAATAAAAAAGAAACTTTTTTATTGGATGGGGATGATGAAGAAATACGAAATCTTCCGTATTCGATACCTTGGTTTTTCCCACAAATTGGGTTAAAAAAATGAAGGATTTAAAAAGAGACCGGTGTTTAGACAAATTCATTCACTTGTAACCATAGGTGAAGAATTATATGAAATCAAAAGCAAATAGCTAGAAAGATAGAAGAAGAAGACGTATATAACCCATTGATATTGATAATTTTATTAGGAGTGGGAGAAAAACCTCAAGAAAATAGATTTGAGTTTTCAATTGGACTGGGGGAATATTATAGGAAGTTTCAATTATGGGAACAGATGATGAATTTAAGCCTGGTCGTGTACCTAGTTTGAACGTCTACTTAGCCTTGACTGTGGAAAAAATAAACAAATCACAAGAAGAGCGATATGCTTTTGCAATTTCTTTCATGAAAAATGATAGACATTCTCTTTGCTTGATTAGTTTATTAACAGAATCAACTTAACTCAAAGGCTGCACAAATGGTGTTATCAAGGATGAGATTCTTGCTAAAACACTTGTCCTATGAGAGTAACTTCATGGTTGTGTCCATCAGGCATAATGATCTTTCTAGGTTTGTAGAGAGGTTTCTGGTTCATGAAAGAATTTTGTCACCACTCAGATGTTCACTACCACCGAATCTTATCCAGAGTTTCTTAAACTTGCTGGAATTTTACTTTATAAAGATGATTTATCATATAGCATTGATACAGATTTGTGGTTTTACCTGCGAAATTACCAAACTAGTTGGTGTTTTTGGAATTTGAAAACTCCCTTTCTTTTGTAGGTATATGACGAGTTGATCTATTTGTTCAACACTCATTCTGATGACTAGAGATTTGTGTGCATTTGTTGAAGGGGATAAGTTCGTATCTTCCTGCTTGTTGAAGGCAGTTACACTGGTAGCAATCACAATGGTACTAGATTTTTTTTATCATTTTTACCTTTTCCTGTTAGGATGGTTGATAATATGTGTCCTCCCTCTGTTATTCTGTTAACTTATATTAGTTAGTACTGTTAGTTTGACTTGACCGTTAGTGTTAGCAAGTCAGTATTATTAGTTTAATAGCATAAGTCTGTACATTAGAATTAGGTCTGTAATCACAAACACCTCTCTCTGGTTCTTTTTTCTCTCTAATACAAGAATCCATTTTCTTCCTCCGTCTTTCTTGTGTCGAGTCCTTTGTCTCTCTTGGTAGCTTGCGAGTGCAATAGCTTATCGATTCGAGATCGACTGGGTATTTTCATGGTATCAGAGCCTTCGAATTGAAGATGTAAGTTGCGAATCGAAGGTGCAAAGCCTCGTTGAAGCAAGCCAACTATCTTCTTGACCAAAGAGAGATATCCCGCAATGTCGAACAACCAAGACAAGGAGAAATAAGTTTTGGGAGACAAGAAGGAGGATAGTAGCACCACGAACGAGAACAAGAAGATGGATAGTTCAGATCCATTTTCCTCTCGAACTCATAGCAGCCCGGTATGTTCCAAACTGAGAAATTCGATGGAACTTGTTTTAGGGCTTGAAAGGGGATGATGATCGCTTTGGATGCCAAAGTAAGTTAGTTTATGGAGGGAACAATCGAGAAACCCTCCGAAGACGACCCTAAATTCAAAGCCTGGACGATGTAATTCGATGGTGACTTCTTGGATCTTGGCAAGTCTGAATAAAGAGACGGTGAAGAGTGTGCTCTACAGCACATCGGCAGCCCAGTTGTGGAAAGAGCTAGCAATGACGTTCGAAGAATCCAACGCGGCTCAAGTTTATTCTCGGCACCAGAAGCTCAATTAGATGAGGCAAGAAGGATACACCATTAGTGTGTATTATACGCGGATGAAGGAAATTTGGGCGAATCCATTCGACCGAAGAAATCCCTAATTGCACATGTCAGGCGGCATCTGGATATAAAGAGATCTTCAGGAGGCAAAGAGTCATACCATTTTTTATGGGGGTGAACGAGAAATTCGTGATTGTAAGAGGGAATGTACTTATGATGAGCCCCTTTCATCCATAGAACAAGTCTACTCGCTCTTGGTCCAAGAGAGCGACAAAAGATTATTTGCGGAACTGGGAAAGGGGAACAAGGAGCTGGAACAGGAGCATTGTCTTTCGCAGTAGAAAACTTCAAGAAAGGATCTAAACCCTACCAGAGTAAAGACGGGAAACGAA
The DNA here is from genome assembly GCA_023374045.1 of Limonium bicolor. Classification (NCBI taxonomy): domain Eukaryota; kingdom Viridiplantae; phylum Streptophyta; class Magnoliopsida; order Caryophyllales; family Plumbaginaceae; genus Limonium; species Limonium bicolor. The sequence continues at coordinate 241,629,191 of CM041777.1, forward strand.
ATCTTCAGTGTTCTCACTACGGAAGAAGTGGGCATACTATTGAAAAATGCTACCAAATACATGGGTACTATACATTCTGGAAAAAAGGGAAAGAAGTATACCGCTGTAGTTTCAGATGGAGGCCAAAATTCGGTGAGCCATGAAGAAAATACAAGCACGAAGACCTTCACCCTGGAACAAGTAAATCAACTCCTGTCGCAGTACTCTAAAATCAACAAATGGAGACAGAACCAGGAATTTCTTTTGCAGCTTTGTTGGTATCATCTCTAACCCTAAAATTTCAACTTGTTTGACTAATGACTCGAATAATCATTCAAAGAATGCACAAACCTAATTTTAGAAGGAAGCCACTCAACTTCTCATGCCATTGCCTTGAGGCTTGCTTTAATCCATAAAGCATTTCCTCAACCTGCATACCATTCCTTTTCCTCCCATTTTGTATCTGAAATACCCTAATTAAAAATAGGGATTAATTAGGCTAATAAGTAATTTAGAGGCTTAATTAAGTATAAATAATTACTAGGGAACAAATCCCGAAGAAACGGATCCTTAAAATGGATTAAAAATCACTAACGAACCTTACTGCGCGTTTTTGAGGTAACCGGGAAAACGTGTCTTTAACGGGTCAAATAGACTCGCAACGATTTTGGTCCACTAAATAATCATTAATAAATATTAGTGAAGCTTGGACCAAGAAAATCAATAAAAAACGAGAGATTAGTAAAAAATGTCAAAAACGGGAAGTTTGTGGGGGGAAGTATAAATACACAAACTTATGTGTCCAATAATGTAAAAAGAATTTTCAAAACCCACATGGGTCAGTGTGCTGTCCGATTTTGGTCTCACACACACACACACTTAACTTCTTTTACTCACAAACAAACAAACCATAACACCTACTTTATACTTTATTTCCCTCACTCACCATTCTCTCTCCTACCCATTCTCTCTTTTCCCTCACGTGGAGCAGCATCCCCTCACCCTCTCTTTTCCTTCTCCTTCTTCCTCAAGCGATTTCCATGGCATTTTGAGAAGCTCTCACAAAACTACCACTTCTCTCCTTTGTAACTCTCTCCAAACTCTTCCAAAAATTATAAAAACACCACCATTGTAATCCTCTCCTCAAGAGCTACATTTTCACCTTTCCAAATTTCGAAAACACCCACTTTCTTTTCATGGGTATGCACCATTTGGAGCTTCAACACCACCATTAGAAGGCCCTTGTTCTCCTTGTTCTTCTAAGAAAAATATCTTCAAAAACTCCATCTTTTTCTAGCCTAAATGGCAAAACGAAAATTTAGACTAAACCTTGTTTGGTCCTTGTATGTCCAGCCGATTTTGGCATTGTGGTGGTGTGAGAAATCTTGTTCTTGAGCTATCCCAAACAGCTCTTGTGCTCTTGGAAGGTAATAAATTCTCTAAACCCTAAAACCTAGATTAAACTTGATTAATGGTTAGGGTTAGTTCTTAGTATGAATGGTGTATGTGAATGGTTGTAGTGTTAGAGGAATTGAGTTACTAAACCGGTAGAGAGAAGGAAAAGGAAGAAACAAGAAGAGAAAGAAAATCTTGAAGCAAAACAAGGTAAGGAATGCTCACCTTTGTGTAGTCTTGTAATTGTATATGTAACAGATTTTTATAAGTTTGAATTTAGTAATGGAAATGGTAATTGAGTAGTAGTATAATGTGTAAGAGAATATGAGTATTTGGAAGCCTTAAAAAGACATTTTAAAACTGTCAAAACAGATTGGGAATTAGTGTTTGTGTGCAGGAAATTTTGCAGTGTTTTAGGAGTGTTTTAGTGTTTGTAATTGTATATGGGAGCTTGTGTATTTTGATTGTTGAAAACAGGTGAGACAATATAGATGTGAGTAAAACAATGTGGTGAGAGTATAAAATTATAGGGGAGACTATGGCAAAATTTGCCTAGGATTAGAACACTTAGAGAATTAAAACTAGGAGAAATATTGTGAGTGTGTAACAGATTTTGATTAGGAAGATAGAGGATAAGTTGAGGGAGATAGATGATGTATTCGAGATGTATTAGGAGTGTTAGAAATGACATAGAAGAGGGAGTTGTAGATGGAGAGTGTTAGTGCTAAACTGTAGCAAACACAACTAGGGACAAACTAGGGAAACAACTAGTGAAAGTGTGAGTTGAAACTTAAAAATTTAGATGAGTGAATGAGTATGAAATTGTGTAAGGAGTTAGGAAATGAACTAGGGTGTATTAGGAGGTTTAAATGGTGTTAAAACATGTAGGATTAAGTGTAGGAACAATGGGGAAGTATTGGGTAAAAGAGAGGACTGAAAACAGAATTAAAATGCAAAATACTGGGCCAGACCGGACTTGTGACCGGACTTGCAAGTTCGGTCGAGCCCAGATTTACAAGACGGGAAAGTTACTGGAATCGACCGGACTTGCGACCGGACTTGCAAGTCCGGTCGAGCAGAAAATTTTCCCGTCAGAATGCTACTGGAATGGACCGCTTGCGACCGAACTGCAAGTCCGGTCGGACCAGAAAATTCCCCGATGAAACCTACGGAATGGACCGGACTTGCGACCGGACATGCAAGTCCGGTCGGCCAGAAGAATTCCGTAACCTGAGCTACTGGAATGGACCGGACTTGCAAGGTCGGTCGCAAGTCCGGTCCTGACAAAAAAAAAAATTATTTTTAAATAATAATGATATATATATATGTTATATGTATGTATACCACATGTAAATATACATGTGTGAAGTAAACCTAAGTTAAGTAAGAAAGTAAACCTAAGTAATGAAAAGTAAGTAAGTAAAGTGTAAGTGTAAGAAGTATAAGGACATAGTAAGTATGAGTTAAGTAATGATAGTTAGATTAATCATTTAATTGTATGTATATAATAGGACTTGATTTGTGACACCGAAGGACGTTTGAATCACGTACAACGGTGAACGGTATGGATTCCTCATGCCCCGTATGCTATCTGGGTTACTCTGATTTGTGTGTTTGTGCAATTGATCACCAAATAAGATAAATGCACGAATCGGAGTTAAAATGCATACTTGTGAATGTAGTGTTGTATGATTTGTATACTTCTTTAATTCTTAGTTTGTATATTTCATGAAATGTTTGGATGAAATGAATGTGTTTATGTATGATGTTTGTATTGTGACCGTTATTAATTGTGTTGGACTTCTAACTTATTCCTAACAAGCTAACCATCCTAACTTAAAATGGTAATTAAATTGGAATGAGTAGAAGTCCGATATAGTTTCGCCACGCGTGAGGATGCGGAGTCACGAGAGGTTGGCTCCAATTCCTGACTCTTAAACTGGTCCGCGGCCCAAATCCCTTAAGTGGGTAGCATCCCGGATTGGTGAGTCAAGTAAATCCCGATGTGGGACGGTGTAGTCCCCAAGGCCGGAGGTCCCGACGACTAACTTGAGCAGTAAGTAAGTAGAAGGAGTAAGTAAAGTAATTGAAAGTAAGTAATTGTATGCAAGAAAAAGTAAGTAACGAGTAAAGAGTAAAGCATTCCGATTAACCCGGATGCATAATTTGGCTAACCTTGTGAAGGTATATAAGTAAGTTGTATGCTACTACATGTTGCCTTGGATTATGTAATGAACTTATGAGCATGTAACTTGTAGAAAAGCATGTATGTATGCAATAATAAATGGCATGTTTAGTGGACGTCAAATAGTCGGCGTGCCTAGCTAGCACGCGGTATATGCGGAGTCCATATGCAGCGTTTGCTGAGCCCCTTGGGGCACCATTTTTACTACACGCAGGTACTCGGGATTGATGAAGATGCTGAGGACATAGCTCTATTTCTTTATCTTCTTTTTGATTGTAAACAATGAATTTATGATGGGTGTACTGAGTAGTACATGGCTGTAGTTTTGAGTAGCCGGTGTACCATGGGGGACACCTTTTTGGATATTGGGAAAGGAGCATTGGTATAGATGGGTAGCTTTAGGAACTCATTCTTTTGGTCAGCTTGAAAGGTTGTAATTGAATATACTTTAAATACTCGGTGATCCAGATGTAAGTATTTGGCATATGTTATTTTGGGTAAGTAATTTAGTAGCTCGGTACGTTATGTTCATCAGACCGTGACTGTAAGTATTAGTAGCCTAGCTAGCCGTATGGGCGGTTAGCGGCATTGTTTCACCCGCCGTAGTAAGTATGTAATAATTCCGCTGCGAACTCGTAGGATTAATAGGACGATTAGACGGTAAGCATAGGATTAGCGGTTGGGGGTGTACTATCCCAAGGGCAGCTCCATGTAGACCTCCTCTGGAATCTCCATGGAGGAATGCATTATTAATGTCTAGTTGATCACCACTCCACCCTTTTCTCACATCTAAATTGTTACTAATGATGAAATCTAAACGGCTAGAGAAATTGCAATTAATTAGGAGTATCAATTCATGGAAGGTTTGTTAGTGATGCTCAACTAGGATTACAATAGCTCTAATGGTAGTAAATTTCACAACGGGTGAGATGGTCCCTAGGTAATCTATCCCATACTTCTTGTAACACCCCTACCGGTAATCACACAATTATCTCCTAACCCGTCTCAATTACCAACAACAATGCAGCGGAATTCAAACTACAACACGTGGGTGATACATGCCGTTAGTCACCCACGTGACTAACAAGACCAAATCCAATACAACAACTCAAATACATTATTGGTCTGATGGATTATTATACCGAGTACTCTATACAAACGATACCTTCCATTACTTAATCAAATCCCAACCAAATACAACTTCAATCCCATATTATACAATACAACTTCAATTACATTCTATACCGAGTATCTACTACAATTCCCAACTTATTGACCACATGTCGGTCTTCCAATTCCACTATACAAAACAAATACAACATCCTAAACAACTACCCATGCTCACATGGCAACCCGTCCTACACTCGAACGGTATTCGGCTTCAACATTCCTGTAAAATAAAAATGGTGCCCCTAGGGGCTCAGCAAATTACTGCATATGAAATGCGCATACCCCGCGTGCTAACAGGGGTACGCCGACTACTTTGGTCGAGGACATGCGGTTCATTTTAGTACAAACAGCATGCAAGGCAACAATACATTATATATGTATATTGACATAATCAAGGTTCAACATCGAACACAAACACTAATACATCCATCAAGAGGTTAGTTTAATATATATATACACACACTTAGGCTTTGAGGGTTCTACCTCACTATGCCTTAGTCCATTCTTCATTGTCTTACCCACTTTGGGTTACACTTACTCAAGCCCTCATTTACTCAATGTCAATTCAAGTCCTACAATACTCAAAACTTAATCCTCAACTCTCAAGATCTCAAGTTCCAACTCAATACTCAACTTCTCAAGGCAATACTCAAAATACTCAATTTCTCAAATCTCAACTCAATACTCAATACAAATTCTTAATTCAAGTTCTCAATACTCAAGGGCATCTTTTAAGTCTTTGCCCACGACCTCCGGGCAGGGTCATACACAAGACCCACCACCGGGCTTACAAATACAAATGGAGCCATACAATTAGCTCCCCAAATTCTCAAATATCCAGTTCTCTACCGGACTACTCAAATTCCCAAAACTCCTCTCTCGGAGTAATTTCACAATCTCATGGATTAGCCTAGAGGTATCTCTCTTGATAACATCTATTAGCTTGGGGAATTTCTCAATGTCTAGTATTCTAAGATTTAAGGTTTCACCCAACTTATCGAATACTCTCATGTTCGGGACATTGTTTATATTAGTCGGATCCTCTCATTGGGGTTCGACTATTTTTCTAAGGGGTTTGGTGATCCCTTACCATTCTTTACTACTCTCAAGGTTCATGTTTTGAACAATAAACAATCCTCTAAATAAAGGTTCCTTATATACTTCCACTATTATTTGTTTATGGATTAAATCAATTCGGTTCTCTAACCGTTATCGGGAGTTTACTAATTCTCGTACATTTCTCTCACGTTCTAGTGATTTCAAGGGTTTGTGTTATCGTTTCTTAGTTTGATAGGTTTAGTGTGTTCCCACGTTATCATTAATTTGCAATAAGACTCCTTCTACGAGTCTCTACTCAAACAAGACTCAACTATGAGTCGAGCTACAGTGCACATTCACACTCAAGCAATTCACCCACAATCACACATTTCATGAATTATACAAACTTTAAATTCAATTTACAATTCAACAAGCAACAATACAAGGAAAGCACAAGAAAGTGCAAACAATTCGATTCGTGCATTTATCTTGTTTAGGTGATCACATAATCAAACAAGCACACAAATCAGAGTAGCTCTGTTAGCATACGGGGCATGAGAAAATCATACCTTACACCTTGGTTTACTGTTACCGTGTCTTCTCACTTTGCTCGATTTACTCTTGGTCCACTGATAATATTCCAAACATCTCCATTAATTTAAGGTACTATGGTATGTAAAACTAATACTCCCGTACTTAACCCCGTTATCCCATTATTTCTTAGTTCTGTTCATGTGTCCTTAAACTCACAACTTTCTCAACCACTTCTCCAACTTGTTTACACTTCTTAGGACCTTTACAAGTCACCAAACAACTCCTAAACATCATCTAAAACCAATACCATTCAAACCCCCATGTTTAGAACCCTTAAAAGTACTCACGGTTGAATTCTGGGGGTGGTCCGGGACTTGGTCCGGACCCAAAGTCCCGGACCAATCAATAAACTAACTCTCGGCTGATTTTTACCCCTGGTCCGGGACTTGGTCCTGGACCTAGGTCCCGGACCAATACTTGTTTTCACTCTTGGCCTGTTTTCTGATGCGGTCCGGGACTTGGTTCCCAACCTAGGTCCCGGACCCTGCTAAAAACTACTACTTAGGTAAATTTTCAGCCCCAAATCAACCCTTAATCCACCCCTAATAATTCCATAAACTTTCCACAAGTTTCCTACATAATTAAACACCTCAAAACATGCTCCAAACCACTCCAAATCATTGGTTTAATCCTTACCCAACTTCTTGCTCAAATTCTACAAATTTCCATTCTTATTTTTGCACTGAGCACTCTTGTGCATTTCTAACTTCTTCTTGATAGTTTACCACTTTGTTCTAACTCCATTTGACCATTCCAATCCATTCCTAGGCAATTGCATCATCTATACCCAAATCCATCCTCCATTTCCATGACTACAAACACTAACTCTTTTTCTAGAAATTCAAGATTTATCCGTCTCTAATCCAATCTCCACCTATCATTTCAAGGTTACTAATCCACTCAACTCAGCCCAAATGAACACCTAAGTTTTCCCATTGCCTAAGTCACCTTAAACACATTTGTTCTACCAAATTTTCGCCATAGTCTCCCCATAAACCTAACATATCCAAACTCTTCAATTCTCAACCAAATCAACCCTAATCTAGCCACACCCACAAGGGGTCCTACCAGCACACAAACTCACTTCAAAATTCACCAAACAACAATATAAACACAATTCCCAATCACTTGGCTCCAAGGCCCTTAATTCAAACCAACATTTCACAAGTTCTTCCTAATCACAACCAAACACATTTCTAGCAAGATTTTGGTTTATTCAGTTTATTATCCCATCCCAAATGCTACAAATTAATCAAAATAAGCATTAAGGTGAGTTTCTTAACTTAAGCTCACAAATTCTTCTTTTCTTTTCCAATCTCCTTCTTTTCTCATTCTTGGTCGAAATCGGCCAAGTTGGCCAATCACTTTCCAACCTCAAAATCAACATCCAAATGGGGAATTAGGCTCTAACTAATACCCTTATACCTTTTAACCTAGCTAGGATTCAAAGGAAGGTGCTTAAAGCACAAAAATAAAGGAATACCTTGAAACCCTAAGATGGGCTTTTGGTCATGAATCAAGGAGAAGCTCCCAACTACCATGGAAGGCTTGGAAAGAAGCTCAAACAAGGAAAGAACATGACATGAGAAGGGGGAAAAATCGGCCACACTAAGAAGGAGGAAGAAAATGAATTTTTCTTGGAACTTTTTACCTTAGGAGAAAGAGAAGCCTTCAAGCTTCAAGATGGTGCCATTTCCTCTTCAAATGGGCAAAACCCATGGAGATGAAGTTCATCCTTTTGGTAATTTGAAAAGAGATGAAGATAAAGAATGATGAGAGGAAGAAGAATATGTGGTTATTTTTGTGTTTTGAGCTTTAATGAAGCTTGGGCATGAGGTTGAAGATAGAGTAGCCATGGAAGCCCTTCAAAATCGTTCAAACCAGTATAGAGGAAGGGGGAGCCGACTAGAAGGAGGAAGGGAAGAAAGAGAGGAAAGAGAGAAATGAGGGAGGAGAGAGAGGGAGGTTACTTTTTCTTCTTTTTTCCTTTCTTTTTCTTTTCTTTCTTTCTTCACTAATTTAGTGTGTGTGTGAGGGCTGACTCACCTATTAAAACTGGCCCATATATATATGCAAGCTGGAGCGTTTTTTGTCTTTTACAGAAAACGCTCGTTAATTTACCCGGTTTTAGCACTATTCACTAACCGGGCCCATTTTCCAGAATTTTCTCGTTTCTTTAATTTTAATGGTTCTTAAGCTTCCATTAATGTTTAATTATAGTTATTTGGTGAACTATAACTTTTACGGGTTCATTTGACCACTCAAAGTTGTGTTTTCGGGTTTTCTCGAAAAACGTGCGCTAAAGCTTTATTAGCGTTTTTAATTCATTTTATGGATCCGTTTTCTTCAGGAATTGTTCCCGTATATCAATTAGGCATTATTAAGCCTTGTAAATCCATATAAGACCCTTGTCGAAGTCGTATTGCTCCTACGGTCACCTAACGCTCAATTTAGCGTTTTTCACTTTTTAGGTGTTTTCTCTTTTCTTTTGGATTTATTCTCTTTACCAAAATTCTTTAGGCACTAATAGGCCTCCAAATTTCACATTAGAGTAATTTAATCACCCTAATTAAGTTCGGGGTATTTCACTTCTGATTATACCCCTTTGCAACAAGTCTTGCCTTGTATCTTTCTAAAGTACCATCAGCCTTGTATTTTATTTTAAAGACCCATTTTGAACCTATTGGTTTCTTACCCTCTAGACAATCAACTATGACCCAAGTTTTATTCCTTTTCAGAGCCTCTATTTCTTCTTTCATATCTTTTACCCAGCTCTCATTTTCTTTTGCTTCATGATAATCTTGTGGTTATATTCCTTTTTCAGTTCTAGCACTACAGCAGTTAAAGTTTAAGTTTCCTTCTGTTCTATTTTGGGACATGATAATCACCTCCCTAGGCTGTACTATAGCAGAAACATGGTTGTTATCAGTCAGATTGTTTCTCTGTGCTAAAACAGAAAGTCTATCATGCAGTAATACAGTAAAGGAATCACAATTATCAGATTCAGTTTTCTTTTTCAGCAAAAGTAATTATTCTTTGTGTGAAGGTAAAGAAATTGTAGAGGACTTCCCTATTTCTCGAGTAGGCAGTGCACCAAGTACATAGTCCTGCAGATAGCTTGGTGCTTGTCTTTCCCTTGTTGATCTTCTCAAGTCAACTCCAATATGTTCACTCTGGTCTTGTGAGTTTCCTGCTGCGGCATCTTCTCTTTGTTCTACTTCTTTTGTTACCTGTTCTATAGATTCTCCACAGACATTGTCAGTAATAAAAGTATTTTCATTTTCTTCAATATCTTCTGTTACTAACGGGTGTCTTCCAATCTGATGTTTTTCATTTACTGTCTCTATTAGGGGTTTATTAAAACTTTGTGTGTGCTTTTCTGTCAGAAGCTATGATGTGGTTTGTTTTAAATGGGAAGACATGCTCATAAAACTGCACATCCCTATTGACAATAACTTTGTCATTGTCCAAATCAAATAGTTTAAACCCCTTTTTGTTCGGTGGGTACCCTAAAAACACACACTTTACTGACTTTGAAGTTCCTAACTCATATGCGTTATCGCTTCTGATTATTTTCACCTTCCTTTTAAACTGAACTCTAACCATCTCTATAAAGTGTTTGATCATAGAGAAACAAGAAGATTTTTAAGAGACTAAGTGTACCCAGGTTGCACGTGACTTATCATCAACAAAGGTGAGAAAATATGCATAGTTGTCATAAGTCTTGGTCCCATATGGTCCCCACAGATCTATGTGTATTATTTCAAAGATTTTCTTTGATCTAGTTGTACTAACAGCAAACGGTTGTCTATGACTCTTGGCTTTATAGTAGGATTCACAAAGAAAATGTTTCTTTCCCAACCTTTTATCAAATAGGCACATTTTCTTTAACTTTCCTATTGGTACATGGCCTACTCTATGGTGCCACAGCCCTACAATGTCCTTAGAGTCATAGCTTTCTATCTGCAGATCTGCTATATTACAAACAACCAAAGGCAAATCTAAAACATGATTACACAGAATATTTTCATTCAGCAAATGCAACCCATCTGAAACTCTCCCAACTTCTTGTTCATGGTTTGAGTTACATTCCTGAAATAAATAGCAAGTATCATCAAAATAAAACCTTCCTTATTGTTTGGCCAGCTTACTTGAGGAAATCAAATTAAATTTAAAGTTGGACACAAACAGCAAATCCTTCAAAGTTAAATTTTGGTTTATCTTAACGTCTCCAATTATCTTAACATGCTGTGGGTGACCATCTGGCATGCCCACTGTATGCACCTGATTCAAGTGTCTATAGCTAGTAAACTTTCCCAAGTCACAACACATGTGCTCTGTGGCACCGCTGTCTAAAACCCATCTGTTAAACAGAATCCGTTTGTTACAGTTTGTGTGTGTTTCTTCATTTTTTCTAGCCTCATTAGATTCATTTACAGCATAACAACTTGCATTTCTCCCCTTTTTATCATTCAAGAAATTAGGCAGATAAGATTTATTCACAGAATTGTAGTTTATATTCTTTCTAATCACAGCATTCAAGTAAACAGACAGATCACAATTGTTAGAATTAGTCAATAAAGTTGAATGCTCATCACAGTTTACAGAACCAGTCAAGGATATGGAATGTTCATCATTATCTTTCCTGTTACTACCATTTTAGGAGTTTAACAAAGATGCATAAATGTTATCTGTTTCATCCATGATTCCATTGGAATAAATAACTTCATTCGAGTCATTAGTCAAACAAGTTATAGTCACGAGCTAGGAGTTGAAGGGATACAGCCTATAGCTCTTAAATCAGACAGTCAGACAGCAGTACACATAGCCAGGAATCTTGTGTTCCATGAAAGAACGACACACATTGAAGTGGATTGCCACTTCGTTCGCCAGAAATTGCAAGAAGGGCTAGTTCGAGTTGAGTTCATTCCATCTCAGTATCAGTTGGCGGACGTATTCACCAAGGTCGTACCTGGGCGGGCCTATCCATTAATTTTAGAGCAGCTGAATGTTGAAGTTGTGCACAAACAACATGAGAAATCTGAGTCAAGGCAGCTCAACCATCAGAAGCAAAACAAACATTGAGGATGTTTGTTTTGAGGGGGGCTGTTAGGATGGTTGATAATACGTGCCTCCCTCTGCTATTCTGTTAACTTATATTAAGTTAGTACTGTTAGTTTGACTTGACCGTTAGTGTTAGCAAGTCAGCATTATTAGTTTAAATAGCATAAGTTTGTACATTAGGATTAGGTCTGTAATCACAAACACCTCTCTCTGGTTCTCATTTCTCTCTAATACAAGAATCCCTTTCTTCCTCCATCTTTCTTGTGTCGAGTCCTTTGTCTCTCTTGGGTAAGCTTGCGAGTGCAACAACTGTGTCGATTTGAGATCAACTGGGTATTTTCATTTTCTTCATCGGGTCTCCCAATCAGCCACCAACATTCACTTCTTGTGTACCTATCTTCAGGCAGTTTGTACATTTGGGTGGTTTCTTTACAGGATTGAATTTCTTGTTGAGAGTCGGGAATCTTCTAGGTTTTTTATTTGAATCTCCATTGTTCTTTACAACGAACGCACTTCCACTTCCCTCCGTTTGTTGAATTCTTTTTTCGGTAAGCCTTTTTTTATTTCTCATCTTGTGCGACAAGTGGAAAGGTTGCACGACTGTGGGTAGAGGTCGCATGAGCATAGATTGCTCCTTGTAGTCCTAAAGTTATCATTCAAACCCATCAAGAATCTGATAAGTTTTAACTGTTGGTGTTCCTTTTCCAGATCCGCACTTGCTCCACAAGATCATTTCCTTTTTCATCTCAGAGATCCAACTTATCCCAAAGCTTCTTCATATTTGTATAATACGTGCATGGTGTCCGATTCTCGTTTAAGAGAGGTCATCTCTTCTTCGATAGCATAGATCTTCGTGATACTAGGCTGTCATAACGCTAACAATGATCCAGCCAAATATCTCTGGCAGTTCACAAAAGTTATGCCCTCCGCTATAAATTTCTCCAAATATGCGTAAACCTACGACATCACTCTACTATTGCAGTGGTCCCATCAGGCATCAGACATACTTTTCCAAAGTAACCTCCAGTTGTTAATTCTATCGTTCTATCCACCATGTCGTATTTGTGTTTTGACTTTAATGCTATCATGACTGATCTTTTTTTTATGCAAATCCTGTCCCATCGTACTTGGTTGCAGCCAGAAGAGCATTTGGACTATCCGTTGGATACACGAACAAAGGATTGGTAATATCCACCGTGGAGAGCTGATTGAGGTTCATCTTGAACTTTTTCTTGAACGGGTTCTTCATCTTTCTTGTTGTGTTCTTCCTTCTTTTTTACGCGAGCTTTGGATGGAACTAATCCTAGGAACCAATCCAAATTTCTAATAAGCTCTGACCATGTTAGAATCTAACAAGGAAACAATGTTATTAATTGAGAGAGATAAGCGTTGAATTTTATATTGAAAGAATATTTTCAGATACTATCACTTTGTATACAAGAGTCTCAACTGTTATATATAGAGATTGCTTGGTAAAAAGGATTGAGTATCTATTTGAAATAATTACCATAAGATAAAAAGTAGAAAGTGACTAACTATAATTCTAACAAAATTAACATTTCTTACCAGTCTGATGTCGATGAAAAGATACACTAACAATGAAGTTTTAACGTTTCTAGTTTACAAATCGAACACTTCTTTCTTCCCATATTGACTCAATAAGGCTATCCGTAGTCACCAACGTCCTACATTTATGGTTAAATTACACCATGTGGTTGGTGGGGTACATGTTTTTAATACGACGGTAGGTAATAGTAACAGATGAAGACGACTTCGAAAACTAGTCACTTCACTAATTTATGGTATTGACAAGGGTAAGAAGATTGGAATTGCTAGTTGTCATGAGAACCGTTGAAGGAGAGATGGAGACGACTAGTTGGGAGCATATTCACTATTTTTTTTTAAGAGAAGGGGATCAAAGAGGACAGAATCCGTTGTGGAATAGTAGTCCACGACGATCAATAATACATGCCCATTGCTGCTTGTGCTTGCACGGTTTTTGAGGGGGATTTTTTTAGATGAAGGGAGAAGAGAATTGAAAAAATTAACTGGCTCTGGATATACGTACCATGTAAGGTATGGCTGCCCAAAAAATTCTGAAACCACGGTATCCGACCGAAACCGGAGTGAACCGTACCAGTTTTAGGTTAACCGTACCGGTTCTTGTAGTATGGTTAATCGAATCGTGTAAATTGACCAGTTTCGGTTTCGATAACGGTATTGAATTTTCTATAACGGTTAACCGAGCGTGGTTAGCCAATTATATAAATAGTGAAAAACTTCAAATATTAATGTTCACTTTATATAATAATTAATGTTAGCTATTGAGGGAATATAAATATAATTATATTTTTTGTTACATGTGTTTGATTTGTCACTCATGATTTAAGTGAATGAGCAATGTTGTACTATAATATTAATGGTATGGGTTTCATCAATAAAAAAAGTTATACGGCTACAAGGTTAATCGAAAAAACTAAACCGAACTAAAGGTTAACCGGTATAAACGGAATGGTAATGGAATTGGATTTTAGAAAATAGAAATAAACGGTTAACCGAATCCAGTTAACCGATTTAAATGGAATGGTAACAGAATTGAATTTTAGATAACCGAAGACCTAATTAACAGAAAACGGTTAACCGAATAAGACAGTTAACCTACTAAGAAAAAGAACTGTATGTTTGTACTGATGGTCAATGACTAAGTTATATATATAGAAGTAATCTAACAGCAAGAATATATACCGTTATTATTATGTATGTCAATTAAATTGACAAGGTTGATAGGGTATTGGTAGGAATATGTAAAGTTATTATTATGTCAGTTAAATTGTGATATTAATTAATGAAGCAGTTTTTTATTTTTCTTTGAAAATTGTATAGTACGTTTTCTAAATAAAAATAATTAGAAGATGACTCGAAAAAGAGTCAGACCAGGGTCAAAAAGATCTGATGGGCTGGGCCGGTGGCGTTATGAATTTTGGTAAAGATGTAAGGTAGTATGAATGATTGGGCTTTCTCAAATGCGGTACGGTAGTAGATACAAAACTTAGTTAGTGGACCATATTATCGTGGAAATGAGGGCTATCATCATAGATCATAGGTAAAGGCCGAATGGTAGAAAAACTTGATGGATCTCTAAATACTATTCCAATAAATAAGTACTCCTTAAAGTTGCTGAAACCATTCTCTAATAAAATACTATTGATTTTTTAATTTTTTTTACTATATGTTTGTAAGACTTTTTATTTAAAGTTACATGTAATTACTAGTATAAGTTATAATTTTGAAAAATCATTATGTTTACCGTACATAGTAGTCCTTTTGAAAATATTTACAAGCGAGATGTGTATAATTTAATAATCCTATACATTTATAAGAATTTTTTTAAAATTATCAAAAAAGAAAAAAGAAATGAGGATGGGTCTTTAAATAATAGCAAATCCATAATGGACCCGATGTTAGCTTGTAGACGATCTGGAAGGTGGTGGTGTACCATTCTATAATACAATTCCAAACAATTTGAACTTCTCTCTTACGCAGAATGTGAACAAAAAGGTCAGAATGAGAGGCAGAATAATCGCTTAGACGAACGTGCGCTGATATCATATCATATAGTCCTCCTGTGCATTCAATATGTGGAGTATAAATAAATAAACCGTTACAGAATGGTCAACTTATAGGCGCGGACAACGACTCGTACAACGCAGACGGTAACGTAGACACGACGACGTCTGAATAGTAACTGAAGAAAAAAATCTGGTTGTTCTTTGTGCATGATTATTGATAGTTTTAAAGTTTCTTAGTTTAAAAAAAATGTAAAAATATGAGTGTAAATGAGATGAGATGTTAAGAATCTATGAGAGGGTTCTTATACAAGAATTTTTAGGAATTTAAATATGAATTATTATTCTAATCATAATATTCCACATATATGATACTCCCCCGTCCTGAATTGACCGTCCTGTTTGCTTTATGGCACGCTTTTCCACTTCAATATTAAGCATATAAGATAAAATAATTTTATAAAACTAAATTTTGTAACATATAATTTATCATGTAAGGAATCATATGCAAAATTTAAATTTCCAAAATTAATTTATTTTATATGTTAAAAATTGAAGTCAAACGACATATCCAAATAGTAAACAGGACGGTCAATTCAGGACGGAGGGAGTAGATAGATAAATTAAAACTAATATGAGAGTTCTCTCATATTATTAAAAAATAGATATAATTCTTAAAATTAGGTAAAAATATTAACAATTTAATTATTTTTGAGTTCTTTGGATAATCTGCGGTTAGTGGTTTTTCTTTGTTTTTGAGTTAAAGAAAAAAAAAAGCGAAAGGATGGAAGTCGTACGTAAGAGAAAAGGATGAGGCGAAGCGAGTGGACTAAGGCCCCATTCTTTTGCATCTAGTTGACGGTTTATACCAGCTGATATTGATTGATGGCTGATTGTAAAAGAATGTGCTGAACTGGTCAACCCAGTCAAACATATTAAACCAATTGAACATGAGAGACAATTTGAGTTTAAATAGCTACTAGATGATAGTTGATATTAGCTGATATTGACTGATAGCTGATTGTAAAAGAATGAACTGAGGTAATTAATCCAGCTGATAGTACATAAACCAGCTGAACGGTGGACAAAAGAATGGGGCCTAAACTAAAGGCGAAAGTTTCCTTTCATCCGTCCATAGTCGCCGTTACAACCTTTCAAAAAAAAAAATCTATCTATTTCATGATTTGATCATGTTTGTCTCTATTATCTAGCGAAGGAGTAAATTTTGTCTGTTTAGTCAGTCACACCCTTTTCCTTCTCCCGTCTTTCCCTCTCTTCCTATTCCAATATCTCGTCCTCCTCAGGCTCAACTCTCCTCTCCTCTTCTCTCCCCGAATTGAATTTCAACGGGAATACCATCAAACTCATCATCTATCTACTTTGTTGAATAATGGATTCCGATATCAAATACGAAGAGGTTAATTAGGGTTTCTCTTTTAAATTACGTACATACCTCATGAATATCTTCAAATATATATGTTCAACACTAATAAATGAATTAATCAGCGTGTTTTGTTAAATAAATTGTTGCATGATGCAGTGTTTCATAAGGAGTAAAGGAGGTTTGAAACTGTTCACGTGCAGCTGGCTCCCTGCTCCATCTTCCATGAAAGCTTTGGTATTCTTATGCCATGGATACGCCATGGAGAGCAGCATCTCGATGCAGGATCCCGCAATCAGGCTAGCGAAAGCTGGGTACTGGTGTTACGGGATTGATTACATCGGACATGGAAAATCTGATGGGTTGCCTGGGTATGTCCCCAGCTTTGATGATCTCGTCAACGATGTGTCCGACCATTACACCTCCGTTTCAGGTTATTTTTTTCTGATGATGGGAATTCGTTAAATATAATTATTAATTATTAGTATAGAGCATATCATAGCAGGATAATTAATTAGCCTATTGTATCAATTTGGACAAATAATGTCTAGTTTGACCGAGGGTGTATAATTAATTAGCTACAACGCAACTAATGACTTTCATGGCCTCATCATCATCACCACCACACGGAGTCATCATCATGTGTGGTGTGTGGTATTGATTATTCTTAATTATTTCGGACCTGAAAAAGTGAAATTAATTAAATTGAACATGACAGAGAAAGAAGAGAACAAGAAGATGGGTCGGTATCTAATGGGAGAGTCAATGGGTGGAGCAGTGGTGCTGCTGCTTCACAGGAAGAAACCCGACTTCTGGACGGCGCCATTTAGTAGCTCCCATGTGCAAGGTACTACTCCCTCCGCACGTGCGTGTTTTGGGGGTACATCTAGTATGCATGTATGTATGTGTGTGAGTAGAAGATAGTGTAGTCAGTCTGGTCCTCATATATATATATACTATATTCCAATTAACTTTACGATTATGATTATTTATGCTGCTTTCCTTTTTGTTTGGTAGTACTGTTGCTGCATGACCCCATTCTGTAGTCTTTCTTGCGTAAAACAAGCATCTCCTACTGCTACTGCTGCTGGGGATTGTGTTAATTTATTTGTTCCGACGCTTTGTGGGTGGGGTTCACTCCACACTGCTAGCTAGCTGCCTGGGTTGGGTTGGGTTAGGTTAGGTTAGTTTGGTGCTGGTGGTCTTCACATCACATGCGATGCATCTTATAATATATATATATATATAGTACCAGCAGCGCCAAATTCGAAATGTTCATCCCACTCCCTTAAGATTAGCTAGATTGCGGATGAATGATAGTTATATCGGTTCAGTTTCCATTTTTGTGGCCTACAGTAGCTTTTTGTTCTCCCGTGACCGTCAGCTCAGGGCATGCCTGCCTCATATAATTACATACTCCCTCCGTCCCACTTTGACCGTCCTATTTACTATTTGGACATGTGGTTTGACTTCAATTTTTAACATATAAGATAAATTAATTTTGAAAATTTAAGTTTTGCATATGATTCCTTACATGATAAACTATATAATACAAAATTTAGTTTTATAAAACTATTTTACCTTATATGTTTAATATTGAGGTGGAAAAACGTGCCAAAAAGCAAACAAGACACTTATGACGGGACGGAGGTAGTACTATACACAAGATGAAATGATTGTTTGGCTAGTACTTATTATACTTTACTATAGCTAGTGAAAATGACATTATGGCATTCCACTCCACTCTAAAGCCACAATGAATTTCTTCTAGCTAGCCCTAGGTATGGAAACAATCCCCTTATGTTGTGGTATATATGCTACAGTACATCATGGCATGGATCATACATATATGAAATTAAGTGAGTATATATTGTTGGTTACAACAGATTTTAATTTAAAAAATTTGTTGTCTGTCTCTGAAAATTAATAATATAACACATGCATGCAGCTGGCTGAAGAGATGAAACCAAGTCCACTAGCGGTGAAATTCCTAACCCAAATCTCCCGTTTCGTACCAACATGGAAGCTGGTCCCTACAAAGGACATAATCGAGATAGCAGTACGAGATCCTGAAGCCAAGAAAAGGGTACGCTCCAATCCCTACTGGTACACAGACCGTCCACGTTTGAAGACTGCTCAGGAGCTTTATAATGTCACCACAGAGTTGGAACAGAGTTTAACACAAGTAAGCCTGCCATTTCTAGTTGTACACGGCGGGGATGATAAAGTTACGGATCCTTCCACCAGTAAACTCTTGTATGAGACGGCGGGGAGTACGGACAAGACGTTTAAATTATATCCGGGGATGTGGCATGCTTTGACCTATGGTGAGTTGCCACACAATATTGATCTAGTGTTTCGGGATATTGTGGACTGGTTGGATCAAAGGACTAGTGGTGTCACTGCCAGTGGGGAGAAGGAAAGGAAGTTGGAACAGGATGTTGATGCCAATAATCTAGTACTAATTACCAAGGACGCAGCTGCTGAGTCGCCACCAAACACCTAACTAGCTACTTCCCAGCAATCTTAATTATACCATTTGTCACTCAGGTCCTGTGTGTATGTGTGTGTCTCTCTCTTTTATGTGAAATGTAATGTATGATGAATTAACCATGCTTTCGTGAGTTGGGATTGGGATATATAGTGGAAGAAGAAAGGGCCGGAACTCAAAATCATCCTATGTTTGTGAGTTGGTTTTCGAATGATTGAACTGAATACAGAGATGCATGCTAATTCCAACTCCACTAACAGTAACACCAACCTACCTAATCCATAAAGACCAACACTATAATTAATGGAGCTCAGCTCATTTCACTTAAACCAAACCAAACCAATTCAAAACCAACTAATCAATCAACAAATCATTACTACTAAACACTCCATCTTTTCTTTGCTTTTCTGCGCAACAACTCCACTCCTCTCATCATCGACCCATCTCAATAATTAATTTCCAGAATTAATTGTACTTCAAAAAAAATCAATCTGCGTTTCAATCAACCAGTATGTAATGTAATACTAGTACCCAAGCCAAGCCAAGTGTATATAGTATAAATACCCACGACTGTTCTCTGTTCTCATCACCATTAATCATTCTCCACTCCCTCATCATACTTTCATTTGCTTCTTACATACAATATTTCAAATCGAGCGACTCTGTTTTCAAAATTATGGCCAACTCAACAATGTTCCTTCTCTTCTGTATCTTCATCTCAACCATCCATTCCGCCACATCAGCTCGTGTACTCCTTCAAGAATCCCTCCCAACCCCACTGGACCACACTACAACCCCTCTCCTTCAACAGCCATCACTTGTCCCACCCCAAACCACCGCGGACACATCCATTCCTCCTCCTCCTCTTCTAACAGACACCCCAGCCATCCCCAACCAACAGAACCGCTCGCTCCCGCTGTAACACCCCAACTCCCAGCAGCCCCAGCAGAGCCGCTCCCCGAACCAACAGAACCACTCGCTCCCGCTGTAACACCCCAACTCCCAGCAGCCCCCGCAGAGCCGCTCCCCGAACCAACAGAGCCGCTCGCTCCCGCTGTAACACCCCAACTCCCCGCAGCAGCCCCTGCAGAGCCGCTCCCTGAACCAACAGAGCCGCTCGCACCCGCCGAATCAGCACCCGAACTGCCAAACACAAAACCCACTCCACTCCCAATCGCCGCTACAACTCCCACTACCCCACCACCACACCAACCTATCCTCTCCTTTTACATGCACGACGTCCTTGGCGGGACACACGCATCCGGCCGAGTCGTTACCGGAATAATCGCATCATCAGACTCATCCGCCATCCCCTTCTCCAAACCAAACAACGACATCTTCCCACTCTCTAACGGTCTCCCACTCTCCGGTAATCAAATCAACAACATAGTCAACAACAACAACGCACCTTACATGGCAAGTCTCAGCGGCCAGCAACAACAACAACAATCACAGACCACCATTCAAAACACCGGTAACAACAACAACGTCGTTAACTCTAACTCCAACGCCTTCGTCTCCGCCGGACAGCTTCCCGCAGGTGCCACCTTGGAAAAACTCATGTTCGGATCCATTACAGTTATTGATGATCAGCTCACTGAGGGACATGAGCTTGGTGCGGCTATCATTGGCTCTGCTCAAGGGATTTATCTTGCTAGTTCGCTTGATGGCCAGAGTCATACTATGGCTTACACCGCCATGTTTCATGGTGATGAGCACCATGATGTCATGGACACTATCAGTTTCTTTGGTGTTCATAGAGTTGCTGCACCGGTCTCGCAAATGGCTGTCATTGGTGGGACTGGCAAGTATGAAACTGCGCGTGGGTATGCCACCATTGAGACGGTGCCGCAAATCAATCAGCTTACTACTGATGGTGTTGATACTATTGTCAGGGTTAGTGTTTATCTCATATGATCATCATTTCAGTCTCATGTCATATGCATCTATGTATGTATTTGTAAAAGCCCCACCGGCTAATCACCTTCTAAGATACGTAATAAGTATAAATTAAAGTGTTGTGTAGTAGAAGAGCATGTACCAAGATGATGTAATACTGAATGTAAGTTGTTTGCTTTTTTTTTTCTTTTATCAAAAATGAGAATCTCTGTTCTGAATTCTGAAGTCTACAAACTGATGATTATGAAGGATTTAATTCCTACCTACTCAAGCAAGCAATCAATAAATCAACTGAGAACACGCAGAGTATGAGCACGAACGAAGATAACTTTCTAATATCCTACAAGCAAAATACAACAATTTTAACAATCACATACATATATAACAGATATCAAGTGCTATTGATGATTACAATGCCTTAACAATCACATACATATGTACAATGTGACTTTGACTTCGACTGAACTTTTAGCCGGCGGCAAGTACCTGAACAGCCGAATACTGAAAGAAGAAACCATCAATTTCCCCATATAAATCTCCATCTTCAACGCAAATATCATCTACAAAAATGAACAATATACATGTAATGCCTACATCTCTATGCACAATATACTATTCAAGCCAACCAACCCATCACTCATGAAAAAAGAATGAATTTTATACCATTGCGACAAACGACTACTCTAGAATCTAGATGATGCCTGCTATGATTTCCTCAATCAGTTCATCTACAAAAAACTTCTCTATTTCCTCTACAATTAAACAAATACCTTCATCACTATACTTAACCCAATCCCTCTCCTTTCCAACCACCTCTTCATATCCATTAGACGACTGATTCATTGAACGTCCTACCAGAAACTCCCGCCACAACTCTTCTTCCCTCACAACGCTGTGTACGCCAACTTTACTTCTCCAGCCTTGTAACATTATCACTTGTCTGTACTGATCATCCAACACCTCTCCAAGCTTACAGTTTATCTGATCAAACACAAGCTTTCTTTCTGATCTTCCCCACGATTTCTCATTTCCATACACCTTCTCCAGTTTCTCAAATACCAAAGGGTCCACCACCTGCTGCTCCCAAGGCAGAAGCAGCACCTTATTATCTAATTTACCCTCATTGAGTCTAACACCTGATTCTGATACCACATCAACAAAGTACTGATGAAGATAATCATCAACGCTGATCTTCCCATAAGAAGATACCTTCATCATGACTTTGATGGATGAATCTTCTTTAATCTCAGCACTTCCACCATCGTTGCTTGAATTATCTGGGATCACCACTTCCATCTTTACTTCAGCTTTCACATCATCATCATCTTCTTCCAAATCAGTTAAGGTTGATCTGCTGCTCATTGTTGAGTCTACCTCTTCAGCTTTGATATCACCCATCTCCATCTCTGCATTCGAATTTGAGCGTTCAGAGCTATCAGAGCTGTTCAGAACACTACTGCTGCAATGTTGTCCACCGGACAAGTTCTGCAGCATCCTCCTGTTCTCATCACTTGTGCGTACCGATTTTAAATTGTCTAAACACTTCATCCAGACACTTCCTTGTATTTGACAAGTGACTTGCCTTGCAATTCCCTCGCTAACTACTTTAGATCCGCCTAAACCAGCAAATTCAAAGCTACCTGAATGATGCAAGTGTTCATGTTTCGCAACTTTTGATCTTCTTATTTCCCCAGCCGTCCACACTTCATTTCCAATACCACCACGGAAAGAAGAAGATCTGCGTTTCCTAACGGTTCCCATAGCTGGACTACTAATAGATTGACTCTGCAGATCCCTTTCATCACATTGCTTAACTTTTCTGCTCACACTACACTTTTTCATGTAATGACTACCACCGCCACCACCGTAAGTAAGTGAATGATTCCACCAAAAGGAAGATTCTCCATGCCGGTGACTGTTACTCACTACCATGTCGGGCTCTTCTTCCTCCCAGCCGGAAATCTGGGGCTCTCGAGATGAATCTTTTGAAAATGACAGTAAATGCTGATTCATCGAGTCTACGGATTCCAAGTATCTTGGTGAGAGTACTCTGATTGGTCTTCGTCTTGTTGTGTAAGATGATTGTTTTTGGTGTAGGAGGTTTGTGATCAAACCCCATTAACTTTGCAAGAACACTCTCCATCTGCTTCTTCTGAGTCTCCATCTCTAATCATGCATTTCTTCAAACTTCACTCGAATGAATGCCGATTTGTTCAACCTGAAAGATAGGTTTGATTAGGCACGATAGTCATGACACCGACTTAATAGTGAGATTTCCACTATGGATGCGAAAAGTTCTCCCGGATCACGGGAACTGCGTACATAGCATAGCAATTCGGTTTCAAAACAGAATCGGAAAATTCAGCAGTAGAATCCGCGGTTTCTGAAACAGAAAACCAGACTTCAACTGAGGGAGGGGGTATACGCATGTGTTAAACAAGCCAGACAGATGATCCCAAGAAATCCTTCTGCCCATAAATGACGCAAACAGTACAATTACTCGGCGAATAAGCCAAGTCCATGGAATCAAGTGAGTTCGAATAATCTCTCATAATTAAGCAGATGTCGTATCAAGACCGTTGAAATCACGTGGTAAGAAGAAGAGAAAAAAATCACTGAACCACCTCAACCAGTGATGTTATAGAAGCCAAACACTCAGGGAGCGAGCAATCCAAGTTATTCACCGATACGATGAGCAAATCGGCAAGCGAACCAAATCAAGAAACAAGAATTCGAAACAAGCACCGAACTGGTCGCTGAAAATGAAAAATAAGAGTGCGCATAAAATACGCAGGGTTCACTAGAATCCCGAATTTCCGGGCGCAGACTCGAGCAGAGAGGCCGAGAGAAATGATGGATGGAATGACGAGAGGGAAAGAGAGAGAGGCGGAAGAAAGAAGTGGTGACTTGGCGGAGTTTGATAGGATGGTAAAAGGCGGGGTGGGGTTAATACGAGTAAGAATTCTGAAGTTTTTTTAAAAAAGTCGGCGTTTTGGGGGTCGGATGCGGTCGTTTTCGCTGGACCGGGAACGATCACCACTCACGCCGCCGAAACGGGCCGACGAAAGACCAAAGTAGGGTCGGAAGACAGGAGACGCGCCAATGGGGTGGCAATTGGGCCACCCAAGACAAGTTTTGAATATTAATGCTACGTCGTTTTTGTCCATTTAGGGCTGCAAGTAAGGAAATATGTTTGCGTGCCTTTCCTTTATTTAAATTGAATTTTGAGTGGGAGTATTGATCACCATGGAAATTATTATGCAAGAGTCGTATCGAATTAGACAAAAATGCATGCGTTTCCAACCCAACTA
This sequence comes from Limonium bicolor, assembly GCA_023374045.1. Taxonomy (NCBI): domain Eukaryota; kingdom Viridiplantae; phylum Streptophyta; class Magnoliopsida; order Caryophyllales; family Plumbaginaceae; genus Limonium; species Limonium bicolor. Next base: position 241,653,264 of record CM041777.1, read on the forward strand.
AGGCATGACGATAGATTATTATATTGCCATATTGTACGCCGGTCATTGTATATTCTGCTCACAAATTGCGTTATTCGTTTGAATGAGGGAAGTCAACTTGACCGAGGAGTTGCCAAAGAATTTAAATTCCAGAACATTTTTATATTTCCTCTAACACGAATTTTTAAATGATACAAGTGCGATCGAAATTTAGGAAGCAAACCAGATTCTGATATTAGACCGTATATACACTCTTCTGTGTATTCTCTAAGTCTGGTACATATAGTTTGTATTATTAGGACTTATCTCTGTACGTTTATAGAGTGTATTAGGTTTATACATTTGTATTTTTGAGCAAACCCGGTTCTTACAGAACCGGTCTCCCCCGTCTACTTACCCGCTATTCTCTATCTCCTTCTCTATCGTATTCTAAGTACTCTCTGTATACAAGAACTCGATTCTTCAATTCTCTGTACTTCAACAGAGTGATTCTCAATGCAAAGTCAATTTCGTTCTTCATTCTAAAACCTAATATGGTATCAGAGCGCTAAGCGCTGCACTAAGAAGAATCATGAGTGACGAAAAATCAGAGAAATCACCGGCGAACGCTTCGACGGCAATCGATCAGACGGATCCATTGTACGTCCACGCAACTGAGCAGCCTGGACAACCCTTGGGACCGAAGTTCTCTGGACAAGGCTTTCTCTCCTGGAAGTGGAATGTCCGTCGCGCTCTCAAGGCGAAAAATAAACTAGGGTTTATCGATGGAACCCTTAAACGCCCAAATGACCAAGAACCGACGCGTCTTGCGGCCTGGGAGAGAGCAAGTTCCTTGGTCGCCTCGTGGATCATTTCTTCTCTGGCCCCGAATATTGGCAGAAGCGTTATGTTTACAGAAAACCCTAAAGATCTTTGGGACTGGCTTTGCCGCAGATTCGAAAAGAAGAATCTGACTACTCTACACAACATCAAAGCTCAGATCTCCAGTTTGAAGCAAGGTCAAGACAGCGTTACGGATTATTTCATGAAGATGAAGGAGACGTGGGCTGAATTTGATCTCGCACTCCCAATCGAGACTTGTTCGTGCTGTTCGAACTACAAAGCGACAGAAACACAGACGAAGCAAAGAGAGAAGGAGGAGCTTATCCATTTTCTCATGGGTTTAGACAAATCATATACCCATATTCGCGGTCAGATTCTCGCCACCAAGGACATTCCAACGCTTGAAGAAGCCTACAGTATGATCATTCAAGAGGAGGAGCAAAGAGAATCTCCTGTCTCCAAAGACACAGAAGAGCAGACCGTATCTTTACTGGCTAAAGGCAACAACAATTTCTCCACTTCAACAAAACAGAAATCCTCATCGAACCCAGGAAACCCTAAATCCACACCGAGAAGAAATTTCACTAAATCGACAACTGGGGGAAAAGGAGACTCGACGAAGTGTACAAACTACGGCAAGATTGGGCACTCTAAACAAGAATGCTGGTGGCTTATAGGTTTTCCTGGAGAGGACAGTAGGCGGAACCGAGAAATCCATGCCGGATCAGCAATTGACGAGGAGAAGAAATCCACAACCACCGAAGAAATCACTCAATCTCCTGTTCGAGGCTTTACCACCGAACAATTGAGTCAGCTTGTCAACTATCTCCAACAACAGAAAGGGGATAGTAGCCACAAGACTTTCGGTGATTTTTCAGGTAAATCTCCTCCAACTATCAGTTTTCTTCCCTGCTTAAACTTGAACCGAAATGGGATCTTTATGCAATTGGAGAAATCTTGGATAATTGATTCGGGTGCAACGGAACATATTAGTGGAAACTGCTCTTTACTGTCTAATTTTGAGTCTCTGAATGGGAAGAAGGAAATAACCCTTCCGGATGGTCACAAGGAAAGAGTCGAATCTATTGCTGAGTTATTTGTTAATGAAACCAAATGCTTGGAAAATATTATGTATGTGCCTGTTTTTAAGTTCAATATCGTCTCTCTGACTAGGTTAATAGAGTCTCTGAAGGTTGAGATTGTTTTCTGTGGAAATTCTTGTTTTCTGCAGGATTCTAAGAGAAATGTCTCCCAGAAAATTGGGAAGCAAGTTGCTGGTTTATACTTCTTAGATATTTCTGCTTTGAGTAATTTTGTTTCTGAGAAAAGAGTTGTTTCTGGGAATTGTATGAGCAATTGTAGTATGGCTGTTATAGATCAAAACAAATTTCTAGCTTTGTGGCATAATAGACTGGGGCATATCCCCATTTCAAAGATGAATAAAATCACTGAGATTGCTACCAAAAACCTTTCTGATTCCAGTTCTGTCATTCTCCCTTGTTCCATTTGTTTTAAGGCAAAAGGAAAAAGACTAAAGTTCCCTTCTTCAGCTATTAGAACTACTCAACCTTTTGAAATGCTACATGTGGACATCTGTGGGCCTATGAGGACTGAAACCACAGATGGACAAAAATATTTCCTAACTCTAGTTGATGATTTCACTAGGGCTGTTTGGATTAAACTTCTTAAGCTGAAATCTGAAGGTTTACAACAGATAAAAGATTTCATTACTCTTGTAGAAAGACAAACAGATAAAACTGTTAAAACTTTAAGAAGTGATAATGCAAAAGAGCTTGGGAAATCTTTAGAAGGGATTGAATTCTTTAGGAAAAAGGGGATTATTCATCAAACGAGCTGTCCTCACACTCCCCAACAGAATGGGGTTGTTGAGAGGAAACAACGTCATATCATGGAAGTAACTCGAGCTCTCCTTTTCCAATCCGGCCTTGATTCAAAATTCTGGGGTTATTGTGCTGAGCATGCAGCCTACATCATAAATAGGATTCCAAGCAAAGCCATTAAGAACCTAACTCCCTTTGAGAGATTATACGGCACCAAACCTCCCTACAATGACATGAAGGCTTTCGGTTGTTTGTGCTACATCACAAACATAAACCCAAGCAAAGGAAAATTCGACTCTAGAGCTTATACAAGCATTTACCTTGGGGATTGTAAGAACACAAAGTGAAATACCCCAAACCTTAATAAGTTGTTTAAACATTAAATAATAAATTATTAAGACTAAAAAGAGTCTCCGAAACATTAGTAAACAATTTAATAAATAGTAAATACAATTAATTGCCTAAAAGGCAATAAGGACAAAGTATGCTCTAAGCTTGGGATAATTTTGATTAAGGCTTGATGAACTTACCAAGACCTTACTTATATATTAATGAGCCTATTAAATCAATTATCAAAGAAAACCGAGCTTGGAAACAAGTTAAAACGCAAAATGTGCTTTAAGGAGTCTTAAAGCACGTTTTTGAGAAAAATTGTCTTGTAAATGAGTTTTGAATGGTTAAATGACCATCGATACTCTTTGATTAATATGTGTACTACTTAGTATCACATTTGGAAGTTTAAATTAATAAGAAATCAATATTTCACTCCTATGTGTTTTGTTATAGTGAATAGTAACTAAAATAAGCTAGTTTGTAACATATGTCAACATGTGTAATTTAATTGAGCAATAAAGACTAAGTAACCCCTAATATTAAATGGGGGCCGGTTTTGCATGTGGTGAGTCACCACCCTTGCTAACTGATTGAGTAAATAAGTGAGTAATTGAAAAAGCACTATTTGCTTTACGTAATTAATATCTTCAAAAAGCAACTACAATCAGTGATTCTTTTCATTCCTTCATTTCCTCCTTGCTGTCTCACGTAGCCATCTCCTTCCTGCTCTCTTTCACGTAATGCAACAGCACCACCAGACTTCATCTTCAAATCCTTGTAACTTCTAGCTCACTTGTCCAAATCAAAAACTAAGACCACCGATCTCTTAGTCTCTTCAAGCTCTTCAACTTAGTCCTTTCAAATCTTCAAGAGCTCCATTTTGGTGCCAAGAGGAATCTCCATGGAAGGAGCTTGAGTTCATCTTTTCATATATTATTGTTCTCCTTTGCTTCAAGGTAAGGAAACTCAAAGAAAAATGATGTTTCCTCCATGTTTTATGTTGTTCGAAAATTTGCCTTAAATGGTGTTCTTATGTTGCCTTGTTCTAGCTTCATTCCAACCTTTCAAGGACTGGGTGGAGTCCTCTCTTGACACGTTTCCAAACTCTCTTCAAGTTCTAAGTTGACAAGCAAGCAAATATCCTTACCGATTTCTGAAACAAGAAAGAAATTGTGAGGAAAGGAGGTAATTATGCTAACCAAAAATAGCTTGAAATTCCTTTGGGAAATGAACGTATGTTGTCTACTGAAACTACCTAAAGAGCCAATGGTAAATGACTTAGAAAAATGTTCTCAAAGAGACTAGTAAAGGACATACGTATTATTGTGTGTATTTGCAGGTCAAAGGCAAATATATTGTGGGAAATTCAGTGTTTAAGATTTATGCATTTTAAGAGCCTAAGTGCTACGCAATTTAAATTGTGCACTATGTTGTTATGTGGTGTATATTTGGTGAAGTTTTGAGTATAAGAGTGTACTGGGAAGTTTGTACATACGATGGGTTTAAAGAACTTACGTAGCAGACTTGAAAAATTGCAAGTACGTCGATTATGTAGGTTGGGTCCGGGACCTAAGTCATGGGTCATGTCCCGGACCAGAGGTGCAAAATAGGCCGAGAGTTATACATAGATATAGGTCCGGGACTTGGGTCTTGTACAAGGACCCGGACCACCCTCCTTAAATCACCCGAGAGTTTTTTTGCCTAGACTGGTCCGGGACTTAGGACCTGTATGAAGTCCCGGACCACCCTGTTAAATGTAGCCGAGAGTACAAGACTGTCTTGGTCCGGGACTTAGGGTGAGTACAAGGTCCCGGACCACCCTATCAAAACATACCGTGAGTTTGTGTAAGTGTTGATCCGGGACTTAAGGTAAGGACCAAGTCCCGGACCACTCTAAAGATGATGTTTAAGGTATAAAAATGATGTGTAAAGATGGGGATTGATAAGTAATGATGTTGTAAGGATGTTAAGGACATGTTAGATGTGATATAAAGACAACCAAGTGGGTGGAAAGTTGTAATAAAATGTGAAAGTAAAACAAGTTAAAAATGTCAAGTTGTTTAACTAGTTAACGAGGGTAAGTTATGAGCATTAGACTTTAAACAAACATGTTACCCCGATGTTAATAAAAGTACATGTGATGTTGTCAGTTGTTCGAGAATTGCTCGAGGAACATAAATGGACATGATAAAGTGGACTCCGGTGACAGGTATGGTTTTCTTGCAACCTGTGTCCTACCGGATTACACCGGCTTGTATGCCAATGTGTTTTTCTGTATGTTTGCCACGTTATGAGATAAATCATGAAACGAGTTTACAGTCGTTATTGTTGATGTAAGTTTACGTGCCGATACCGGTAACCTCAAATGCGCTTGAAGGGCTAGTTAACCACTATTAGGTAAACGTAAGAGAACGGTATCCGGTAATAACGTTTCCGACCTAAGGAACGTTCTAACCATGGCTATGCGTGAGTTAGTTGTGTGATGTTGCTGTAAGTGTATGACCCTCCTTTGCGTGATTAACTCAGTTGTAATACTGTATTGTGTGCTGATGTGATAGGTTCCACAGCGGAGTCTTTAACTGTGAATATTTATATATTATGGGGGGTGAGGAATCCGGTTGTTCCGGTCGCGCGTTGTTTGGGAGTTGTTGTATACAGTTTCTTCAGCTTCCTCTCTGTTGATTGTCTTCCTTCATTGGTTTCGATCACCCCTGAGCTTAACCAAGGCTCTTGACTCACGTCTGTTGGGGATTATGTATGTTGTGTTCGGGTCACTAAATCCGATCCATCTTTAGGTAAGTTACTCGTCCGACTATTAGGGCGGTAATGAGTTTTGTTATAACGAGCTTAACATGGGGTGATATCATTCCCTAGGCTCACCAGTGTATTAACTATGTTTGGGCCGGTTCCTAAGAGATCCGTACCCGTTATGTATGTGTTATTTGTATGTTGCAAAGTTATTGTGATGTGATGTTATATGTCGCTTAGAAGTGAAATATGAGGATCATGGATATGATTCCTAGTATGTAAAAGGACGTTTGTGGAAACCCGATAGTGGGTAAGTGTCGTCTATTGAGGAAATAGCTCCGTTAGAGGAGAAATACTATAGGGTGGAAGAACTCAAAGAGTGATTGGTTAAGTATGGATGAGTTATTTTTGTTAAGCCCATTGGGGTGAAATGTTGTGTCGTGAGTTTATGTTTCACATGCTTGATTTAAATGTAATCAACTGCATGCTAAGACGACAAATAGTTGTGCGTGGCCCGGTAGCATGGGCTGCGGGATTACCATACCAGCAAAGGTGCTGAGCCCCTGGGGGGCCACCCTTTCTTTCCTTTTCTTTCAGGTACAAGGAGCTGGAGCCGTTCGAGAGTAGGACGGGGTAGTTGTTGCGTACGGGTAATTGATGTAATACTTGTAACCTGTAGGTGTAGTAAGACCGAAATTGTTCTCGGCATTAGTTGTAAATACTCGGTACAGTTGGAAGGTATTTGTATTGAATGTTGGTGTTGATAAAGGGACAGTAATGTGTAGTTGCTCGGGGATCTAGTCCATCAGACCGATACAGTTGTGTAAATGTTAGCCTTGTTAGCCACGTGGGTGGTTAACGGCGTGTAACACCGATGAGTTAAGTTATGTGATGTGTGTATTTTCCGCTGCAGTTTAATGTTAAGTATGTTGTTGTATGTTGGGGTGTTACAAAAAGTGGTATCAGAGCGAAGTGTCGCTCTGATGACTGAATTACCGAGCTTAGGAAGTACCGAGTTAGGATTTCAGTACATGTGGGTTAAGGGATGAGTGATAGCGTGAGAGATACGCTAGTTAGGAGGACCAGTGAATATTGGAAACCTACCATATACATCCCACCCTCCACAATCCCTGTTATAACTGGGAAGAACGCCAGAGAGATGGAAGTCCTCTCTTACTCGGGAATACCCGATCTGGCTGTATTTAAATGTCCTTATAAGTACGGAGAGCCTGTCATACGGTAGATTCCGAAAGGTGTGAATCCCGAAGACGGTTCCCATTTTAACAATGTCTGCCGCATAAGATAGCAAAAAGTGAAGAATCTTGTGTAAAGAGAATAGAATTTCCAGCAACCTGGATCGACATGCTGAGCAGTCGAGAGCAACCAGCTTGCAAGGCAGCAAGCGTGCAACAGGCAAGAAGTGAGAAAATGAAACCCGAGACAAGTGTCTACGGGACTACAATGTTAACTAATACACCAACAGTATACCGACCGAATAAGGAACTACAACGTAGTATGAGGAGGATGTAATACTAAGTAAAAGGGGTCTCCCAGAAGGGGAAACACCCTAGTTAATGGTCACCATGTGAAAATAGTGAAACCCAGAGGATATTGTTAAGACTGTGAGATCAAGTAAGGGCCACAAGGCCACTGATGTCAGTAAGTGAAACAATACCCAACCGATGTGTGTCGAACTGACAGCCAGTTAGCATGGCGCACTTGCCATGGCAAGTGCCGCTATAACAAGGCTGTACGGAAAACTTAAAACAACTATAGGTACTTAGAAAAGTACCGTGAAGTTAAGTGAGATCAACATAGTTGTGGAAGGGCTTAGCAGCCTAACCTCTGTAATTGGAAGTACACCAGTCAGCAAGAAGCTAGACTGGGTTAAAGTGAGGAAATGTTGCGAAACCATGAGAATTATTCTTTTAGACTTAAAATTCATTTCAAAACCTTTTCCAAACCAAATTTCTTTCAAACCCAATTTACTTCCAACTTTCTTTGAAACCGAACTAGAAGACCTACACCAGCCTCAGTGCCACATGGTAGGTAAGTTATACCCAGTGACTTTTAAATAACCGGATGGAAACCGGTAAACCCAAGGGTAACAACCCGAGTGACGGAATGCAACTATATACAGGATAATATAAGGGAGTTGACAACAGAATACTTCACCTAGGCGCGTGACGGACATGCGAGTGTACCAACTGAATTGTGGGACGACCGCACTCCGATAGGAGCTTGTGGGCCTGGCAGACCTTCTTATAGGTTAACCGGGTAAGTAGCAATGTATCAACAGGATACCCCACATATGTATACAAGTGGAGTCTGAAACACGGGAAGTAGTCGACTCCATACACGGTCCGAAGTAAAAGTCAGACAAAGTAAAAATTACCAAGAATGGTAGAAGTAAAGAAACCAGTAAGGTTAATAAGACTACAAGAATCAGTGAATTTATTTTAAGGAAATGTCTAAAGGTGAACAAGTGCGAAGTGCACTAGTTGGTAAATAAGAACATGGAATATGTCTTAAGAATCCTGAGGATGAATGTAATAGCTGGGAGTACCCAGCCTACAGATGGTGAGGCAGATGCCTATTATGGATATATTAATGCAATGATCGGGATGAGACTCCCGAGATGATCACTAGAGATATCAATCTCACTAAAGAGAATATTTAACCCAGTCAAGAACGCAAGGAAAAGGTTAATTAAATGTACTCATAATGGAAAGCCAGATGTAATGGCATAACTTAGTAACACCCAGGAGCTATCCTGAAAGGGGTGTTTGGATCAACAGTGGTTGAACGGAATAACGTGACAGAAACGCAAGGGTTGAAACTAACACCCAGTTTAATCTTAAGGCGTCAGGAGGAACTCTGACATCCTTGAAGGGACATCCCATGAAAGGAATAACGACCTTGTCATGGAGCCCAATACAACCTGTAAACCGTGTAACATTGTTCGGAGAAGTAAATGAATGTGAACAGCCTACAATGAGCAGAGCTCGAGGCAATAGGGCTTATAAGCCACAAGTAAGATGTCATAAGTGAATTTTGTCGACTACGAAAGTTTATGGTATAAGTAATAAAAGCGGATAACGAACCACTACCTAAAGAGTGGGGACACCTCTAGTATTGTGAAACCGCCAGAACGGTAGTAATGAGTAGGAATATGTCTAGAGAATATGTTAAGGGCTGACCATATCGTTATTACCCAGGAATGATGTGAGTAGGAAAAGTACGAAAAGGAGTGTTCGTACCAGTTGTGGAGACCGAAGGGTAATAAGTCTAATAGCAACCACCAGAGGTGTGTGATGCTAAATGTGTAATGAGCAACGCTCAAGGAGCATAAAGACCCGAAGAATAGAGTACCCAGTAATCATCCAAATAAATGGCGAAACACAGTGTAATGGCGGAAGCTAATATAACAGCAGATGCAGTGCGAGTTGATATTATACAATGAGTAACCGCACGGTGCGCAGCAAGCGACCGTTGCATGAGTATTATTAAATAATAAAATGGCCAACAAGCACAGTTATGAATTAGACACAATGAACATGTAAGATAAGTGATGACATACAGACTGGGCAACAAGCCAGTACTTGATACTATGTGATAAGGAATACAGTGTGAATCCCTTGCAATCGCATAAGAGAATTTACTGTCAAGAGTTTACGCCTCTGCACTCTGTATGACTGAGCGTTTTGGTATTGCTCTTGTGCAGTAATGATCGAGTGGGATAGCTAGAAATTCGGGAGATGTCAATTGTGGTAGAAGTATAAGGAGTATTATAACACGATAAGGACCGAGGCTTAGTAAATGCAAGGTCGTATCGATGGAAGGATACTTGGTTCACAATAAGTGACTATAGTTACACAGTATGTTAAATATTGGTATGGAATATACCACAATTGTTGAAAATGACTGAGCGAATACTACATGTTAAGTAGTGGCTCAAATTCAACCGACAGTAAGTCGGAAGAAATCAAGTAAATCAGGGTGAGTACAGTAAGTTATCATGGAAATGCATAGAAAGTTGAAACTCACCGAGTTCGCGCATGGTAAGAAATACCACGTGTCGGTTGAGAAACCGTTATTACCTAGATAAGGGTGATAATCAGGAATGTACAATACAGTAGGAATAATGTATGAACAACTAAGTTCTAAATTATCAGGAATCGCATAGCAGAAACTAGTGAGCCAGCGATCCAAGTGTTGGATGTGCGTTGTGAATATGAGTGAATGGCTAATTAGTAACGCCTAGAAGTTTCACAGGCCAGAATCGAAACTGGTTATGAATTAAATAAACTCTAAAGAGAATTCTTGGTTAGGGACTAAACCGCCAATATGGCTAAGATCCTCAAACCAGAACACATTGTATAATAAACCGCGGGATTAAACACTTCATGACGGTAGAATGTTATAACACAGTGAGTAAGTGACTGATTACGTGGGCGTAATCCCTTTTAAGGGGGGTAGAGCGCAAAGCCACTTAGTGTCTATTACCGTACAAGTGTACGTGAACTATGGTGTGCATAGCACAAAATAAGTTGTTTTGGTTATGGTGGTGTGTGTTACATAAACATACGCATACATTCATGGTTTAATTGTGGTAATTACGCACAAAAGATGCGAATACCATTGTGATGAATGTGTTAATATTGGTAACAGTTGTGTGTGAGGGTACAAGTGTGGGAGTAAAGAAACTCCCGGGGAACTAAAACCCCGACAGTATATGTTCATATGATACTAAATGTTAAACTGTGTGTGGTATTTTGATAAAATATGTGTATATGTACAATATAGTGACCTATGAAAGGGTATGAAACCGACATAGAACCTAGTGAGAATAAGATTCCCTAGGTAACTGGATTAAAGTGAATGGAGATAACTGATGGACGGAGTTCTATCCATTGGAGATGTATGTTTATGACTAGAAGGATTAAAGATAGAAAATGATACATGTTTGAATTAGTTGCTGTTTGAAAATGAAGTGGGAGGTGGAACTTGATTTGCATGCGATCAAGGGAAGCCGAACACAAATTGGGGTGGAAGGATAGTTCAACATTGATGCTGATCACATCAGGGTTGGATGATTCTTGAAGCTCCCTACAAGTGGTCACAAATAACCACGCTGGAAAAAAAGGGAATAAAGAGCATAAGTTGGACTTGGAGTTGTATGTTTTTCAAAAGAGTTTTGAACCGGTATTTATAAAACGTCGATAGATACCTTACATAAATAAGTTCTCTTACTTAATCTCATAAGAAATTTTAAATTTAAGTGATTGTTTTGATCTCCCAAAGGAACGGGGGCAATATGTGTCCATCGCGACCGGGTTCTGCGGGAGCACAGTGTATGTAAAAGAAATTTTTAGCTGCTATACGTGCTAAGACATGTTGTGTGGAATGTGTAAGGAAAAAAATTTAATTGGACCTTGAGTCCTAACGTGGTTAAGTCCGAAGTGTTATGTTATCAAGACCTATGAGTCTAAATGATGTTGTGTTACCTAGACCTATGTGTCTAAAGGATGTTATGTTATCAGGACCTATGGGTCTAAATGTTGTTATGTTGCCCAGACAAGAGAGTCTAAGGGTTGTTATGTATGTGCAAATGTTGTTAAGGTACCCGGACCAAGTCCGAGGTTACTATGTAAGTATGTTATGTGATGTATGGATGTGGATATGTTACTCGGACCGTCAAGTCCGGGACTGTGATGTAAAGTATGTTTGGTTATGGAAGTGTTTTATTATACAGTAATTCCCGTATTCTAACCCAATGATATGTGGGAAGTGTGAACTTCGGGGACGAAGTTCTTTTAAGGGGGGTAGATTGAAATACCCCAAACCTTAATAAGTTGTTTAAACATTAAATAATAAATTATTAAGACTAAAAAGAGTCTCCGAAACATTAGTAAACAATTTAATAAATAGTAAATACAATTAATTGCCTAAAAGGCAATAAGGACAAAGTATGCTCTAAGCTTGGGATAATTTTGATTAAGGCTTGATGAACTTACCAAGACCTTACTTATATATTAATGAGCCTATTAAATCAATTATCAAAGAAAACCGAGCTTGGAAACAAGTTAAAACACAAAATGTGCTTTAAGGAGTCTTAAAGCACGTTTTTGAGAAAAATTGTCTTGTAAATGGTTTTGAATGGCTAAATGTCCATCATTACTCTTTAATTAATATGTGTACTACTTAGTATCACATTTGGAAGTTTAAATAAGAAATCAAAATTTCACTTATGTGTTTGTTATATGAATAGTAACTAAATAAGCTAGTTTGTAACATATGTCAACATGTAATTTAATTGAGCAATAAAGACTAAGTAACCCCTATATAAATGGGGGCCGGTTTTGCATGTGGTGAGTCACCACCCTGCTAACTGATTGAGTAAATAAGTGAGTAATTAAAAAGCACTATTTGCTTTACGTAATTAATATCTTCAAAAGCACTGCAATCAGTGATCTTTCATTCCTTCATTTCCTCCTTGCTGTCTCACGTAGCCATCCCTTCCTGCTCTCTTTCACGATGCAACAGCACCAGACTTCATCTTCAAATCCTTGTAACTTCTAGCTCACTTGTCCAAATTAAAAACTAAGACCACCGATCTCTTAGTCTCGTCAAGCTCTTCGACCTAGTCCTTTCAAATCTTCAAGAGCTCCATTTTGGTGCCAAGAGGAATCTCCATGGAAGGAGCTTGAGTTCATTCTTTCATATATTATTGTTCTCCTTTGCTTCAAGGTAAGGAAACTCAAAGAAAAATGATGTTTCCTCCATGTTTTATGTTGTTCGAAAATTTGCCTTAAATGGTGTCTTACGTTGCCTTGTTCTAGCTTCATTCCAACCTTTCAAGGACTGGGTGGAGTCCTCTCTTGACACGTTTCCAAACTCTCTTCAAGTTCTAAGTTGACAAGCAAGCAAATATCCTTACCGATTTCTGAAACAAGAAAGAAATTATGAGGAAAGGAGGTAATTATGCTAACCAAAAATAGCTTGAAATTCCTTTGGAAAATGAACGTATGTTGTCTACTGAAACTACCTAAAGAGCCAATGGTAAATGACTTAAAAATGTTCTCAAAGAGACTAGTAAAGGACATACGTATTTGTGTGTATTTGCAGGTCAAAGGCAAATATATTGTGGGAAATTCAGTGTTTAAGATTTATGCATTTTAAGAGCCTAAGTGCTATGCAATTTAAATTGTGCACTATGTTGTATGTGGTGTATATTTGGTGAAGTTTTGAGTATAAGAGTGTACTGGGAAGTTTATACATATGATGGGTTTAAAGAACTTACGTAGCAGACTTGAAAAATTGCAAGTACGTCGATTCTGTAGGTTGGGTCCGGGACCTAAGTCATGGGTCATGTCCCGGACCAGAGGTGCAAAATAGGCCGAGAGTTATACATAGATATAGGTCCGGGACTTGGGTCTTGTACAAGGACCCGGACCACCCTCCTTAAATCACCCGAGAGTTTTTTGCCTAGACTGGTCCGGGACTTAGGACCTGTATGAAGTCCCGGACCACCCTGTTAAATGTAGCCGAGAGTACAAGACTGTCTTGGTCCGGGACTTAGGGTGAGTACAAGGTCCCGGACCACCCTATCAAAACATACCGTGAGTTTGTGTAAGTGTTGATCCGGGACTTAAGGTAAGGACCAAGTCCCGGACCACTCTAAAGATGTTGTTTAAGGTATAAAAATGATGTGTAAAGATGGGGATTGATAAGTAATGATGTTGTAAGGATGTTAAGGACATGTTAGATGTGATATAAAGACAACCAAGTGGGTGGAAAGTTGTAATAAAATGTGAAAGTAAAACAAGTTAAAAATGTCAAGTTGTTTAACTAGTTAACGAGGGTAAATTATGAGCATTAGACTTTAAACAAACATGTTACCCCGATGTTAATAAAAGTACATGTGATGTTGTCAGTTGTTCGAGAATTGCTCGAGGAACATAAATGGACATGATAAAGTGGACTCCGGTGACAGGTATGGTTTTCTTGCAACCTGTGTCCTACCGGATTACACCGGCTTGTATGCCAATGTGTTTTTCTGTATGTTTGCCACGTTATGAGATAAATCATGAAACGAGTTTACAGTCATTATTGTTGATGTAAGTTTACGTGCCGATACCGGTAACCTCAAATGTGCTTGAAGGGCTAGTTAACCACTATTAGGTAAATGTAAGAGAACGGTATCCGGTAATAACGTTTCCGACCTAAGGAACGTTCTAACCACGGCTATGCGTGAGTTAGTTGTGTGATGTTGCTGTAAGTGTATGACCCTCCTTTGCGTGATTAACTCAGTTGTAATACTGTATTGTGTGCTGATGTGATAGGTTCCACAGCGGAGTCTTTAACTGTGAATATTTATATATTATGGGGGGTGAGGAATCCGGTTGTTCCGGTCGCGCGTTGTTTGGGAGTTGTTGTATACAGTTTCTTCAGCTTCCTCTCTGTTGATTGTCTTCCTTCATTGGTCTTCGATCACCCCTGAGCTTAACCAAGGCTCTTGACTCACGTCTGTTGGGGATTATGTATGTTGTGTTCGGGTCACTAAATCCGATCCATCTTTAGGTAAGTTACTCGTCCGACTATTAGGGCGGTAATGAGTTTTGTTATAACGAGCTTAACATGGGGTGATATCTTTCCCTAGGCTCACCAGTGTGTTAACTATGTTTGGGCCGGTTCCTAAGAGATCCGTACCCGTTATGTATGTGTTATTTGTATGTTGCAAGGTTATTGTGATGTGATGTTATATGTCGCTTAGAAGTGAAATATGAGGATCATGGATATGATTCCTAGTATGTAAAAGGGACGTTTGTGGAAACCCGATAGTGGGTAAGTGTCGTCTATTGAGGAAATAGCTCTGTTAGAGGAGAAATACTATAGGGTGGAAGACCTCAAAGAGTGATTGGTTAAGTATGGATGAGTTAATTTTGTTAAGCCCATTGGGGTGAAATGTGTTGTGTCGTGAGTTTATGTTTCACATGCTTGATTTAAATGTAATCAACTGCATGCTAAGACGACAAATAGTTGTGCGTGGCCCGGTAGCATATGGGCTGCGGGATTACCATACCAGCAAAGGTGCTGAGCCCCTGGGGGGCCACCCTTTCTTTCCTTTTTCTGTTTCAGGTACAAGGAGCTGGAGCCGTTCGAGAGTAGGACGGGGTAGTTATTGTGTACGGGTAATTGATGCAATTACTTGTAATCTGTAGGTGTAGTAAGACCGAATTTGTTCTCGGCATTAGTTGTAAATACTCGGTACAGTTGGAAGGTTTCTGTATAGTGAATGTTGGTGTTGATAAAGGGGACAGTAATGTGTAGTTGCTCGGGGATCTAGTCCATCAGACCGATACAGTGTGTAATGTTAGCCTTGTTAGCCACGTGGGTGGTTAACGGCGTGTAACACCGATGAGTTAAGTTATGTGATGGTGTGTATTTTCCGCTGCAGTTTAATGTTAAGTATGTTGTTGTATGGTGGGGGTGTTACACAAAGGGATACTAAGTGTTGTCTCTTGAGGACAACACTGTTAGGGTCAGCCGTGATATAACTTTCTTTGAAGACATTTTTCCATTAAGGAATAATGAGTGGAAACACACCCTTAATCAGGACAGACAAGACCTTGATTTTTATTCTGCCAATCACCACATTGTTCCAGATATAGAAATCACAGAGAATACTAACAACGTCTCTGAAACAGTAAGAAACATAGTTTCAGAACAGCTTCCTGATCAGGATGATTTTCCTCTCATTGATTCCACCGACCCTAACACAACCACCGTAGACACTCCAGATGAGACTCAAACTCAAGATCAATCCTCTAGAGGAAATCTCCCTGAACTTAGAAGGTCCACTCGGACTCATAAACCTCCCTCAAGGTATGATGATTACATCTGTTCTACCTCCCTAAACCACCTAGACACCTTTTCAGCCATTCTAAGTGCTAGACTCGACCAAGGAAATCCAAGCGATTCTGCCAAGGGTATTCTTAATAGCCTCATAGATCATATTCCAAAACAATCTATCCTCTCTTGCTCCCTTGGCCAAAACACCAGCATTTTCCTTGACCGAATCCACAACTTAGAAGAACCACACAATTACAAATCTGCTAGTAAGGACCCGAGATGGGTAGAAGCTATGACCCAGGAAGTTGAAGCTCTAAAGGCTAATAACACATGGTCAATAGTTGACCTTCCTAAAGGAAAGAGACCAATCAGTTGCAAATGGGTCTATAAGACAAAGCTGAAAGCTGATGGTAGCCTTGAGAGATTCAAAGCTAGGCTTGTTGTTAGAGGTTTCAGTCAAAAACATGGTCTCGACTATGAAGAAACCTTCTCTCCTGTTGTTAAACTCACCACCATTCGTGCCCTCATCATCATTGCCATCAAAAAGGGGTGGATTCTAGATCAACTAGATGTCAATAATGTCTTCCTCCATGGAGACCTCCATGAGGATGTCTATATGACCATACCCGAGGGGCTTAAGGTCCATGGGGAGAACAAGGTGTGCAAACTGCACAAGTCTCTTTATGGACTCAAACAAGCTTCTCGACAATGGTATGAAAAACTTACCGATTTCCTCAAAAACCTAGGCTTCCACCATTCTCAAAATGATTACTCTCTCTTTGTTAAGCAAAAGGGAAATAATATCATTTTCTTAGGCATTTATGTTGATGACATTCTGATGGTTAGCAACAATCAGAAGGAAATAAATTTCTTGAAAAAACAACTTGACAAAGAATTCAAAATAAAGGACTTGGGTAGACTAAGTTTCTTCCTTGGAATGGAGTTCCTTCAAACTGATCATGGGATAATCATGTCACAACAAAAATATACCAAACAGATAATCAAGGACTTCGGGATGGAACAATGCAAAGCTTCTGTTGCTCCTCTCCCCTTGAATCTAAAACTCACCAAGGACTCAGGCACTAAGCTGGAAAATCCCACCTTATACAGATGTCTCGTTGGAAAATTAAACTTCCTAACAAACACTAGACCCGATATCTCTTTTGCTGTCCAGTTCCTTAGCCAATTTCTTCAATCCCCAACAACCGATCATCTAAAGGCAGCTTACCATACCTTGTCCTACATAAAGGGCACTCTAGGTTTCGGGTTTCTGTTTAATAACAAAAAGGATCTTGATCTCATAGCTTATTGTGACTCGGATTGGGCCTCCTGCCCAATCACGAGGAAGTCAATATCAGGATACTACATCTTACTAGGAGGTTGCCCTCTTAGTTGGAAATCTAAGAAACAAGTCTCGGTTGCTCTATCTTCTGCCGAGGCAGAATATAGAGCAATGAGACAAGTTACTAGTGAGCTGAGTTGGTTAAGCATGTTACTAGTTGAGATTGGGGTTGAAAACATCACCCCAATACTTCTGAAATGTGACAATTTGGCAGCCATACATATAGCTAAAAACCCCGTTTCCCACGAACGAACAAAACACATTGAATTAGATTGCCATTTTGTTCGTGAGAAATTGCAGGAGGGTCTGATTCATGTACAATATGTACCCAGCAGACATCAACTTGCTGATGTCATGACAAAGTCGCTGCCAGGTAAGAATTATTACAATGCATTTAACACTTTGGGCTTGCAGGAACAAAGTGACTATGGATAGCACAGGTTAAAGACGGAATCAAAAGACACAGCTTCAGCAATGCAGCCCCTGCATCTTTTGAGGGGGGGTATTAGACCGTATATACACTCTTCTGTATATTCTCTAAGTCTGGTACATATAGTTTGTATTATTAGGACTTATCTCTGTACGTTTATAGAGTGTATTAGATTTATACATTTATATTTTTGAGCAAACCCGGTTCTTACAGAACCGGTCTCCCCCGTCTACTTACCCGCTATTCTCTATCTCCTTCTCTATCGTATTCTAAGTACTCTCTGTATACAAGAACTCGATTCTTCAATTCTCTGTACTTCAACAGAGTGATTCTCAATGCAAAGTCAATTTCGTTCTTCATTCTAAAACCTAATAGATTTGGATACATTAAACATTTGCAAAGGATATCTTTGGTGAAAGATGACCTATAATGGGCATGATCCTTGATAGTTGTGGACGGAATCAGAGATGGCAAACAATCTTCCCCTCCTCTTTTTCCTTCTTTCATCTTTATTTAGGGGCATTTGTTTTGGGTAATCACGATTTTCTTTCCTAGTGTTTGTTTTTGTCATTTTTTCTTATTTTCAGGAAAGAATAAGGGAATGGGATTACCCCAAAATCCTCTTTTCTGATTCTCCACCCACTAATAGGGAGTGAGATTTCCTCCCCCATTACACTTTGACTGGCAACATATGATCATTGACCGGTGACTAATAATCATTGACCGGTGACCAGTGAATGTTGACCGGCAATTGAGGGTCATTGACTGGCAGTTGGCAGTCACTGACCATTGATCGGCAGTCGTTGACCGGTTATTTATTTCATTTTCCCCAGCTCAAACAAACAACCAGGAAAATCAAAGGGAATTTTTTCCATTTCTCTCCATTCTCTTTCCTGATTCCATTCTGTTTCCCCCGCTTGAAACAAACGCCCCCTTAGTTGTCACTTTCTAACAGAAGGTGGTTGTTGGGTTTCCCTTTGTTTTGTTCTACTTCTCTTTTCCAGGATATGGCTTCCTCAAGCTAGTTCTTACTCAAGTCACCTACATAAATATCCCGGCCTAAAAAAATCGGGTCTAAGTGAAGGAGGGTCGTATTTGGGTTCGGGCAGGCTCAAGGCCTTGTTTGGCTGAGATTGGCCGAAAATAAAAGACCTAGGGCGCGCTCCTAGTGAGGTTCGAATGGAACCTTTGCCCTCCCCCCTGCACACTATGCCGATTGAGCTAGGACAATATTCAATGTATAACTGTAGGAAATGAAAATAGAGCTTTAATACAAGCTGAGCTGAAAGATTAAAAAAAACAAAAAAAAGAAAGCCCCCCCTGCTCTCTACAAATTTCAAACCCGAGACCTATGGGTATCCAAATGAATACACTAACCAATTAAGCTAACTCAGAATTCAATATACAAGTGAGAGAAATAGTACAAGAGTTTTATTGCAAACTAGATAAAATCTTTAAAAAAAATGTCACCGTTTTAAATGGAAATTTACAAAGAGACGAAGATGCTTTATCGAATAAAATAAATGGTTTTCCTTTACAAGAGTCATAAGATAATAAAAACGTAGATAATAAAATACAAAAACATAATAAAGCACATAAAATAATTAATTATCATAATAACATGTACATGAAATAATAAAATAGCACTAGTATGATGGAGATAAAATGCAAGTAAATACTATAAAATGGAAGTTGAAATAGATGTGTACGAGTGGCGAAGTATACTGACACGAATGAATAATAATTTAAAAGGTATATAAAATGATAGAACAATACTAGATATAATGATGATAAAGTAACGAGTAAAAGCTAGAAGATAATTTAAAAAATAGTCGCAGATAGGATAAAGTAGATAAAAAGACATGAGTTTACAATAATACAAAAATAAGGATGAGAAAACAAAACCAAGTACATAAAATATTAAAGGTAATGATAAAATAACGGAGCGGCTTAAAAACGAAAGTGACAAAATAAGTATACAAAATAGAGTAGGATAAAATATTTTACAATAAAAAAAGGATCGTGCTACTTTTCATAAGGAATGTGGGATTTAAAGATCGGGACAAGAAATTCTTTTGATTGAAGACGGGAACGACCTTCTTATTTCTAGAGGACATATTTATTTTTTTGTATATTTTTGTTTTAAAATAAAGAGGGTGGGAATTTTTGATGAGCACACCAATTGATAGGTCACAACCAAAAGCTGGGATCGAGCCAGCTCTCACCCCCGCACTTTAAAAAACTTAACACGAGTTCAAAAGCTGGGATTGAGCCATTTCTCACCCCGGAACTTCAAACAACTCAAGACAATTTAAAAGTCAGGATTGAGTCAGCTCTCAACCTTGTACTTCAAAAACTCAACGTAAATTCAAAAGCTGGGGTTGAGGCACCTCTCACCCCCACATGCAAAACTCAATGCGAGTTCAAAAGTCAGGATTGAGCCAGCTCGCACCCCCGCATCTGATTACTCGATGTGAGTCCAATAGTCGGGATCGAGTCAGCTCTCACCCCACAACAGAATACTCATCACGAGTTTAAAATTTCAAATGAGCCAGTTCTCACCCCCCCCCCCCCCCCCGCACTTCAAAAAACCCAACACGAGTTCAAAAGTCGAGATCGAGCAAGCTAACACCCTCGCACTTCAAAAGCTTGACGTAAATTTAAAAGCCGGGATCGAGGCAGCTCTCACCCTTGCATGCAAGAAACTCATCTCGAGTTCAAAAGTCGTGATCAAGCCAGCTCCCACCTCTGCATCAAATTACTCGACGCGGGATGCAGAGAAGCCAACCTTATCTTCTCCGCTTGCAGGAAACTAAACAAGAACTTAAAAACCGGAATTGAGCCAACTCCCACCCCCTTAAACATCAAAAGCTAGGGTTGAGCCAGCTCTCACCCCCACAGACAACAAAGCTGGGATGCAGAGAAGCCATCCTTATCTTCTCCGCTATCGGTCAACCAATAAAGTTGGGACGCAGAGAAGCCAACCTTCTCTTCCTCGCTATCGGTCAAACAATTAAAATGGGACACAGAGAAGCCAACCTTCTCTTCCTCGCTATTGATCAAACAATTAATCCAGGACGCGAAGAAGCCAACTCTCTTTTCCCCGCTATCAGTCAAACGATTAAGCTGCGATGCATAGAAGCCATCCTCTCTTCCCACTATCGATCAAACGATTAAGTGGCGATGTAGAGAAGTCAGCCTTCTCTTCCCCTTATGGGTCAACGATTAAACCGGGGCGTAGATACGCCAGCCTTCTCTTCCCTGCTTTCGGTCAAATGATAAAGTAGGGATGCAGAGAATCCAGCCTTCTCTTCCCCGCTTTCAGGCAAACTATTAAGCCAAGATGCAGAGAAACGAACCTTCTCTTCCCCGCCATCGGTCAAATGAACAAGCTGGGTCAAAAAAAGCGTAACCTTCTCTTCCTCGTTATCAGTTAAATGATTAAGCCGGGACACAGGGAAGCCAGTCTTCTCTTCCCCACTATCGGTCAAATGATTAATCTGGGACGCAGAGAAGCCAACGTTCTCTTCCCCACTATCAGTCAAACGATTAAGCCAGGACGCAGATAAGCCAACCTTCTTTTCCCACTATTGTCAAACGGTTAAGCCAAAACACAGAGAAGCTAACCTTCTCTTCCCCGCTACCAGTCAAACGATTAAGCCGGGACGCAAAAAAGCCAACCTTCTCTTCCCCACTATCTGTCAAATGATTAAACCAGGATGCAAAGAAGCCAACCTTCTCTTTCTTACTATCGGCCAAACAATAAAGACGAGACGCAGAGAAGCCAACCTTCTCTTCCCTGTCGCCTATGCGAGAAACAGACTCATCGCGAATCTCACACCACACGAAAAAAAAAAATCACAAAAAAGATAACACATTACTTTCAATTTAGCTCAAGTTCTTTATACTAACATGTGTCCCCTAGACCGACTTACAAAATAGGTAAAGCTCAAGGGAATTGAAGTGTCTAGAAACAAAAAGAAGCCCACTTCAAAGTTGGAAAGGGGTCGCGAGTTCAACCCTACGCTACGTTGCAATCATATCTCATCCACCTGGGTAGGGGTGAGCATTTGGATTGGATAATTTGGATTTATCCAAAATCCAAATTAACTGATTTTTTTTAATTTTTAACCGAATTTAAAACTTCGGTTATTCGAATATCCAAATTATAATTCGGTTTGGATTTCGGTTTTAACCCTATAAAATTAGGTTAACCGAATTATCCAAACTTTTTTTTAAAGAAATTCCCTAAATTTTTCCTTAATAGTTAATACTCTTTAAACATGACAAGCAAAACGTCAAAATTCAAAACCCTATCTCTCATTGCTCAAATCCTTCATTTATATAATGTCATACTATTCGTTTTTCTTCAAATTAATTATATATAACTGGTTGTTTTGGAACATCGTTCATCGCTGCTCACCCCTAGTTTGATGTAACTAGTCTAATGTTTGAGTGAGTTCTTTCTGTTCTGTTGTGATAAATTGGCAACTAGAGAATTCACAATTTTCTAGCATCTTATGGTTATTACTGTTGCTGATGATGAACATGAAACAAAAAGATTTGTTTGGTTTTTAAAAAAAAATCGGTTAACTGAAATCCGATTTATAAAATCGGTAAACTGAAATCCGATTTATAAAATCGGTTAACTGAAATCCGATTTATAAAATCGGTTTTCGTTTTTTTTTAATTTCGGTTAATTGAAATCCGAAGTGAAGGAAAATTTGGATTTCAGTTCGGTTTTCGGTTTTCAGGTTAAAAAAAATTCGGATTTTGGATAATTTGGATTTTGGTTAATTCGGTTTTGACCAAAATTTGGATAATTCGTTTAAAAACCGAATTAACCGAAATCTAATTTTTTTTTTACAATTTGGATTTCGGTTAACCGAATTATCCAAATGCTCACCCCTACACTCGGGTACTCCCGACCACCCCACCTGTAACCCCTCACACCCTAAAAGTCTCCGATTGAGGAATTCACACTTACCGGCTAGCTAGGCAGCTCCTCTTTCGGAAGGCACTAGTACCCTTTTCCGGTCAGCAGGGCAAAGGGGTGCTATCCTTGAAATTGACGTAAAGACAAAGCACCAATGCTCCACATGCTAAAGAAGGAGCCACTTTTCCTGGGGAACTAGCGCTCTTTCTATAGTAAGCGGAGCAAAGGAGTGCTTCCCTCCCAAAAAAGGTAAGTCGTTGATAAAGGGTCATACACCAATTGATAGGTCACAACCAAAACCTGGGATTGACCCAGTTCTCATCTCGCACTTCAAAAAACTCAACACAAATAAAAAAGTTGAAATTGAGCCAGCTCTCACCCCGTACTTCAAAAACTCAACGCGAGTTCAAAAGCCGAGATTGAGTCAGCTCTCACCCTGCATTAGATTACTTAGCACGAGTTCAAAAGCAGGGATCGAGCCAGTTCTCACCCCGCACTTCATAAAACTCAACACAAGTACAAAAACCGGGGTTGAGCCAGCTCTCACCTACGCACTTCAAAAACTCAACGTAAATTCAAATACCAGGATCGAGGCAACTCTCACCCCCGCATGCATGAAACTCAATGCAAGTTGAAAGTCGAGATTGACCCAGCTCCCACCCTCGCATCAGATTAATGGACACAAGTCCAATAGCCGAGATCGAGTCAGGTCCTAGTTAAAATAAAATGCAGAGCAAAACTAAAGTCTTTATTAGTGAAAAGAAAAGTGTGTTTTAAGATAAATAAGATAAAAATGAATAAGAATGACAAAAAAGTGAAAAACGGACGGGGTTGAAACTGGATTATTTTTTAAAATCGATTCAAAATTTTGTAATAAAACAGTGGTTTCTTTTTGGCATGAACATCAATACATTTTGAACAGGAAAGACGACGACCCACTTATTTCATTAATTTTTAAGAATTTCACTTTGTGAGATGAGAATTTTTGGTGTCCACATACATGACAGTGGAACTCCTTGATGGCCTCCTCCCATACTAACCCCCGAGTCTCACCAGGACACTCGGGCTCATTGATCGTCTCCGTTGAATCATCAGAAAAGAGCCCCACCCCGTGGTCGTCACTGTCACCACCACCAGTCTGCCACAGAAAATGCAATGCCAAGGCAACCCCCGGTCCTCCGGACCCCCAGGCTCATCTGTTGATTCTGTGACAAGGCATATGAAACTACCCCGCTCCCCTTAACCATCTTCCCCTTCCCCTTGCCCACGGAGACAGCAGCACATGACCTTGACATTCCCCCTTCCCGGATCTCAACGCTAGTAGGTCTCCAAGACCAGCGTCGTTTTAAAGGCTCCATGGCCTACTTATCATCACCATCACCCTCGACATCCACCTCAAGGTCCAAAAGCTCGACCCCTCCTCGACTCCTCGAGAGTCCAGACTCGCCATTGCTTCCTTCCTCCTCTCCCTTTTCTTCTTAGGTACCAGCTCACCGACTGCCTCAGCACCAGTTTTCTTGAACTCTTCATCGGTAGCGAGCGACAGCATAGATAGGCGCTCCACGAATGCCCAACCATGACTTAGCGCCTCCCATCCAGCACCCGGAGGAAATTACAGCCTTGCACTAGCATAAACGAATAAGCAAAGAAAAGAAAGGAGACAGGCGAAGAACAAAAACAAGCAAACTTATCGGCAAGGGCCTCCACCTCATCTCACACGACGCAGTAAAATACGTCACAAAGGTAACCTCGTTCGGATTGTGCTAATCATAAACTACCGAAATGCCTTTATTAGACCTAAGCACACCCCTCTCTCATCCGCGGCAACCCTCGAGTAAAACGAAAAATTCGCCTCCCTCCGGCCTTGAGCTTTCGTCCTTCCGGTGGCCTGACTATAAACCAAGATTTCCTTCAATGGTCAGTCTTAAACTCCAAGGAGACTATCGGTCATCCCACCTTTTTTCGAGTAGAGAAACACTCTAACTGAAACACGAACACTTGCAAAATGTTGAACTCTTTGCCTAGCAACCGCAAAGCTACACTAGATGAATGAAGAACGTTATCACCCAAATAATATGAGAATGTATCTCCACTAGACTCGCCTCCATGTGATTTATGAAATCGAGGATAAAGAGATGAATTAGAAAAGTAAACCATCCTTGACTTGCTCCTTAAACACTATAAACCCGTCAAAATAGTCACGATGAGAAGTACCAACGTCCGACAACAAAAACTATGTCCTGAACGACACCTAACGCCCTTCATTAGGGTCTTCAACCTCTCAAGTCGGAGCCTCGACCCCAACCTTTTATCCCCACCCCCTTGTCACAAGAGCCGCCAAGCGATCAACGACCATCACCATAGCGCTATTCGGACTCGCCGACAACGCTACAACATGGTCTTCATCCACCGACGGACAATAACAACATTATTCAAACTAGAAACCATAGTCAGAAGCACCTAAAGCTTTCACAAAGAAACCGCCAAGAGAAGAAACAAGAACAGAGACAGTGCTTGATTACACTTCAAAATAAATAAAAAAGGTGGACTCTTGGGGCCGCCACTCTCTCCCCCTCCCTTTATATCTGAAAGAATTTGACGGTTACCACAGTCACTCACGCAATCGCAGTGAAAGCCCACCCAAGATCCCCCAATCATCAGCCGCCACGTTCGAAAGCGTGTGTTAGGTCACAAAAAAGGTACTCAGATGCTACCACTAAACCGCATGCATCATTACCCTACATTCGCCTTAAGCACGGCTCCCAAAAGCGACACTTTGCCTCCAAAACCAAATAGATCACTCCATGTCACGACAACTCATCCTCTCATAGCACATGCTGAAAGTTTGACTTGCCACCCAAAACTGTAGAAAGTCGAACTTGGGGGACTAGTGGATGCGGGGAACCTCCCGGGTAAACCTTCCACTTCCTTTCCCTTGTTTCAAAATTTTATTTCAAAAAGCATAAGCCAAAAAACTTAAGTCCCGCTCCCCTCGTGGAACTTTGAAAGCGTTACTTGGGGGATTAGTGTTGGTATGGTATTATAGTCATACCTTAGCCATACTGTTAAAAACACTAATCATGTTTCCCTCTTTTGATCGGACATACCCGGGCAACAAACCAACGATCGAAGCACAAGAACCTCAACCAAGGGAGATCTCAAGTAGTAGACAACAAATCCAGGAAGTCGGCTCCACCCTGCCTCTAAGCCGGGCAAAGGTAGTCAGTCATTGTCAGCCGAAATATTGATCGACTCCCTCACTGAGATAGAAGTATTCATGACCTTAGACTCATATGCATTTATGAGGTTTATATTCACCTATATTTTACTTAGGCCATAACCTAATTTCACCACTTTATAGACTATTTGGTAATTATTAGTGACCTTATATAATTTTGGTTATAATTTAGGTAAAAGCTCATTGAAGCACAATAGAACGATGAAAAGGATCTTTTCGGATGGTTGAACAAGACTTTGAGATGCGTGTCATGAGACTAGAGACCAAGACGGGACCAAACGGGAGAAAAACATACATTCTGGTGCATTATGTGCTTGGATCGGGTCTGTATCTGGGTCTACAGACCCGGACCAACCCTTGCTGAAGTTTTTGCTTATTTTTCACCCTGGTCCAGGTATATGTCCGGGTCTATCCCCCGCTGAACTTTCTGTCAAGTTTTTGCTTATTTTTCACCCTGGTCCAGGTACATTAATAAATATTATATATTATTTAAATAAATATTATAATGTATATACATATTAAATAAATAATATATAAAATAAAATAGATATTATATTATAATTTTTTAAATCATATATCATTAAAATTCGGACCACCCGGGTGCGAACCTAAATTTTGCTGGTGCCCAACTCAGTTTTTTATTCGGGCTCAAATTTCTATCCAAACGTACTTGGATTCTTTTTCGAACATATTTTTTGGGTTTTTTTCCCGGGTTGGATTATTGGACCGTATTGAACTCAAACCTTACAAATACTTGGTGAAAGTTACTTAAAAACATACTCTCTCCTGAATAGATGATTCTTAGGTACTTTTACTATTTTTAAAATATAAGATATTTCAACATTTTTTGTCATCTATTTTCTCATTTTAGCCCTCATTTTTTATCATACAACTCTGCTCTTTAAATTATTTTAATTCTCAATGCAAAAAATAAAAATAAACTAATCTAACTTTTTCCTACTTTATGTGTCTAGAGTTAAAACATCATCCATTTATAAAAAAGAGATAAAGATAAAATATGGTTGTACGGTTAGTTTGTCCATGGGTTGTGCATTAAGAAAGAAAGTGCACAAAGAAAGTTGCGAAACCTAAAAAATCACAATAATGCAATAAGTTGCCAGTCCAAGTCCCACTAGGCGTCCCACTTACCCCAGCTACTCCAGAGCGGGCCTTGGGAATTTAAATATGTGAGCATATTTACGTATCTACCCTGAGTCTTCCGTTGGAAAAGAAAACCAAAGGTCCAAAACTGTTACACTTTTTCGCTCCGCCTTCCTTTCTCTCTGACCGGAAATCGAGAAGAGTAGGCATTTCTCACGTCTTCCCTTTCTACAGTACGCTCTCTCACTAACCGCTTTCGCCGATAACGTCTCTCAGTTATCACCGCCGCCGGTCACTACAGCATTATCGTCTGCTCATCGACAGTGAGTCCCGCTCTCCCTAATCCGGATTTTCTTGAAACTTTTAATGGAATATCCGATTTTCTCATCTGAATCTCCGTATCCCGACTCCTTACATTCGTTAAAGTCGATTGCTTATCTCACTGTCCCTAATGTAGAGTTTGTTCCATCTTCTTCCCGGAGGTTGACGTCCCCGAAACTATAGAAGATTGTTACTGTTTCATTGTATTCGGCTCTTTTCGTGAATTCAAGTTTACGAATTCGAAATTGAATGTTACACTTCTGCCGTTTCGTGAACATAGAGTTTGCTCCATCTTCTTGCTTTTTTCTCCTCTTTTGGTCGCGGACACTCTACTTATAAAAGAAATTTTGTTGGGTTCTGTACACTCGGAACTGGGTTGTGTTGGGTAGGGAGATTGTGAATGGTATTAGAAGTAATGGTGTCATCGTAAATTTGTTAGTCTGTTTTCTTGATGGTGTCAACCGGGTGGATTCGTATCTTCTATCGAGCAAACAGGACCCAGTTCTGAAGATATCCAGTACTAAACAATTCCGGTGTTCCGTGTTCCTTTTCTCCCTGAAGGCTCTTTTCGGGATTTAAGCCCGTCTTCGTATATTCCTACATGTTAAACCTTCAGTAGTGTTTTCTCGGTTAGTCATCGGATTCTCTGATGCTGGAGACAATGAATTTATTTCGCTGCCGATTATATCAGACATTTCGCTTTTTCTTATTACTATATACGCGAGTCTGAAGCACTGCCACATTTGTTTCTTATTCATTGTTATTATTTCAGCTTATTTTGCTGTATGATAGTACTATATGTCTGACCCAGACAGCATCTTGCCTTCTAATGGAGCATCTCTTCTCGCATTTCTATATAATTATTCTAAAATAATTCTACATTTTTTATTTGCCATCTCATATCCAGCTTGGTTAATTGGCTTTTAGCTGCTCGGTTTTAATTTATCAAAATGTGCTAGGAGGAAGGATAGTTGAACTTTTTTAAATATTCTGTAAAATATTTGTATGTAGTTGAAAGAAACTAAATTTGACTACTTTTCTGCCCTTGTCCCTTTTGGTCTGTTGACTCCTGCTGGAATCTTTTTTCCAGAGAATATTTAGTTGGAATTCGGAGTTGGTGTTGGGGATCTGTTAGACTATCTTTCTGTATGTAATCTGCTCTTTCTTCTATGAATTTTGCTGGACTGCTCTTTCATCATGCATGCATTCCATCGGATTTAGGTATTGTAGGCTTAGATTGCCTGAAAGTGCTGTTCTCTAACGCTAAATGCATATTTGATGTAATTTTTCCTTTAAATGAGGTTAGTTTGCTGCCCTCGCTGCAAATTGAGCGTTTTAGTCCTCCGCATATTGAAGATGCATTGTATCAAACCCATTATTTTCTGTCTGATTCTTATATTGTACTTGACTTTCTAACTAAGGCATCGAACAATAGTTTATTTATCTACTTTTTCCTTTTTGTGTGATCTATTTGTGATAGGTTCATTCAGGTTCACAACAGAAATCCTCAGTGCCTTAAAATTGTTATTAGTGCTAATGGTCTTTCATTCTGGTTGGTGATATTTGTATAGGAATCTGGGACTTCTACAGTCATTTGCATTGAAGCCGTTCTAGATGAAGAAATTTTTCTTCTTCAGATCTTCCCCATCAGACAATGGAAATAATAGCTCGATACTCCCATCTTCAGCTGGTGATCAGAGTTATCTGGAAGATGCTAGTAAAAAAACTGACCTAAGTCACCAGACTATTAAACAATCACTTCATGGACCCTTTAATCTGGGGAGCGAAAATGGGAATCTGGAAGAACACCCTCGCCTTAAGAGGAGCCACTCTTTCTCCTCAGCAGCGCTTAATGGTAGAGGGCTTGGGAACTATTCTTGTTACAGTGACCAGAGTGATTCTCCATCTAGTAGTAGTAGCAGCGCTCCAGCTCAGAAGGACAACCCCTCATCCTAGTGAGCCATTTGTCTTCTGCTTTTAATTATTAAAGTCCTATGTTCCAGAATACAAAATTTCTGTGGCATGAACTGCCTTAAAATCTTCGTCTTGGTGGTGTTATCTCATTTATTTATTTTGGTTTTATTTTTGTTCTAGCTTCCATGCACTTAGTCCAAAGAGGGCTACAAAGGGAAAGCGTTCTGAAAGGCGAGTTTCTTCTTTCTCTACCAAGGTAAACCTTGATTGCTCAAAATCAACAAGCTCCGAAGGAGACTCGAATAAGGTTCTGGACCTTTACATTGATGGTGAACAGCAGCAGGAACAGGTTAGGTCTCAAAGCAGAATTTCTCAGAAAAGGCATGGTAGGAATGCTGGTGGAAAGTGGCCTCCAAAGTTTCAATATACAGCGCCATCATCACCAAATGGGAGCATGAATGAAAAGCCATCTTCATTCTGTAGGGAAGGTAAAGGAATGCAGCAGTATGTACCACCCAGAGACTTGGTTGAAAACGGATTTGGACATGAATCTTCTGAAAAGCTGGCGAAGCTTGTTGTTGACAAGCTCTCCCAATCACAGTCAAAAGATCATGAGCCTGGTTTGCCCATCACACTTGAGGACATCTATGCTGGAACCATGAGTAATTTTTCCACCTTGCGGTCTAACAGTTTGGATCAGAAAGGCTTTTCTGCTGATGAACAGTACAGATATGACAATGCTTGTTTCATGAAGAATAATTTTTCATCTGACGGAGGCAATCTAAGTTTATTTTACAAGGAAAGTGAAGAAGATGAGCTTGATGCGGAATTGAGATGCAAGTTGAGAGAATCTGAGAATAGGACCTTAGCTCTTTCAAATGAGCTTGAACAGGAAAGTCTCCTTGGAGATATGGACTTTAATGTCCCGGCATTAATACACCGAATCAGAGAGCTAACTGAAGAAAAAGTTAGCTTGTCGATTGAAGTCTCTGCTGCTCTGCGAAGCCACATGGAAGATCGATTTTCTGTCAAGGAGGAGTTTCAGTTGTTGAAGTCCGCATTGGATTCCACAACAAGGAAACTTGAGAAGGAAAAGAGCGATATGGAATCTGCACTGGAGAAGGAGTTAGATCGAAGGTCAAGTGAGTGGTCTCTATTAATGGATAAGTACCAAGCGGAAGAGCAAAGGCTTCGTTTGCGTGTGAGAGAGCTAGCTGAACAGAATGTAAACCTCCAGAGAGAGGTTTCCACTTTCAGCCAGAGGGTCAGGGATCAGGAGACCATGGTGACAGACTCCGAGAATCAGCTCCGAGATTTAAATGCTGCTCTGGAAGAAACAAGAAAAGAGAATCAAGAGCTTAGTCAACGTGTGTATGAGCTGCAAGAGAATTTCAAGGTAACTAAAGCAGAGAGAGATTGCTGGAAGAGAAATGGAAGATAAGGAAGTGGAATGCATGGAGCTGTACAGGTCTATCACGAGGTGGATGAGAACCTGCAGTGAGCAGAAGAAGACAATCGACGGGTTGCAATCTACACTTGAGGATGCAATGTCACAAAAGCAGCTACCTTATGAAGGTGGTACCGAGAAGCTTGCCCACAAGCTACAAGTGGAGCAACTAAGGCTGGTTGGTGTTGAACAATGTTTAGGAAGGAGGTGGAATCACTGAAAGTGGATGCTGATTCTCTGCGTAAAGAAAAATTAACTGCTGAATCGTCTGAAGCAGCAGTGAACAGAGTGGTGGGTATTTGACTTTTAAACTGGATGAGGAACTATCAGGTCGTGTACACTGTTTGCAAACACAAGGGTTGTCACAACTTCATGCTAGCACCGATCTGTGTTCGAAACTGATTGATTTTGTTAAAGGAAGGGTTGGGTATAGTAGTTTTGAGGCAAAAGATGGGGTGATGGATAGACAGTTTTTTGTAGAATGTGAATTGAGAGTTCAGGGATTCAGAAGGGGATTGGAAAGTCTAAGGAGAGGCGTGCAGAATGTTTCATCTGTCTTGCATAATAAATCAACTTTAGCTGCCTCGAATGTCAAACACAGAGTCGTGAAGATGATGGACATCAGTGCACAATGAGCAGGTAAGCTTCTGAAGGTTGTCTTTACATGGGCATTATCTGAAATCTCCTCTCAATTATTATAGGTCTCCAACTCTGTATTGTTTGTTCTTTTGTTTATTGCATCACCTTTCTATTGGTATATTGCTATCAGGAGGAGGTCTCGGCAAGATCTGAGCTCAGAGCAGAACGTTTGTTAACGAGCTTGTTACGAGAGAAGTTGTATGCTAAAGAGCAAGAGATTGAGCAGTTACAAGCAGAGTTGGCAACTGCAGCAAGAGCTAATGATATGCTTAGATGTGAGATTCAAAACACAAGTGATGACCTCTCCTGTGCAACTCACAGAAGCAAGGATCTTGAACTTCAGGTTTGAAAGTGCCTGTTTACTGTCGTCGCTTTTAGTTGGTAGGACCCAATTATAATAAAATGTTTTGATTTTTTCCATGCAACTCATCTTCACATTTCATGTTTTGGGCAGATGATGAGAAAGGATGAGAAGATAAACCAACTGATGTCAAGTCTTGAGGATTGCAAAAAGGAATTGAGTGTTATGAGTGGGATACTGCCGAAAGTGACTGAAGAGAGGGATCTAATGTGGAAAGAAGTGAAGCAATGTAGTGAAAATAACATGCTACTGAATTCAGAGGTGAACGTTTTGAAGAAGAAGATTGAGTCTCTTGATGAAGATATACTTGTGAAGGATGGGCAATCAACATCCTGAAAGATTCGTTAAATAAGCAGCCATTTGACCTCTTGTCAAGCTTCGAATAGTGGAAGAACATTACAAATAGTCGTACAGCTAGTGATATACCTTTGCTTGATTGATTGAGGGAGATGATAAGGTGTTGATAGATATGTGTGCAGTGTCCATATAAGCTTTCTTTATATTTTTTTAGGGCTGTACTCTCCCTTATGTGGGGGAATCTCATTGTGGAAAGGGTACAAAAGGTTTTTACCGGTGCTTGCTTTTGTTCGTTTTTGTGCCTTCTTCTTCTGGCTTATTGTTGCCACTTTCTAGTGTGTGTCTTGGACAAATACAAATCGCAGTTCCTTTCACTGGAAAAGTTCTGTCTCGGAGCGGGTTGCATAGACCTTGATATGCATATAGAAAAGGACACGTATATTAAAAAAACTGTCCGAGAAAAGGGAGTTTTGGTTATATATAGGAAGGAGGGCGTCATTTAAAGTGCAGTGGTTGGCAAGTCAAGAAATCACTCTTGCTGTTGATTTACATCAGCATCTAATTGATTCAACCTGAATATGGCGAACTTGGCTGATGGCAGATGCCTCTAGGAAGAATGTCAAATACCAATCATTTTCACTTGCGTTGCGTTGCAGAAAAGCTTGATCCCTTAGAAGCTCTGCTTCCCCGCCTTACTTTGCAATCCAACCACAATCAATCAATCATTTAAAGTCTACAAATGCTACCCGCAATGTCAATTCAAGTTTTTTCCCAGGCAGATCTCATTATAACACCACATCAAATCGCCAATACTTTCTTTCCTGATCTACATAACACTGTAGTATCAATCAACATAACTTACTGTCTGAAAAATGGGAGGATTACTGGGACATGTAGCATTAGGCTCGGTGTTCCTGTCATTAGGTTCATGGCACCTCTTCAACCATACCAAACTCCATTTCACCCACCGCCGCCATTACAACACACCTCTTCCATGGTTCCCGACTCCATTTTCCCGCCACTTTGAGCTCCTTTTCGTCATCTTCGGATGCACGACATTCTCCCTCACTGAGGTCATCCGCTGGCCCATCCTCTCACCGGACGGTTCCATTCCTTCCAATCGCTTACGCCACTTGGAACATGCCTCCATGGCCATGTCTTTCTGCCTATACGCCACTTTCGCCCTCTTACTTGACAAGCAGACAAAACCTCAGAACCAACACAGTGGTGTAGTCTGGTCCCTTGTCTCGCTAGCTTTCGCACAGGAGCTGTTGTTGTTCCACTTCCACTCAACCGACCATGTGGGAGTCGAGCGCCAGTATCACTTGCTGCTGGAGCTCGTCGTAGTGGTCTGCTTGGCTACGACAATTATGGGTATCAGGTTTTCAAGGAGCTTCATCGTCGGCTTTGTACGGTCCTTGGCAGTCACTTTACAAGGGTTGTGGCTTGTTGTAATGGGAATCATGCTGTGGACTCCGGCATTGGTCCCCAAAGGATGTTCGATTCGAAGAGAGGATGGCACTGGCAGGGAAGTGATCGGTTGTGATAGTGACGAGTTTGTGGACCGTGGGAAGGCGCTGGTCAACATCTTGTTCAGTTGGTTGTTGATCGGAGTATCTGGGCTTGTGGTGTTGTTTTACTTGGGCTTGGAGAAGGTATATGGTGCTGGTGGGTCCACTATACTGCATGAGCAGGAAGAAGAGGAGGTTAGCATGTTAAATAAAGTGTAAAGGAAAAAAAGTGAAGAGATTGTATGGGTACGTGTATATATAGGGTTTTTTTTACTGTAAAACAAGGTTGCCTCATGCTGTTGCATATATGTATGTATGAGGGAATGGATAGAGAAAGGGGAATGAAGGCAATTTATGTGAATGCGACAACTGATAGAGGTTACATTGTTTTTACTATACATGACATAAGACTGTACAAAGTTCGAAGTCAAGTACACACTATATATTTTTTAGATAAAAATTGTCATTTTGGATACCTGTGTTCCAGTCTATCCTAAAATTATATATGGAGCTTATATAAAGATTCCTCACAATCGGCCGAGTGCCTGCATGCTTCTGCGGCAGTTGATAACTTGATATACAAAATGGGCACGCCTCCGGGCTTGTTATGATATTTTATCATAATGGTCTTGTTCATGTGTCGCATTCCAGTCGTGAGGTGATGATATAGGTAAAATTTCGTTCAGTGAAGTTTTGGCGCATAATTTAAAGGCTGACGGAGTTTATTACAACTCTGACTTTATGCGGATCGGAGATTACAGTTATTTAGTCATGATATTTTAACATATTACGAGAAAAGGTTAAAATTATATCACAAGAAAATGATATAAAGGCCATTATTTTATGTGACTACATCAGTTCTCTAAAAGAGTGAGTAAAACCCAGGAGACCATACGGGCCGTCTAGAACCGATTCTATCGCAGGTAGTGTCTTAGGTTTGTCGCACCGCCCCCCTACAAGAGAAATGACAATATATATGCTAACTGCCTGGTCACCCCCAATTATCAATTATGTGAGGGTAGTACGATTCTTTTAACGAAAATGATCATACCTGACAGTTGATCTCCATTCAAAAACCAAGCTCGTCAACATAAAAGAACATCCGCGCTGTACAAGTTATAGGGCATGGCCAGAACCAAACGATAAGAAAATCGAATGCTCTATAATGAATTGGTGTTGATTATATGTCCCAAACACACGCCCCCGTGTCTTCTGAATGTCCTCATAAATATATCACCCCATTATCTTATCCTAATACGATGTTTGGGAACTGGGAGAAATGGATGTTCTCATAGCAATTCAGATGTAACAGTTGATTTATCCCGACCCCACTCGTTAAGCGCAACTGCTTGTACTCATCTCAATCACCAGATCTTCTTTCTAACCCAGAAGAGCAATATCACAACGCCAATGACAATAGCCACTGGAGCCCACTTTTTGATCAACGCCTGCACAAATAGTATTTCAAGTTCAGGACTGACTCAGCAGCAGACTTGCAACTTTCAGCCATTCACACTGTACGTACCAAGGAAATGGCAACATACCCAGATACAGATTCTCACTCAACAGTGACAGTAGAACATTTAAACAAACAGATAAACATATTTGATCTACTTGTTACGTTCACCAGAAGGACTAACCTGCCTATTTAGATCTCGCGCTTTGTCAGCATAGATGCGGGATTGTGAAGTTAACCTGCTGGACATTTGACTAACCTCTGCAAAAATTTCACAATAGACATAAAAATATAAGACTTGAATAAAATATAATAAGAAGGCCAAATATTATAATGTTACCAAACCACGAGACATAAATATCTTACGATCTAACTTTTCACCAACACCAAGAACCTCTTGCACGTTGCGAGTCATGATCTGATGCACTTCATAGAGTTCATCATTCAATTTTGCTATGTTCCTCTGAGTGCGAGTGTCCTGGTACAATTTCTTCGTTTTCTGTATAAAAGCGTCTTTTGAAAAACACGGATTCAAAAAGATCAACCAATCATTCATGTACGTAAACAGCAACATAAAACAAAAAGCTCAATACAAAATAAAGAGAAGAAATCACATACCGAACTTGATAAAAGCATATGGCCGTGCAGCTGTTTCTATTTGGTTCCCATTCACGCGTTCAAATTCAGTCTTAAGGTCTTCTAGATACTGAAATGCGAGTTTCTTCGGATAAGCACGATCACACATTGTCAAATAGCAAACATGCCCCTCAATAATATAACTGAAGATAAGATTAAGGGATTACAAACATCTAATTTTAGAGCATATAAGTTAGCTTTTCCTTTGTATACGGTATATCTGTTCTTGAAAACTATGTTTTCACCCACCAACACAGTAACATCCCAAGTCCCAAGCAGAAAAGTCAACTGAACATAAAATATTTATTGTTGAGAAACTGTCGGCAAGTTTGGAAGGATACTGGAAAACATAAGGGCCGCTATCAATTGACATCCTCGAAGCTTCATTGTGGCCTTTTGAAAGATTCTTGAACAAAGCTTTCATTTGTTGCTTGTAATATTCAGCATCAGGGACATCGCGGCCGTCATCTAGTCCCTCCGCCAGAGGAAGACCATCAGTAACACGCGCGATCATTGTTACCTTCACCATGTTTTATTCAAAGGCTCTGAAGCTAGTTTAAAGACCTGAATTCATCAGCAGAAAAACACATGTACAATAATGAGCAGGAAGGCGGATTAACATACCAGATCGTGCAGTATGAAATGGGCAGAAAGAAAGAATTGATATCCTATTGGCAAATTTCAAACTTAGTGCAACCCATGCTCTTCCTTCTAATTGTACTACACTTTCAAGAGTCAAACCCGTAGCACAGGAACCAATTCAGCTTTTAAAGCATTGAACAGGCCTTAAAGGTAGGAGCAGAATGTTAGCTTTTAAATTACATTCTTGTCAGAATAACCAACTTAGCTTACGTATAAAAAGAACCACCTTAAAGCATTACACCCATTTCTCAGCTCTCAAAATAATGTGGCCTAACCAGCAGAAAACCTTGTCTAGAAGAAGTGAGATCTCTAATACATTTCATGCTACTAACTGTAAACTTAAATTTTCTTTTCCTTTCCTTTGGGTAATGTAATAATAGATGTTGATAAAATTCACACAATTGGACAAGAAAGAAGAGGGAGATCAAGGAAAGTAGATATGAGAAACTTTCTTTATACTCAGGCAAAAGCAGTTTCCTCCATTAATTCCCCTTGCGAAGGAAAGTAGAAAAACGAGCAGTCCAACAGTAACTCCCTGGCCCCTGCCCAAGAAATATGACCCAGTACTCCAGAAAACTACTGAACCCTTTTTGCCTTCCTCTAAAGTCTTCCGAATTCTAATGAACCCTGTCACACCCCTGATACCACGCTACCTCCCCTAGGCTCATTCAGCCCCTTGGCTATTGTTTTTCCCAGAGTACACCCTACCTGCATACCTCTTTCCATAGGATATAGTAGATGTAAATCAGCCAGATTGAGAGTCTCAATTATGCCTAAATTAAAAAAATAAAAGAGCATTAGAATTGCACGGTGGATATTCTTTGTCGTGCTGGGTTACTAGAAGAAGCTCAGCATCTCACTAAAAAGGCAGAGTCTAGAGGCTCTGAAGCTCTTTGGCCACCACTTCTACATGCCTGTGCAGCGAACAGATACTCAGATGCAGCTGAGACCGTTGCTTAGAAGAATATGGAAATTGATCAATGTCTACAAGTCGGTGGATAATTGACTCATTAGAATGATGCTTTGATCATACAAAAACTAAAGAAAGACAAAGGTGTGGAAAATAACGAAAGAGCTGGACGGATTCCACCAGGCACTGAAGAGCTGGACAGACTCCACCAGGCAGCTCAGAGTTCCCTGATCAGGGGGACCAGAATTTTCACCCGCTCAGTATTCAATGAAGATATAGCTGGCAGTTTGCTAAGCATCGTCCAGAAGCTGTATAATCTAGTATAATTCATAGTACGATCATTGCTAGAATTCCACTCTTCTTTGGGAGCTGGAGTGAGTGCTCAGTCAAGTATTTTAGATCTTTGAGCAGAAGACAGGTTGTTCATTGTTGACCATTGGAAATTAGCCACCACTATTATATCCAATAATTTTGTTTATACAAGCATCTAGAGAAATTTCCTCGTGTGCAATCCTAGTCTAATCTTACTTTGACTTTCTTTTCTCCCTGATACTTATTACAGATGTATAGATTTTAGCCTCGACCGAATGGAAGGTAGAAATTTGTGTGTATTCATGTTAAAAGTTGGATAAGCAGACATGCACGGCTAAGAATATACAGGGCGACATAATAAGTCAAACGAGACGAAATGCTGTCTGCAGACGTCCTAGGAGTACACACATCCTCGTAACCAATCAACCAGCTAGCTAAGAAAATTTGGCGCGTAACTGGTTTCGATTGGCAGTATGAGTTCTAAATTTTTACATTGCTTCACCAATTTTTGGCTCCGAACAACTAGGTTTCGAACAATTGAAGAGGAAGAGAAGGAAAAGATTGACAACTAATAGAATCCAAGAATCAACCATCTCAAATATAGATCAGCGGCTTTCTTCTTCAGATCCAACAGATGTGAAATTATATAATGCAAGGATCAAATTCCGGTGCTGGAATGCACTGGAACGAAAAGAACCTCAGACGATTAAAAGCTTAGATTCAAGTGATTGGCATCACAAGTGCGAAAGCATAAAAGCATTAATAGTTACCTGAGGGAAGGAGGACAGCGACTCTCTGCAATCGACCGAAGAAGAGCACAGCACTCGGAGATGGATTCCTGAAGAGCTACCCGTCTACCCGGATAGAGATCGTAGAGGGGCGTGACTCAGTAGAGCCAATCAGGCAGAAGGAACAAGGAGGAATTTTTAATATTGTGCGGCTTTTTTTTCCTGGGAGTAGTCGCTGAAGAGGAAAGGTTCATTACGTTAGGATTTCTTTTGTCAAAAAAGTTTTAAGCAATTCATTCGATTGGTGTTTCTTTTGTTAATAAAGTTTAAAGTAGTTCATTATGGTTTCTTTAGTTGCCCCAGTTCAAAGTAAGTCAAATTCATTAAATTTTTTTTTGTTATGGAATTTCATAGTAAGTTAGGTTCATTTGTTAATAAAGTTTTAAAGTAGTTCATATTTTGTTAAGAAAGTTGTAAGTAGTTCACTGGGGATTTCTTTGGTTACCAAGTTCAAAGTAAGCTATGTTAATTAAGGTTTATTTTGTTATGGAATTTCACAATAGGTTAGGCTCATTTGTTAATCAAGTTTAAAGTAGTTCATTATATGGATTTTTTGTTAAAAAGCTGTAAGTAGTTCATTAGGTTTTTTTGTTTTTGTTTTGTACAACTCTAAAGTAGGTAGATTCATAAGGGATCGGGTTTTATAGAATTTCGCATCTAGTAGGTTAGCTACATTTGTTAATAAAGTTTAAGTAGTTCATTTTCATTAGGGTTTTCTTTTGTCAATAGAGTTTTAAGTAGTTCACTATGATTTCTTTTGTTTTTTTTTTATAAACATTGAGATTCCATTCATTCATAACACGTAACAAGAAACCAACAAGAACTACAGACTTCCTCCATGACTGCTAAGAACTAGAGGACTGGAAACCACCTCCATCCTCACACTGCAAAATACTAGACCTATATACAATTCTGGAACTACCACTACCAGTAGTTACAAAAAAAAAAAATTGGCTCACTATCAGTCTCATAAAACATTTAGACCAATCAACTAGATCTAACCTGAGCTTACACTGTAACACCCCTCTCCTTAAACACGTAATATCTCTCTCGTAGCAATAAATAAAACGTCTTACAGCGGAAGATAATAACAACATATAATACTCACTCGGGTCACATGCCATTACTCGCCCATGCGAGTAACGAATCATAACTATATCCAACAACCAAAATAAAACAAACTGCTAACCGCTGTGATAACGAGATAACTTCTATACATCATACTAAGTCCATACACCATAAACATCGACAAGTGAGCGTCTACTCAATCCCGAATATACATAACTGTACATAATACAATTCCCAGTCTAACGTCGTTATACAAATAAACTCCATGTGCGGTAATTAAAATAAGCTCTAACTACCCTGATCCCGCACTTCGGCTTTGGCGATAATCAACAACCTGCACAATGAGTGTAGTCTCAGCGATAAACGCTGAGTATGCCGGACCTGGACCCTATTGGTCACTTAGTCATTTTAACCATCTTATTATTAGATTGGTTTCATGCTTTACCATTTTACAGTTATAATCAATACTGTAATAAACATGCATAAATACATAACCATCCATCCAAACAGTCATAAAAATTATCCATCCATCCAATCCAACAATCAATAAATATCACAAACAACAATTGTATAATCGAACATATCGAATAATAGTACTGAATAATCATCGTAGCGAACGTCTTCCTTAGTTAATTTAATTTGGCCTTCAAGGCCCCATCCATCCAAACCATGTTAATTAAATACCAGTTGGGCGTCATGTTGAGACAACCCGATAACCTCACCAATGGACAGTAGTCCTCCCGTACACACAAAGGTGCTCATTTCGCCAGAGGTCCGGAGGCCCT
This sequence comes from Limonium bicolor, assembly GCA_023374045.1. Lineage (NCBI taxonomy): Eukaryota > Viridiplantae > Streptophyta > Magnoliopsida > Caryophyllales > Plumbaginaceae > Limonium > Limonium bicolor. The sequence continues at coordinate 241,692,976 of CM041777.1, forward strand.
GACTATTCACTTTGCCTCGTAAGACGTCCATATAAAGGCCGTAGCCACCTGACCCATGATCCAAATAGGGCTCGTTGGGTATATACCTGGAGCGGAACCCGATCGGGAACCCCTCAGTGATCACAAATACGCAACCAGGTAGTTCGTAACTACACTGGATTCCTCACCTCAACTCATACCATCTCTCTCTCATAATAAAGATATGCTCTTAGTTTTAGAGGGTCAATACGCTCAGTCGTGTTTTCACTTCGCACAGTCGGAAAATGACTATTTTACCCCTGCTTTGATATCTTTCAGAAATTACTATATTTACCCACAATTTGTGACATATTACGAGGTGATCCCAAATTTCATTACTCACAGTCGGAATTCCAATACGTTCATTCAGAAAATGACCAATTTAGGGGCTAATGTAGGCAAAATTTATTAAAAGCGGTTCGAAAAAAGCAAAGAAGGATTCCGAAGTACTTATAAAGTAAAAAAATATATCATAAAATTTATCATCAAAGTATTCCATGACAAAGTAGACGAAAAGACGAACGCGTCGGCGCAAACGGATCGAAAAACAGAGTTATAACGAAGAAGATATGACAATTTTAAGACCGGAACTCGACGCCAGCGCCGATAAGGAAGGGCCGGCGCCGGCGCCGGTAAAGAAGACTGCGCGCTGGCGCGCGTGACTCTTTACCGGCGCCGGCGCCGGCCCTTCCTTATCGGCGCCTGCGCCGGGTTCCGGTTTTAAAATTGCCATATCTTCTTCGTTATAGCTCCGTTTTTCGATCCGTTTGCGCCGACGCGTTCGTCTTTTCGTCTACTTTGTCATGGTATACTTTGATGATAATTTTTATGATATATGTATCATTTCTTCTTAAGCACAACATTAACTATCATCGACGTCTTGTTCGAAATTGCCTATCAACCACTAATTACATGTCCGTTGAAGAAGAATCTATTTGAAATTCATTGAACGTTTCTATCATTTCCACCAATTTCACGTCCATTGACGAAGAATCTATTTGAAATTATCAAATTTCCTATCAATATAAATATTAACTATTATTATCGACATTAACTATCATTGACTTCTTATTCGATAGTAAAACGAAGCAGGGCTGAGGCGGACCGTAGGGAACACAATGCATGCTACAAGGCTAGTACGAGGAGACGACGTCCCCCGACTTGATTAGTGCAAACACAGACTTGATTAGTGCAAACACATTTGGATTTCATGTACTGGTCGTCAACATAATTGTTAATTGTTCTGGGATTTAAAATGATGCGGGTGTCGAATAAGTTGTAAAATTATGAGAAATGACGTGCGAATAATGTTTTGTTGAAAATGAAACTCTAAAATAGAATCGCTTTTGAAGTCCTGAAAATATGTTACAAAGATGTATATATTTTCACTTGTTATAAAAAAAACCTTTTAGGAGCAATCTTCGATGATAAACCTATCTCGCTTTTGAAGTATTGAAAATATGTTTCAAAGATGTATACAATTTCATTTGTAAAAAAAACATCTTTTCAATCTCCGACAACAAACCGATCTCGTTGTTCTTAAAGAATTCACTAAATAGAATCCACGAGAATCATGATACACTAAAGGGCTAACGCACCCACAATTAGGGTTTTCATGTTAGTCTATTGAGGATTGTGGAATGCATTTCGGGCATCAGTTGTCGAAGTATGTAATTCTGAAGTAGAATCGCTTTTGAAGTCCAGAAAATATGTTTCAAAGATGACAATTAAATGTCTTTAAAAAAGACATTTGTTGAGCAATCTCCGACGACAAACCGATCTCGTTATTCTTAAAAGAATTCACTAAATAGAATCCACGAGAATCATGATACACTAAAGGGCTAACACACCCACAATTAGCACTAAAACCTAAACTAATTCCTAACGCCACTGTTCATCCTCTCACTTCTCCTGTCAAAATGTATCAGATTTCTTCTTTTCCTCTACCATGTACCCCCCAATTAGGGTTTTCGTGTTAGTCATTTGAATTGTTAATTATTCTGGGATTTAAAATGATGCGTGTGTCGAATAAGTTGTACCATTTACCCTCCAATTAGGGTTTTCATGTTAGTCATTTGAGGATTGTGCAATGCATTTTGGGCATCAGTTGTCGAAATGAATTAATTAGTGGAATCGGTGGAAATGATAGACAATGTTAGTGTATATGGAAAATCCCTGCTGTTTAAAACTAAAAAATCGACATTTACTGCACACTTTGAAGTCTTGATCTTCTTTAGTCTTTCATCATCGCTCTTGCAGTCTAGTAGAAGATCGTCAATATGAAGTAGTTCATGTTTGTCGTCATCATTTACTGCACTCTTTAAAGTCTTGATCTTCTTTAGTCTTTCCTCATCACTCTTGCAGTCTAGTAGAAGATCATCAATAGAACTATTGTTTTGAGCAATCTCCGACGACAAACCGATCTCGCTTTTGAAGTATTGAAAAAATGTTTCAAAGATGACATTTTTTGAGCAATCTCTGACGACAAACCGATCTCGCTTTTGAAGTATTGAAAATATGTTTCAAAGATGTATACATTTTCAATTGTTATAAAAAAACATTTTTTGAGCAATTTCTAACGACAAACCGATCTCGCTTTTGAAGTATTGAAATATGTTTCAAAGATGTTTCAAAGATGTATACATTTTCATTTGTTATAAAAAACACATTTTTTGAGCAATTTCTAACGACAAACCGATATCGCTTTTGAAGTATTGAAAATATGTTTCAAAGATGTTTCAAAGATGTATACATTTTCATTTGTTATAAAAAAACACATTTTTTGAGCAATCTCCGACGACAAACCGATCTCGCTTTTGAAGTATTGAAAATATGTTTCAAAGATGACATTTTTTGAGCAATCTCTGACGATAAACCGATCTCGCTTTTGAAGTATTGAAAATATGTTTCAAAGATGTATACAATTTCATTTTATAAATAACATTTTTTGAGCAATATCTGATGACAAACCGATCTCGCTTTTGAAGTATTGAAAATATGTTTCAAAGATGTATACATTTTCATTTGTTATAAAAAAACACATTTTTTTAGCAATCTCCGACGACAAACCGATCTCGCTTTTGAAGTATTGAAAATATGTTTCAAAGATGACATTCTTTGAGCAATCTCCGACGACAAACCGATCTCGCTTTTGAAGTATTGAAATATGTTTCAAAAAATGACATTTTTTGAGCAATTTCTGACAACAAACCGATCTCGCTTTTGAAGTATTGAAAATATGTTTCAAAGATGACATTCTTTGAGCAATCTCCGACGACAAACCGATCTCGCTTTTGAAGTATTGAAAATATGTTTCAAAGATGTACACATTTTCGTTTGTTATAAAAAAATATATTTTTTGAGCAATTTCTAACGACAAACCGATCTCGCTTTTGAAGTATTGAAAATATGTTTCAAAGATGTTTCAAAGATGTATACATTTTCATTTGTTATAAAAAACACATTTTTTGACCAATTTCTGACGACAAACCGATCTCGCTTTTGAAGTACTGAAAATATGTTTCAATGATGACATTCTTTGAGCAATCTCTGACGACAAACCGATCTCGCATTTGAAGTATTGAAAATATGTTTTAACGATGACATTTTTTGAGCAATTTTGATGATTGTCAAATAAATTGTTCTTTAATGGACATGAATTTAGTGGAGTTGATAGGTAAGTTTGAACAAGACATCGATGATAGTTAATGTCGATACATCTAACTATTTAGAATGGTGTTCAATTCATCTGTTAATTAGAATAGAACATGCTTGATTATTTTACTATGGAATAAGAAGTTTGATATTAATATTGATATTGATAGGAAATTTTGATAATTTTAAATAGATTCTTCGTCAATGGACTTGAAATTGGTGGAAATGATAGAAACGTTCAATGAATTTCAAATAGATTCTTCTTCAACGGACATGTAATTAGTGGTTGATAGGCAATTTCGAACAAGACGTCGATGATAGTTAATGTTGTGCTTAAGAAGAAATAATACATATATCAAAATATTATCAGCAAAGTATACCATGAGAAAGTAGACGAAAAGACGAACGCGTCGGCACAAACGGATCGAAAAACGGAGCTATAACGAAGAAGATATGATAATTTTAAGACCGGAACCCGGCGCAGGCGCCGGTAAGGAAGGGCCGGCGCCGGCGCCGGTAAAGAGTCATGCGCGCCCGCGCGCCGTCTTCTTTACCGGCGCCGGCGCCGCCCTTCCTTATCGGCGCTGGCGCCGAGTTCCAGTTTAAAATTGTCAATCTTCTTCGTTATAGCTCCGTTTTTCGATCCGTTTGCGCCGACGCGTTCGTCTTTTCGTCTACTTTGTCATGATATACTTTGCTGATAATTTTTATGATATATTTTTTTACTTATATAAGTACTTCAAAATCCCATTTGCTTTTTTCGAACCGCTTTTAATAAATTTTGCCTACATTAGCCCCTAAATTGGTCATTTTCTAACTGATCGTATTGGAATTCTGACTGTACGTAATGAAATTTGGGGTCACCTCGTAATATGTTATAAATTGTGATTAAATATAGTAATTTATGAAAGATATTAAAGTAGGGGCAAGATCGTAAAGTTTTTAAAATTCCGACTGTGCGAAGTGAAAACACGACTGAGCATACGAGTTCAGTAGTTTTATGGAGAATACAACTTATTAATTAGCTGCCCAATGGGTCTCACACATACCTAGAAGTAATCTAGGTTATATTCATGTTCGAGATCCATGCTCTAGAGACCGACAATGTCGTGACTCGTTCCTAAGTGTTTTACTTAGGTTACCATATACTTAATATTAATACTAAGGGTATTATATTAAGTAACCTCCATGTCATCACATTAAACGCATATGTATGTTTATATAAGTCGATCTATAGTCAACGTAGTGTTAGTCCCGTAGGACGCTCGTGCATAAATAATTAATGCAGTAACACATAATCACATACACGTATCCACACACATAACACACAAGTTATATCAACCAAATCCGAGCCCAAGGAATTCCTTAGGACAACCCGGATCAAACCCCTTTACATACCGTACACCTTAGACCAAGGATGCGCAGTGTAGACCACTAGCTCGTCAAGCGCCTTCGTTTGAAGTATGATCTAATAAAACTATAAGTCAGTCTCCATGACTAACTATATCCGGTATTTCCGAATAACAAGTAACCCCGACAGTTCATCCCCATTTCTACAGTTAATTGTTACGGGTTTCTCTAAACCAGTCGGCTTTGTTACTAAAACTCGTAGGTCGTATTATTTCGACTGTTAAGTTTAATTCATCATATTTCTTTAATCTTATCCATCATTGAATTTAGGTATATAACCTATAGTTGCATGGATGCATGCATTATTTATTATATTATATTATTTTCCTACCATCCATTATAATACTTGTATTATATGATCCATTATCTTTAGTAAACTATATTTGCATTCAAAACTTATAACTTATAGTTTATAACTATTTTCATGTAATAACCACCACCATTATATTATATGGTTTCCAACCATAATATATATCCATCCTTATATACATTATTTTCGCATATGTATATATTTACCAATATAGGTAAGTTCCATGAGTTGTAAAACTCTTATATTATATGTTACATTTTTATCATCTTATATGAGATGATAATTCCCATTAATTGTATTATATTATACAACTTATATTAAGATCATTATCCTAATATTATGTAACATTTTATGTTGTATAATTACAACTCCTAAGGTTTATTCAATAAATACCTTAGTCTATAAATCTTATTTATTTATGGTTTGTCACATTATTTAATGTGTATATCCTTACTTATATTTATTCCATCTAAACCACCTTAATACCATATAATTGTTATAACATTTATAACATTGTAGACCAGTCTAAAATTCATTTTTCCAACCTTAATAATTCGGTACAGCCCTAAACTTTTCTTTAATTTCATTTTAACCCCATATACTAATATCATATAAAATGATATTTTTATTCCTTTAACTTATAACCTATAGTTTTTATACAAACTATATTCAATGCCGCATAGACATATACATTTAAACCTTATTCTTTTCCTTAACCCATAGTTTTCTTTATTTACAAAATCACCCTATAATTTATACCATGTTATATATACCATATAATATAACATTTTTAACTTATAAAAGGTATAACCTATGGTTTTATTTTTGTAAAATACCGAACAGACCATGTCTGTTTATAAATTAATTTCCAACCCCTTTAACTTTCCAAATTTATGATTTGACCACATATATAATGTTATGTTATATATATCATATATTATAACATTTTAAACCTTAATATTAATATAACCTATGGTTATATTTTTTTTTAAACTTGCGAACAGACCCCATGTCTATTCTTAATTATTTTTCAACCCACCAAGTTTCTATAATTGCCATTTGGCCCAACTTATAACATATAGTTTTATAATATCATTAAAACTATATATTATACACATATCTTATTAAATACTCTTATATTATTCTAAAAATCACCAAATTTCACCAAAGGGTTATAATTACCATTACTAACCCATATACTTTCGGTATTTGCATTTCCACCACATATTTTTATCCAAAGTGTCACAATGACATAATAACTATATATTATACATATATAGTTTATTTTAATTCCAAAATCAACCCAATAAATTCCTAAAAATTCCTAACAGCCCATGGGTGTTTATAATACCATTTTACACCCTTTAGTTTCGGTAATAACATATTTACCACATATGTTATAAAAATGTTACAATTAAATACTTATCTTATTATAAAACCTTAAATAAGTTATTTAACTTATCTAATGGTCAAAGCCTACCATATGGTCAAGGTTGACCTCCTTAATATTGCCTTGACCATTAATTTCCATATATTACGGTTTGTACCCTTATTTTCCAGAAATTACCATTTAACCCCAAAACTTTATAAAATCTTATAATTTTTATTTTAAATGCTTTTAACCTCAAACTTTCGGTTTTATTATTATATAGCCCCCAAATTTAATTTAATTATGGTATAAACCCTTATAATATGCGGTAATACATATATATTACCTAAACTTAATTAAAACCTTATAAATACATAAATAAAATGGCCTAAAGTACATGGCCTTATTACAAACATTAGCTTATAAAATAAATTACACATAAATGCCCAAAAATACATTAAACTCTCAGCCTCTCCCATAAGTTTTCCATATTTACCAATTTTCCACATAATGTCTTAAATTTGACAATTATGTTAATTAATTACTTATATAAATTTACTAAACCATTCCTTAACCACCTAAGGTCAAAATAAGACCTTTCATACCATGTTCACTCACGGCATATATATAAACATATGTATAAGCACATATTAATATATATACCAAGTGAAGGTTTAAGTGATTTATACCTTATTTTTGCCAAGTTTAGGCCTTGTTTGGCCACGGCTGCTTAGAGATAATTTTTCCACAGCTTAATTTACATGTTTTCAAACAGCAATTAAGGCATGATTAGTCTCCAAGCAAGAGCTAACCATTAGAAGTGTTTAATGTATATTTTCAAGGTAAAATTTACCTTAGAATACCAAGGCAAGCAAAGGTGATCTTCGGCCTATTTTTACAGAACAAAAAGAGTATCAAAAGAGCTACTAAACCAAGGCTTAAAACCGGTATAACTCAGATTAGAAGATGGCTAATTTTCACCTTGATTAAAATGCCAAAAATGGTGTTTTGGCATGGATTTGGCTATTCCTTGAAGCTCTTGATATACCAACTGAATAAGCATGTTAAGAAGAAGATTATAAGCCTAAGAAATCAGGTTTTACAACCGGTAATGAAAGGAATAAAGATATAAGTGCTTAAAGCACATTTTTACCTTAAAAGATCAAGATTAGAACTTCCCTCCTTCTTCCCTTGTTACAGCCGAGAATCACCCTCTTTTTAACCTCCAAAACAAGCTAGAAACATGGATGGAAATGGTTGATGTTTAGCTCCATGGAAAGAGGAAAGAAAAGTGAAGAGAATGAACATAAAATGGCTTAATAAGCTTACCTAGATCAATTGGTGTTCTCCTCTGAGTTTGGTGTGTTCTTACGGTTTTGGAGAAGCAAAAGAGAGAGTGGAGCTTGAATAAATCGGCTGAGAAGAAGGTAATGAGAGGAAAGAGAAAGAATTAAGCTTATAAGGTAAAGTTTACTACTTTATTGAATAGTATTTAGATGACTCATTGGTAGATATTTTAGGTTGCTTAATGGGTGGGTATGACAGCCTAAAGAGGTCAGAAATGGGTGGTTTGGTCAATGGATGACATTTGACCATGGTTAAAGTTAAGTAATTAAATGTTATTTTGGGTACTATTCACCCAAAATCACCCATTTTGATTTTATTTTTAAACTTTGATTTAGACTTTATAATATAGTCTATCATGTCACATTAATGATATAAAGAATGTAATCTAGTCTTCAAAGTGACAAAAAGTCAATATCTTAGAGCTCATACACAAAAACGTGCTTTAAAGTGTTTTAGTGCACATTTTGTGTCACAAGGTGTTTCTGAGCTTAGTTTTCTTTGAGAACAGTTTCATTGTGTTCCTTACATGATAATTGATCTTAGGAACCCAATTTTATATCAAATAGAGGTCATAAGACCTTTAAGGTTTCTTAGAGCATATTTTTGCCCTACTTGACCTTGAAGCGTGTAAATGCTTGTTCTTTGTGTTTGAGTGTTGTCCAACAATCTTAGTATGTTTAGTTATGTGTTAATGTGCTTAGGACAAAATTTTAGGTCCTAAGAAGCTCATTTGGGTATGTATTTACCCTAAACAGTCAAAGGGTGCAATATTTGCTTTGTGTTGACCATTGTTGTTCTCAATTGACTTTTAAGGCATGTTTAGGCCTTAATTAATGTGATTAGATGTTTAATCCATGTTTTATTAGTTTGGGGTATTTCATACACACTTCATTAACCCAACAAAAGACTTTCTCCCTATTCTTAGAGATTCTCCGATATGCCCTACCATCCAGCCTTCCCTGATCTTTCCTTCTCTTCCTGAGGAGTATCCTGCAAAGAACCACACGAAATACATAACAGACTTGGAAGGAAGGGATAGTTCCAGACTTTAAGTCCCACCATACACTCCTCTTGATCGATCTATTCATTAGATTAAAACACAAGCTAAGGCTACCCATCTGAAAGACAAGCTCCAGAGCTATTGGATGTGTTAAAAATCTAATCATATGCACAATTGATGTGCTTGAAACCTTTCTTGTCGGAATTTGAACTTGGGACTTGAGTCTAAACAGATAAACCTTCTTCTGTTGTCTCTTCTGATATCTGTCACTAATCATCTCTTTGTTATCAACACCCTTGCGTCTCTTCTTCTGTTTCCTGTTATAAATCAGCAGCCCAAACAACCAGCTAAAGAACTTCCTTCTACTACTCTGAGACAACACTCCCTTACTCAACTTACTCACACTACATCTCCTCCAACACCTGATATTACTAGAATTCCCCAGCTCTTCATTAACTATATTTGCTTGCTTCTCGATCTCAGAAAAATGATAGTTAGCCCCCGTGCAATACAGGTAAAGCTTAACTTCCTGAATAGCTGCTAGGAGGAGACCCAACCCCCAGCAGCAAACTTCTATTCGATTCATATCTCCTGGCTGCCTTGCTTCTCAGCAAGGGCAGCCTTTAACAGCTTAGCCTTGGGACTCATCGAAACAGCTTTCTCCTTCTCTGCCTGGGGAGTTCCACTCTTTAGAGCCTTCTTATATGGAGATTTGGTCTTCTTACGCTGCATTTTTTTCTTTTCACCATCTGCTATGCCTTGACAGAAAATTTGTTTCCCTTCTCTTTGTTTCCCCATTTCTAACTGCGGGATTATCCTGTTAGGAAATCCAGGGGGTGGAGATATTCTATCTGCCTTCCATTATTTGGGTGATCGACTTATTAAGATCCCCTTCCTCTTCTGCGCAACCTTTGCTTTCTTGGACTTAGCTTCTTTGAAGTTTTCGAATGCCTCTTTCCAATCCTCCATCTGGTATACAGACCTCTTCTTAAACGGTATGACATTATCATATTTATCAGCATTCAGACCCAAGGGATCAAACTTCTTTGAGGGGATAGTCTTCTCTTTAGCTTGTTTCTTATTCAGGGTGATTACCAACTTGGCTGAACCTTTTATCTTGCTGTTTTCTCCTGCTTTAACTCCTTCTAACTGCATAAAGTTCTCAACCGACACAGCCTGGGAACTGGAACAGTGCAGAATTTCTTTTCCTTTACCATTCCCACCATCTGGATTCGAAGCATCCTCCTGTTTCCTTTCTTTGGGATGAGAAGATCTACTACTGATCTCCATGCCCATCTTGTCTTTCTCTGATTTATCTTCATATACCTGCCCTTCTCCTAACACCTGATCACGATTAATGCTAACAATAGTATCTGCAACCTCTTTTTCTATCAGAATCTCGTTGCCTAACCTCCTCAGATTCCCGCTAGAGTGGTCTGTTAAAAAATCATCATCGATAACTGCCAATGATCCAGCAAATTCTGACCTCATCCAGGGACCATATTTTTCTTGCTTAGAGGAAGAGACACTTTTATAAGGACATTCAGAAATGACGTGGTTAATTCACTCTTGGGCTCCAACCGCCCCAGGATACCGTCCATTGGGTCGATCGTCAAAAGTTTGTCCAGATTCTTGTTTTTAAAAGCAGAAGAAGTGAGGAGAGAGAGTAGGCTGGAGCCAGGCAACAAAGTGACAAAAAAAGAGAGAAGAAGGAGGGAAAGGAAGAAGAAAGAAGAGGAACAAGAAGAAAAGGAGGAGGAGGAAGGGCCCTACCTCCTTGGAAGCTCTCCTGCACCTCTAATGGCTATTTCTTCCCCCTTTACTCGTTTTATTTCTATAATGGAGGCTTAACCTCTCTTGTAGCTTAGGATGGGGATTTTTCCCCCAAAATCCCTAAAACTTCATTGAAACTTGAACTTGTGTTTATGCTTTATTTTAGTCTTTGTGCTTAATGAAGATGATTATTGGGTATTTATGACTTTTAAACTTGTTACTCATGATTTGGGGATTTGTTTAGGGTTTTACCCAACTTATTATCTGTGTGTTGGAATTGGTTGGCTTGCTATAAATCTGTCGATATTAGGCCTTGAGATAGATTCTAGGTTGTCGATTAGTCTAGCACTAATGTGGGATTCTATAGAAATCTAGACCGTGGGGACTAAACCAATGTACTCGAATTTTGATGATTTTGAGATTAAGGGGAACTTGAGCTTAGTGCTATCAATAGAGTCAAGGCTTAGCTGATTAAGAAGTCACGGCTAAATCGATAAGGATTAGTAGGCCTAGATTAGGTTGCTAATTAATCAAGTGTTCCCGTGTTTAGCTATGAGTTTAAGAGTCAACAATTGGTGGTAAAGGGAGGATGAGTGCAAATGTTCATCCCGAGTGACATCTATCTAGTTTAGTTAGTTTAGTTTTATTCTTTTCTTTATTTCTCCAATTATCAACTTAAAACCACAAAACCCCAAACAATTTACGTTTATGCACTTGTGTTTATATTCATGCACAATTACTAAGCTAATAATTAAGTGGATAGTTGTGAAGTCTTATGGAAACGACCTTGTTGGACTACAACAACTGGGTTCGCTGCCCATTAGTTAGCAAAATAGTTTCATTACTATTTAGCACAAGTGTGACTAATTGAACTGTGCAACTATCAAAAATACCTCTATTCAAAGTTTTTAACCTAAATTTAACTTAAAGGTACTGTAAATACATAAAACTATACCATTGGATGAGCCTCTCGTACGTCCTCATTGTCATTAATGTCATCCAGGTGGTGCTAGCTGTATTTTTGGATAATTAGTATATTTTAAACATTTTGTAATATATAAAAGTTTTGGGTGAATATTATAATTTTCAAAATATTTATATAAAATTTTAAAATAAGACAATCAAGTTTTTTTCAATTTCAACGACGTTCAAGTTCAGATCTTAAGAGTGGAGTCTTCTTATGGGTCAGTCATATAGCAGACATACTCTTAAGAAAACAGGGGCTTAAGTTTTTGGGAATCGTTTCTGAAATACGGTCTTCAATTACCTTATCGGACTTCTTCATGTATTTCATTCAAAACTTAAAACATCTCTTAGATTCTCTCTTAACTTATAGAGTCTCTTTCTGGTAAAACCTAAAGTGTCGATTCAAGACAATTGTACTCGGTTCCACTCTTCAGTTCACTAACATTTATTTCTTTTGGGAAGATCAAACTCTTGTATTAAAAAAAAGCGGCTGGATTTCGTGGTCCCATTACATTGTATATAGCAACATTCAGCTTACCTTGAACTAATATCAACTATGTTTATCAACAAAACGAATGATGTCTATATTCATATATAGCAACAAATATACACTCAGTCTCGAACATTGAGCAAGGGGAGAAACAGTAAGCAGAGAAATTAAAGCAAGTAATTTGAATCCTATATATGCTGCAGAGATCTCACGTCACCAGAGAACACGCTTAGCTTGGCCTTCGGTGATCCTTTGCGTTATTAGTGTGTGTAAGCATAAAGTATCTATAACCCGTACGATCAACCTTCATGGGTTTGATCCTGCTGCTCCTCTGTCTTATGGCCGTTTATTTCTGTTTGCTCAAAGACTGGAGCTGCTACCTCATTGGCAGAAGGCTTTGTCTCATTTGACTCTTGCGCAGGCTTTCCCTTTTGAGGAAAAGGACAAAATACTTAAAAAGTTTGATATGATAACATCAAGAAAAGTAAACAAAGAAAGTAATAATGACAAACCACTAAGCTACTGCGCAATAAACAGAGCAAAACCCAGTTAAATGCAAGTAAAATGATTCAAAGCTTCAACTTACTCTGTTTTGCCATCTAGATAAAAGGCTAATTTTCCTTCCTACCGGCTCTGACGCAGTTTCTTGGCAGTTTCGTCCCACTGCAGAATCTCCTTGCAACAGACCTAGGAGAAATATATTATTTACTCAGTAAGAAAATAGTAATCAAAGTTCGTGTCGTTCTAATCCCACATCTGGAACTTTTGAACACTAACATCAGACCATAATGATCTTGAGATGAAATCAGACAGATAGTACTAGCTAATGGCGGTTTAGGTTAAATTTTTAGATGAATTAAGACATAAGCAACACAGCATGACAATCAAGGGTTACCTAGGCGAAGATAGCGCCTTTACTTGCCCAGACTGGTACTGCAAGGTGGCCTCTAACATTGATTCCGCCATGACCGCTCGTTTCTCCATTGTAGCAAGGGAAGCCATAGCATCCTCGTACTTTTCCTGCATAAGTATATTAAAGGAACTGATATATAAGCAATTAGATACCACGTTATTGTAGCCTGCTGATGCTATCAATAAAAATTGCCCCATTATCATAATTTCCTAACATTCTCACTCGCATCACTAAAATATCTGCAAATCAGAATTGAATCTCGTAATTCTAAGGAGACAAAGGTCCCTTCGGGGACATCTGATAAAATTCTAAGGAGACAAGGCAGAGGACAGAACTAGTAATTCAATTTAAAAGGCCCAACAGAAAAGGAATTGCTTTGAATTATCCACTAGATACTCTCAAGCAAGAACTAGGAGAATAGACATGTAGTAAGAAGCTTCTTCAAAGCACTTTCTACTGATTCAGGGCAGAAATACAAAATATAGATGAGATGCTCTCTTACAAGTTTTCAGCTGCTTGATGAAAGATTTGTGAAGATAGACTGACCAAAAATTAAAATATTATTGAATACCACTTAATTTAGAAAAATGTAAGATAGTAATTTATAAAAAAACCTGGAGAACTTGAGCAGCATATCTTTGTGCTGCAGCATCTTGTTCGGCGAACCGCCGAGCATCCTCTGTTACTTTTTGTTCCTGCTCAACCCTCATGAGAACCTGCAAAGAAATTAAAATGCTAATAAGAACTAACATCGACAAGGACTAACGGTATCACTACCAGATATGAAATTTGAGGAGCACCTGAATCATGGCACTCTCTTGCTCCTGCTTATCAGATAGTACACGATGAAGATCCGAGACCTCCTGCTCTAATTGCTCAACCTGCACAAGGGGTGAATTGACATCATGCACCATCTAACACATGCCAATGAAAATTCCCCATAGATGCCACTTAAGCTTGGATTGAAGAGATCTTGTGCGCCAGCCACCAGCCAGACATTATAGAGTAGCCATCCATGACATCAAAAATACTGTTTCAACAGTATGAAATTTGGAAGTGGAATGGTAACATTGCATGGTGAAACCAGAAAGGAGAAAGAATAACTATACTAAATGGGGAAGAGGAGGGAGGGTTTGGATACAAAGATAAAGCACCATACTCCAGTCACTTCTAATTCAAAAAAACTACTATTACATGTTTCACACAGAGAAGAACATTTACCTTTGCACTTAATTGTCGCCTATTATCTTGCTTGACCATTTCCATCAGTGCTGTCTCCAGCTCCTCGGCCCTGATAAATAGCAAAAACATATAAGCAAGATAAAGAGAGCCAGTACAGGTTACGAATAGATACATACTAACTACATAAAGGGTAATACACAAGTGTTGAAAATATCATAGTTCTTGATGTCATTTATGCTCCCGAACCAAAAATTGGCCAACAGTAAGAAAGAGAAAGGGAAAAACGATTAGCTACTGTAGTCCATGATGATCTTGCGCAAGTGTCAGGGATGTTGCCAGACTTACTATATTATGGAACTACAGACAGTTTAACTCGAGACATTGAATGAAAACTACAGCCAAGTGATACCTCAATTCAGCAGATCTTTTCTCCTCAAGTAGTTTGCATAATTCAACTTTCAACCAGACCACCTACAAACAAAGCAAGACTATATCATCAATTAAAACCATGCTTTGACAGAAGTTCTAATACATGATAAAGTGTGAGGCTCCTGGAGTCTTTCAAAGAACACAATGAAGCAGTCAGCATATAGATCTTTATGTTAAGATTTGATGCAGATTTTTCCCTTACAATATAGACCACAGTCAGCCATTGTAAGCAAAATAGTCAGAACAGAGAATGTAATACACTCTTTTGCAAGCATGGAGGATAGGATACCATCAGTTAGAAAGCAGACCTGAACAAACAAGCTACAAATTTAGACAACAAAAATAGAGTAAATTACTCCAGGCCCCCCTAGGTGTGGGGATATCACAATTTAGCAAGAGATCCATATATCTTCCAACCCCCTCAAGGTATGGGGTTCTTGACAGTGGCAACCTCGTCTCGTCACATTGTCACATCCGACAATACTTAATACACAACCACATCCACAATCTATTATTCTTATCTGCCTCAATTTTAAATCACTGTTTTCTTCTTTCTATCACCAAAACATGAACTGTAACTTCAACTGAGCAACAAAAATGTACATAGGAGCCACACCCTCATGGCTTTTCTAAAAGAATAAACTTTTAATGAGACAGAGATTGTAGGTGGGGTAATGTTTCAAGTATTGCCTAGTGCAGCAATATGACACAGCGAGTCAAAATCCAACATGTTAAGAAATAAGTTGCCAGGTTGGAGGGAAATTAAGTCTAAGCAAACATATTTATGATTTTGGGGGCCCATTGACAGAAACCCCCATACCTCGAGTGGATTGAAAGATATATAAATAAACTAAAGATGCAAAATTGTAATATCAACACACCCAGGGGGTAAAGTAATTTACTAAAAAAATATAAAACTGCATGAGAAATTACCTGCTCATGAAGATCTAAACCAGAATCCACTTCTACACCTCCCTGGATATTCATCGGATAATCATCCGGAGTGGTAGAACCAGATTCCAAAGTGCTATCTCCATTAGTATGTTCATCAGCTACCTTTGATTTATTTCCTGCTTGAAATTATATAGTTTAGATGCCAAACCCGAGGAACTCTTCCAAGCCTGAAGTCCTTTGGCCCTTTCTTCAATCATAGCTTTTATCGATGGTCGATGTTTCTCCCTCAAGTCTTTCAACCTGGCTTCATGTACATTTTGATATCCCATACACGCAGTCAACACTAGTTGACTACTGTCAAATGTTGACCCAGCAAGAGATTGCAACAAGGTGACAGCATCACCAGCATCCTTTGTAGTAACCAATGCAGGACCTGAAACAACCAGAACAAACTGAGCAACAAATATATAAATATATATATACCTGTTCTTAAAGTACGTACAAAACAGACTGCTTCGTTAATAGCCACACATCAAATTAAGCCATCTCTCCGTTTTATCTTATAAAATCTACAGAAGATACTGAATTATTAAACAATATGTACCATATAACTCCATCAATGCAAGTGCTGTTTTAAAAAGCATAACACGGTTTCCTTCAAAGAGAAGAACATCCCAGACTCGAAGAACTGATGTCAGAGAGAAAGAGCACAGTATTAGGACAAAGAAGCCTGCTAGACAAATACAAATTGATCATTAGTAAAACATAGAACCTGACCGCTTTCCCATGGGAGCATATTCATGAATATAGAGAGAAACCACGGTCCTGTGACCCAGGTGATCTCCACTCCCAAATAATCTAGATGATTTACTGAACCAGCAATGACATGAACCCATTAGACACAAAACAATTAAAACGAAAGCTGGGTCAAAAAGTGGAAAAATGAGCACTGCAGAAACACAAACCCAATTTGGGGAACCTTTCTCGCACCAGTTCCTCAAAAACTAGTTGGTCAACCTACTCAAACAATGCAGCATAAAATAATCAGGGGTTAACATCTTCTTTTTCTACCTTTATTATCCTCCAAAATGATGAACAAAACGTAGCTGCTAAATGAAAGAGAACTACCTGAGACTCTATCATGTCTTCTGAATAGTAACCACCAAAATAATCATCTAGAACTCCCATGAGGGTCCTATGACAAGATTGTAATAAAATTATATTAAAGTATTTATAACATTAGGATGACCAGTCCAGCCATTTTTCAAAAAAACATTAAGATGACCCTTCCTCCCATTTTTAAATTAATGATCCAGTTTAAGAAGGAACAGCCAAGAAACCCCAGCACAATAGATACAATGAAACTGCAATGGTAGTTTCAGCACCTACCAAAAAGCATTTTCTTCGGGCATTAAAAGTAACAGTAGACCAGCAAAGAAGTTCATGGCCTGTAGTCAAAAACAAAATATAAGACAGTGAGCCTGTATGATTTCCTCCATGTGAATCATAATAAACATGAGAGGCAATGTACTAGCATTTTATTTTCGCATTCTGTAAAGGAGATCATGATCCTTGAAAACTAAAGACATCCATGTGTGGATTCCACCCCTTTGCGTCAGTAAAAAATTAGAAAAACATCTGCGGTTGTGTGGAATCCACCCAGCACCCACTTTCTCTCTCCTTGTTATTGTAGTGAAAACAAATTCTATTGGCCCTAGTGCTGCAGCAATATTAAAAAGATCAGAAATCTCAATAGAATAGTGAAGTAAAAGATGGTGGGAGGAGGAGAGAGAATGTTAAGGAACTTTGTTATTGTAGTGAATGATTTTTGGGTAGAGTTGCTTAAATAATAAAATAAATTTTAAGATGACATGGCACCTAGAAATGTGTTAAGAAACTCATCACCATTGTGGATGCTCTAATGCCACCATTCATTATAGAAAGGTCTTGGAAATACAAATTTTGACAATATAATAATTGTATTTAGCATGGTACTAATGCCTGCTTATACAGATATCAAACTCTTACTAAAAATTATAATTTGTCTGTCATAAAAGCTTTTTAAAAGTTTAGCTGAGCAGTTACCTCCAATTATAGCTGAATATGATAGGAGTAGAAGGATAGCTCCATTGCATTTGATGTTAGATTTATATAGCAGAGAATTCCACTTTTGGATTACTAGTAACAGTGTAACAGAGGCTTAATTGAACTCTTATGAGTGATCCATAATTAGTGAGACAGTAGAAGATCAAACATGAATTTATAACCCTCTCTACTTAGTACACCACTCATGGCTTAATTATGTGCGATGTTCTGTAATACTTTTGGTTCGAGTAAAGCTTGAAGATATGCAAAATTTTCAACATTCAACCACCTGACAGTAACCGACAGAAGGGTTATGCCGAGCATATGCGATAAGGATACGACGCAAAGCATTTCTACCATCCTCATCCAATGCAGGGTGACCAGGGAACGTACGAGGAAGATCCTGCATTATTATAAAAAACTAAGTGCAAGGGAACCCAAAACTAATTATTAATTCACAAGATATTAGGCATGCAAAATAAAGTGAGTCAATACTTACCTTTTCAATCTGGCCTTTCCATTTTTCACAAATACCAACTTTTCCATTGTTTAGGCCATCAGCATGGTCCTTCTCTTGATTCAGGTCATCTCTGCCATCACTTTCTGGAGACAATAAGTTCTGGTAGTACTTTTCTTGCCTACGAGCCTTGACACCCACAAATGCTTGCCAAAGCTGTAATTAACAACATGGAACATTAGAAGCAATTTCAGAAAATAAAAAAACATTGTATAATTATCAACATGCATTATGCTCTGTACCTCGCCTCTAAGAGCCATTGGCACTCCCCCACGGACTAGGACCTCCAGCTCCTCTTTCCAGGGAGAACTACATTCCAGAAGAAAAGTTTCATTAACTACTTTTGCGGATGAGCCAGCATTTTCACCTGAATCTTGAGCTAGATCCGATCTCTCAACATCATAAAACTCTTCTTCAGAGTCCTCTTCAGAAGCTCCCTTGACAAATTTATTCTCTTCTGCAGGAGGATGATGTTTTCCCGCTTCACCACAATTTTCCCTACTTGAAGCATTATTCCTCTTCCTACCACGAAGATTCATCATATCTTCTATCACATGGAGAGATGGTCTAACATCAGACCATATTTGTATTCGATGAACCTTTTTCTCTTCCACTGCTGGAGCACCAGACTTTCCAGAGACCTCTTCAGCCTTGGTAAGATCCAGATTTTCAAAATGTGATTCATCTTGCAAAGCAGCATTTTCTGCTTTGACATTATCATCCATTGACATTTTGTCAACATCTTTCTTTAGGGATTCATCTCCATTGATGGGTAACTCAGCACATTCTGATATCCGATCTATGAAGGTTTTCCATCTCTCAGATCTTTCCTCCTCTTCCTCCTAAGAAAGTCCAGGACCAATTAAATCACTATGTGGTCACTCACCATCAACTCAAGAGAAGATAGGAAACTATTTCGGTACAATTAACCACGTCAACTGATGACCATAAAATGATGAAGAACAGAAACAGATTGACCTAAAAGGTCAACAATACTAGAAAAGAAAAACTGGCCAGTAATACACAGCAAAGGCCGGTCTTTCCTGAGGATAAACAAAGCTGTTCATACACTCCACAAACACATGTAAACTCTGCGCATCTATACCTATGAGTATTCTCCACAAATAGTGGAGCCTGAAGATGTGGCCCAGCTGTATATGCCATTTTGCACTCTCAAGAACACACAAAATAATTCAGTTGTTTGGAGATGATGATACTATCTTGGTAAGCAAGTAAGGAGCAAACCAGCAAAAGAATATATATACTAGTAGGTAAATACCTTGTAAATATTAGAATACTCCCGGTACCTCTGCACATGTTGGGGTCTAACTGCAAAACCATACGCATCCCTGCAGATAGACCATATGCCCCATTGTCAACATCAGAAAACTTCCAAATTGGCAATAAGTAAGAAGAAAATTGAAGGAACAGCGATCAAGGGCGCAGCATAGAGCGGGGGGAAACGCACTTATCAGCAGTTATATACCAACCCCAGCCCTAGCTTGGTAAGTTACTCAAAGACCGCCCCTACTTAGCGGCAATCCCCGTTGCAATAGTGGCTTATTTTATGCGATTAACTCAACTACTAGAAACGCCACCATATCTCCAGAATTGATAAAGAAGTTCATTATGCTAAACTACTAAATTCCTTCAGAAGAACACTAATCAATCAAAGATGACCAAACATCAGAAGAATTAAATTTCCGGTAAAGCAGCAAATAGAACAATTGTAGCAATTTCGCTCATAACAAAATGAAAATAGAAAACCTACTACATCTACTCCTCAACCACAGCAGCGAGCAAAACAACTGCAGAATCCGAGCTTCAAAGCAAGGAAGCGCGTCAGCTTGAATCCGAAGAAGAAGCAAATAGTACAGCATGGGCGAAAGAGCAGGAAATTTTGCATCAAGCAATCACAAATGCAGCACAGAGTCAATCGTCACAGCTTTCCATTCCATCCAATTCGAAACAAGAAAGAGCAGATCAAAGCAAGACGTTCGCGAGGTTATAACAAAATCACTCCCCCAGCTCTATCGAATTTCAAATTAACGAAATGAAGCAAGCAGTACACTGGAAACAGTACCTCTTGTGCTCGAGAGGAACGAAAGGGTGTAAGGCGTTCTTCGACCTCATCTCAACCTCGCACTAGATCAATGAGAGAGAAATCAGGGAATAGGAAGGAATGGCAGAGATAGAGAATTGATTGATCGTCGGTGAAAGACTACGGAAGAAGAAGATCCATAAACCTATTTATTCTCGGTTGATCTCTCTCTGGAACTGAAAGTGTGCCGCTACTCAGAGCAGCAGCACTTACTCGTCCAGCAGGCAGGGAGAGAGATTTGTTTGGATTGACTAAGGAGAGAGAAACGGTAGTGGTATGGTAGATATTGGTGGGGGCCGTGACTGGGCACATGCAAGAGCGAGGCCAGAGAGCGGGCCGGGGATGGGGAACGAGAATTGAGGGGTGAAAAATTTTCAACTCTGTAATAGAGATTTTAATTCAACGTCTTTTCATTTCTTCTACTAATTTTTTCTTGTCCACCGTCATCTGGTCTGGTTTACAAGTTAGAGCCGAATGAGAGGGCAAGATTGGAAACATCATGGACATGGGTAACAAAAGAAGAAGAAATGTGGACATGGCCCACGTGGTGCGGGCCTTTTCGTATCACGGAGTCCTAGGCAAAACTCTGCAATTAACGATGATGGCGGGAAATTTGCGGGTCCCGCTCTCCGTGTGATTGAAATGATCTAGACCGTGGATCCGGTGCTGACCTTTTAGGCTCTCATCATGCTTGCAAAACAAAACTCATCGCCTATAAAGTTCGATGTAATTAGTTTCAATTAATCGAATCGCTTGCAGTCTAGTGTACAGCCCCCTTTGAGCCAGTTGGGTGTGCATCATATTAAAATTTATATTGAGCTATAATTATAGATAAAGATAGATCTGTCACCTCTCCCTTGTAGTAATAAATAGTTTATTATAACGTACTATATATAAATTTTGAGGTTTTAATTTTTTTTTTCACAATTCAGTATGAATTTGAGTAATAAATTAGTTGAGTGCTGAATTAAGTGGGGTTGACTGAGGGTTGTGATGGATGGATAAAGGTAAGTATGTGTAGCGAGGCTGGTAAGAGGGTGAAAGCCGGGTGTAAGGGAGGTTCATTTTGAAGAGGGAGAGGGTGTGATTACGTGCAAGGGAGATCGGGGGTTGGTGGTAGGGGTGGTGAGCATAATTGAAGGGTACTGGGATGGGGTGTTTATGGTTAATTGGGTCAAAGGAGTTTAACTGAGGATAATATGGTTGTTGGTTTTTGTAAGAAACGAAAGTGGTTGGTTCTTCTTGCATGGCTTCTACTGTGGAAGTGCACAGGTACGTTCAAAGTTGTTGGACGTGGAGTTGGCATGTGATGTTTATGTTATAAAAGATGATCAGAGTATGTTTCATGTCTTTTACTTCTAGTGGGGATGTTTTTTGTTTTGTTTTGGAGGGTCTGTGGGTTGTTCTAAATGTTTCTTTTGATGTCTCTACTTCTAGTGGTGATGTTTTTTGTCATGTAAATGAGCCATGAATTGGTTGAGTATAAAAATAACACTGGATTAGTTCATTCGCCTACAGTTGTCTGGATGTGTTGAATGGTCATTAAAAATGAACTTATACATGTATTCTTAATCAAGAGTATATGAAGTCTGCAAGAGATAGAGTGTGTTCGGTTGTGGTTCAATGATTTCCGCTATTTTGCAATGGATGGTGGTATTGCTCTATGCGTCAGCGGGTTGATGTTTACATGTGTTATTATTCCAGGAACCATATTTCGTTGGATAATGGGGTTAGGTAGTTAGACTAGATTTAGGTGTATAGATTTGTATGGTTGGAATAATCAAAGTAATCAACATCTTTCTTAGTAGTTGCTTTGAATTTTGGCTACTCACACTCTGAACCCAGGTGGTGATAGGTTATTTTGATGAAGATTATGAACGAGATGAATCAACAAGTGCCAAATAGACCACATATTTATTGGGAATTTTATGTTAGCTTTGTTGGATTGGGATTTGTATGATCTTGGTTATGTGGATCATCCTTTCACCTTTGATAATGGTGATGTATGGTGAATAATAATTGTGCGGATTTATATCTTGGGGCTGAAATTTGCATCGTACAAGATTGGATCATTGCTCATTGTTGTTGATAGTAATGGTGTTGACTATGAGGGTTGTAGATTGTTTAGACTTGAGAATGTGTGGTTGTATGAAAAGGACAATGAGACCCATGTTTCGAGAAGATTGTAAAGGAAGTTAGAGTAAGAGTGACTTGTCTTTAGGAGATTTGTTGTGGTGATATGCTTCTTGTTCACAACTTGCACCGTAGTCAACATTGTTTTTTATTCACAGTGGATTGATGCTTACTTGTGTTATTTTTCTAGGAACCATAATTTTTGGGGGATAATGGGGTTAGGCAGTTTGATTGACTTGATGTGTATAGATCTTTATGGTTGACATAATTAAAGTGATCGATATCTTTCTTAGTAATTGCTTTAAATTTTGGCTACTCACACTCTGGACCACAAGTGGTGATAGGTTATTCTAATGAAGTTTATGGATAGGATGAATTAACATGTTGTCCAGTTAGACCACATAGGTTTATTGAGAAGTTTATGTTAACTTTGTCGGATTGGGAATTGTCAGACCTAAGTTATTTGGATCATTTCACCTTTGATAATGATGATATGTGAGGCGAATAATAATTGTGTGGTTTTGTTTCTTGGTGCTACATTACAAAATTTGCTTCGTTCAAAAGCAGATCATTGCTCATTATCATTGGTGTTAAATCTAAGGGTTGTAGATTATTTAGACTTGAGAATTTTGGTTGTAGCAAAAGGACTATGAGACCCATGTGTCCAAAAGACTGTAAAAGGAATTAGAGTATGGGTGACTTGTCTTTGGGAGATTGATTTGTTGTGGTAATATGCTTTTTTTTAGCTTGCACGCTATTCAACATTGTTTGGATGAAGCGAAGATGAAGATTAGGTGCTACATAATGTGGATGGTCTAAGGAAAATTTGTGGCCCATAGTGATGTCATGTAAGAAACTTGAAAAATTACGCTAACAGGTAGAGGACATGTGGAAACACTTAATGCAAGACTAGCTTTGCGAAGGGGATTGTAATTCCTATTTTTCATGCTAGAAGATCTAGTCATAGGAGATGGAATTTTACTACTGGATTCACTTATGAAGATGGTTATTATGTGATCATTGAGTGGTAAGATCGGAAGGTTACAAGTTTTTTTCATAGTTCTTTGTGAGTTCTTTGAAAGTTATGGATCTGCATAGAAATGCATGTTTATAAGGCGAATTAGGTGTGGCTTCAGCGACTATATACTATGAAGAAACTACATGTTGCCCTAATTTAGATGGGTGATCACAAAGCACGTGAACCATATGATATGAATGTATTGTATTATAAAAAGGTTTTCAAATTAAAAGCCTCTTATATGTGCATGTGCTTCCTACATGCTCATAACACCGGTTGTTAGAGTATAATTTATGGTATGGGTTCAGATTATCTCATATGTATACTATAAATTGTGGTTGTGAGTTAATGATTAAGGATAAGCAAGGTGACACAAAAATTTACGTGGTTCGATATGATTGATCTAGTCCACCACTACTAGAAACAACGGCATTAGCGACGGATTAGAGACGGAATTGTCCGTCGCTAATGCCGTCGTCGCTAAATCAAAGTCGCGTCGGAAGCCGTCATCCGTCGCCGAATAGCGACGGATTAGAGACGGAGTCGTCTGTCGCTAAATCCATATTGGCGACGGATTAGAGAGGGAATTGTCCGTCGCTAAACTGGCGACGGAAATATATATTTTTTTGATTAATTGTTAGCGACGGATATTCCGTCGCTATTCCGTCGCTAATCTTTTTTCATTTTAAAAAAAAATATTTAATATTTTAATTCGTAGACATATTTTCACCTGTAAATGTGGACATATAACACATTTTATTCATATCCACCTTTAATATGCAATACCATAAACAGTTTGTACTCATTAATCTCACTAGCAAACCAAAAATAAATATTCAGTCAACACAATCACACCAAATAAGCAATACCATGAAGTAGTGCAGTCGAATTTGATACAGACATAGTTCAAGCTAAAAGTCAAATATCATATCTATCTTATACCCGCCCCCCCCCCCCCCAACCATGTCCATCCCTGGACGATATCCCATATGATCACCTGGACCACCCGAACCACCTGAGCCATCACGTGGATCTCTAGGCCACTGACCCCATCCACCCGTACTAGAGCCAGCACACAGGATCACCGTACGGTTGACTCTGCTGAGAGGGAAACATTTGGGGAGATCTGCGCTCGTATCATCCTCTGCATCTCCCGTCGAACATCTCCTGGCGCACCGCTTCCCTCTCCTCAATACGAACCTGCCGCCTGTAATTTTCATCGAACCTCTGACTCAGATCCTGCTCAATCTCCATCTTCATGGACTCATATGTGCTATGGTCTTTGCCGGAAGCACGTGAGCTAGTGCAGGTGGAGTGAAATGAGTCAGGGAAGTACACCGGTGTTCCCAAGCCTGCCAGATTTCATCGCTGACTTTTCTCCTCATTTTCTTAGCCTTCATCTTGTAGAGTGTGTCTGAATATCGTTTCTGGCCAAGGCGCAGAATATCTCATAGACAACACTCTCAATGGCAGGATCCCAACGGAAGCGCTTCTTTCATAAATTAGTAAGTTTAAGCATAACATATACAAAAAAAAGAAGTTAAATATCAAGAATGGTTAAATACCTTGAATTCATTGAAATAGAATCTATGCCCGTCCTGGCCCAAACCCTCCCAATTACAACCCTCTGGAAACCACCTTGTCTCAAAGCAAGGAAGAAAAGAACGAGCAACCTTGTGTTGTAGGTAGTAGCTCCCTATAATTATATAATGCGTCACAAATTGACAATTCATATATATATATATTTAAAACAAAGTTTATTGAGAATTGTTTTTTACTTACATAGTACTTACCTGTCAGAGATAGTAATGACCACGCGGGGATCAACACCACCACCGTGTGTAGCGTGTGAAGCGTCTGAGCTATGCGGTGCTTCGTCAGATGGTGGTGAATCATCATGTAGTGAAGGAGTAGACTGATGTGGAGGAGTAGGCTGCCGTGGAGGTGGAGTACTAGACTGTCGGCGTAGAGGTAGAGATATAGATTGACGTCTCTCAACAGACGGCTGTGAATCTGGGACAATCGAAGAATGGTGTGGGTGAGAGTCGAAATAAGGGGTCCCCATGGGTGCTCGTCGTGACAAGGACTGCGAAGGGGGCGGAGGTGTAGAACCCAACGGGGATTCATGATCGGAACCATCCACATGATCAGCTGCAGCCTGCTGAGAATCACCTGGGGGAGTAGAAGTGCTGGCCCTGCTGCTGCTTCGACCAAATGACCACCCAGATCTAAAAAAACTTCTACCACCTGCCATCACTATGAAAACCCATGCATGACAAACATCACATTAAACACTTAGTATAATAAATATTTTATACACTAATTAAAAAACAAATGAAATCAATAATATATTGGTGTTGCATAGTAGTTGTATGTAAGTTTACTTTTTAAATTTATGTATCTGTTATGTCTACTAAATCAGATGTTTCTTCATCATCGACCAAAGGTGATAAAACCACATGATCTACGTTTCATCTTGCAGTGGCTGAACCTCCTCATCAACTGCTGATGAGTCGGGCATGTTCAAAGTGCTTCTCGCTTTCACTTTAGAGACAACCCACCATCTTTCCTATCCCTCTTCTTTGATGGGTATGAGCAATAATACACTTGAACGGCTTGATCAGCTAGCACAAACGGCTCGTACTTGTTAAATTTTCTTGTGTGATTAATGTCACCAGCTTATATCGAGGATGTACTTGTACTCCTCTCTTTTCTGGTCAAACCAATGACAATTAAACATTACAATCTTCTTCACAGGTGATCGGGATCTCTAATTCGATGATCTCTTTCAGCACCCCGTAATAATCATACTCTGAGTCACCATAGTTTGTCCCAGATATGCAAACACCACAGTTTACGTTTACGGTCTTCTGAGTAAGACTCTGTGTGGAATTTGTACCCATTCACATAGAAACCAGAGTAGGAGGTTGCCACGTTCAACGGGCCTTGGGCCAAGCTACGAACGAATTCGTTTGGCGTGGTAACATCGTTTGACTGTAATTTACAAAAAAATAATATCTTAATACCATATTTTGTATTGACCTTTATGTATAATATAAAAGTCACTCACATATGATCGGAACCATAAGGGAAAATCTGTTTTCCATCTTAAGGTTGATTGTCTCATCCATTAATTTGGTTCTACTTGTCGTAGTTGTCGCTCGTACATTCTACAACAAAAGATTTAAACTGAATTGTGAACACACTATTGAATTATACGTAAGAACGATGAATATAACTAATATTTGTATATATCTTACTCAAAATAAGGCTCCATTTCTGCACAATTTCGTAGAATGTACGATTGAGCGGCATCTAACTCACGAGCTCAACATTCTTCTTGTTCCTTTACCAATCGGTTTACCCCTTGTTTTAAAAAACTATAATCTTTCTGGGTTGTCATCAACATCCTCTACAATTGTCTCGTTTCTACCAAGCTTGTATGGGTACGATGGTCCATCGTCAACGAAGTAAAACTTTGTGAATTTGGTGATCTCTTCCAGAAGGAATCCATTGCGAATGGATCCCTCAACTTTGTTGTTGTTTCTGATGAACCTTTTCAGTTTCCCCAAGTACCTATATATATATAGGTATATATATATATATATGCAAACCAGTTACACCAATGAGTTACATATCACAAAAGTACAACATGTAGTACGTGCATTATTGAAACTTGTATAGAATGTACCTCTCAAACGGATACATCCACCTGTACTGCACAGGTCCACATAAAGTTGCTTCAAAGGCGAGATGAAGAGGGGAGAGTTCCATTGAGTCAAAAAGCTTGGTGGGAAATTTTTTTCCAATTTGCACATTATTTCTGGAATTTGACAGTTTAACCTTTGCATATTCGACTCTGAAGCAACGTGCATGTCAACTCCTTGAAAAATAGGCACCGTTCGGTAATTGGCTCCCACACCTTTGATCAAGAGAGTCGAAAAGCTATGGGCATCAACCTTTGCAAGAAAACATGACAGTCATGACTTTTCATCCAAACATTTTTCTGTTGGCCATGTCAACACACCTCCCAATGTTAGAAGCAAATCCATCAGGGAACTTTAAATTTTTCACCCATTCACACAAGATTTGAATACTATCTCTGTCCATGACATATTTTGCCTTAGGAATTGTGTTTGAACTCAAATCCAGTGCCAACTCAGGACAGTTGCAATAATCGTTCAACTCTTGCCTCGAGTTAAATGTGTCTTTCATCTTGTCCTTCACATTTACAACTGTGTTTGAATATGTTTTTCAAAAACATTTTTTTCACGTTGCATCACATCTATAATAGTGTCTGATCAATCATCTTTCCAATACGGTAATCCCAGAATACTTCTTTTACTCCATCCATAAGTTTTAGCAATTTGAACATTTACTTCAGCACGCCGAACCAATCTCAGTGACCTTCCTAAAACCCATCCGATTCAACTCTGCAAGTTTCGTCACCAGTTTGAAATGTGGGGCAACCTTGGTCTCTCTCTGTGCCCTTCAAAGACTTTTATCATACGAAACTTGTGGTCTGGAGAAGAAAACTTTCTGGCGTTGTCAAACCATGACTGCTTCTTTTTACTACAACGCAATGTGAAGTGTCACTGTCTTCCTGCCAATGTGGGCACGCCATCTACCAGCAGTGCTCCAACCTGATAGCATTGCATACGCAGGAAAGTCGTTTATGGTCCATATCAATGCAGCTCTCATTTGAAAATTTTTCTTTCTAGACACATCATATGTTGTGACTCCAGCCCCCAACTCTTGCAACTCAGCTATAGAGGTTGTAAAAACACATCAATCTTTCCTTTAGGATTTTTAGGGCCAAGAACAAGTACTGTAAGAAAGAAGAACTCATCTTCATACACATCCCAGGCGGTAAATTATATGTGTAATTACAACTGGCCAGCAAGAGTACTGTCTTCCAGAAGCATAAATGGTTGGAACCATCATACATAACCCAAGTCTGACATTTCTAGACTCCGAAGCCAAAAATAGCATGAATCTGTCAAAGTGTTTTCCACCTTTTTTGAGTCGGAGGGGTGACACATGTGTCATCTTCCATTTTGTGTTCTGTGTGCCATCTCATATCGGTAGCCGTTTGCTGGAGAAGCGTAAAGCCTTTTCAGCCTTGGAATGAGAGGAAATACTGCATCTTCTGAAAGGTACCTTACTTTTTCTCCTTTTTGTCCCCTCTTTGATGGGCTTTATCTGGGATAGTGCAAAACTTATTGCATACATCCAATCTTTCTCTTCTCCCCAGAAATCATACATAGTTCGGAACAACAATCGATTTCTTCATAGGTAACCCAAGACCACGTATGATTTTCTTTGCTTTCATAGAATTTTTTTTTGGAATGTCAGTGTTTTCTGGACGGAGCTCGCAGTAGATTTTGCAAACTCGATCAATCAATGCCTGAGGTGCTTGGTAGTCATTCTTAATGGACATTAATTCAGTGGTGATAGATAGTACACTATGATGCTGCCACTGAATACTTTCTTTTAGCATGTTCCATCAACTCAAAAAAAAATTTAGCCTCAGGATTTGGAGTATCCTCTGTATCCTCTTCAACCTCCTCCTAAAATTAAAGTATCCCCGAATTCTTCTAGAACCTCACCTACAGCATGTGCAATCATTTGCTCTAACATTTCAACATGTGGAAACCTCATTAGGCGTAGTGTTTTCTCAGGTAGATTGTACGGTGTCTTATCTTCTCCATGGAATATCCAATCAAAGTAACCGTACATAAAACCTTTCTGTGCTAAATGAACCTTAACAAACACATCAGGCTTGAGATACTGTCTGTTTCTACACCCTTGTCATGTCGCAAGGGCACTTAATTTACCATCTTCCATACATTCAGGGTGTTGTAGTGCAAAAGCGACAACTCTTCCATCTTCCTCAGCCATTCGGCGAGATTCTACCTCTCTCAAAGGTTCTCTCAATCGTACATCCACAATCTATCGGGTCTCATGCCTTCGGGTTGATGACGAGGTCCTCATACCTCTCGGTGTTGATGACGATTCACATTTATCAATCGAAGAACGAATTGGACTGGAGAAAGACAAAAAGAAGAAGAATAAAGAGGAAGAAGAAGAAGAAGAAGAAGAAGAAGAAGAAGAAGAAGAGAAGATAGATGGTGGTTGAAATACCCCTAACCTTTAAATATAATTAAATGATCTATTAATGATATAAGATTATTATAAACATCTAAATATTATTGGGGAACAATCTAGAAGATCTCAACAAGGCAAAACACGCCTTAAGATCGGTAAAGCCAAAATGTGCTTTAAGACACCATAAAGATTGTATGACCTCAAATAAGATACAAAGTGGATTCCTAAGTATTATAATGAGTAAGGAACACAACAAAACCGTTCTCAAGGAGAACTAAGCTCAGGAACACCCTGTGACACAAAATGTGCGCTAAACTCCTTAAAGCACGTTTTTGTGAGATTGCCTTTTAAATTGATTTTTAATGGGCTTAAAAATTATAATTATCCTTAAATATGATATTTATCATATTATATCATATTAGGAATTTAATTCCAAATTTTACAGATTTTTACAAATTTAATATTAAAATATTAATAAAACCCGAAGTGGGGCCCGCATGAGTCAAAATGACCAAGTATGGTCAATGGGCAGTAATGACCCATTTACCCCCATGGAAATCGGCAGCAATAAGGAGGAGGGAGCATAAGTCATTGATTGACAAATAATGCTACCTAATACATGACTTTTTCAAATAAAGTTACTTTTTACATTATTACCAATCATTCCCTCCTTCCTCCTTCCTTCCTTGTCCGATCTCACCATCCCAGCCGAGTTCCCCCTTCCTCTCAAGCTCTCCAAGTGTGTTCTTGAGCATGGAAGGCAAGCCTAGCTTCTAAGCTCCTAATGTAAGTGTTTTAATGTCATTTTTAGCTCTTTTTCTTCACCTTCACCACCAACACCTAAATTTCGTGGCTCATCTATTCCTATGGCTTATTCTCAGTGTTCTAAGGTTAGAACAAGAGCTAAACTCGGTTGAGACCAGTAGAGGGACCAAGGTTGTCAAATCTACATTTTAAGGTAAAAATGTGCTTTAAGCTCATAACTTTTGATTCCCTTCGAGTTTGGCTGTGAAACTTTGGTCATAGCCTCATCTCCTTCTCCTTTTCATGTGAATCTGTTGGTTAGCCATTTGGAGCACCGAGATCCAAGAGAAATACTCTCTTTTAAGGCATTTTTCCAAGGTAAAACCTAATAACAAGGTAGTATTTCGAGATCTAGCTATTTCATGTTAATATGGTAGATCTAACACCTTGTGTGTGTTTGGTTCAGGTCGAAAATACCTAGAACTTCCCTTGCATTTTTAAGGTGATTTTTGCCTTAAATCTTACATTAATTATTCCTTATGGTTAAGCTCAAGCTTGGAGTGTAACCATACTTTTTTTTGTGTATTAAACATGTCTAAATCATGTGGTGATTTTCCTACAAGTGACCGAGCCTATACAAGGATAAATCAAGGTATAAACACCTTAAACTTATGATTTTTGTAATCTTTAAGTATATATATATATGGCCGAGAGTGAATATACACATATAGGTCATATTGACCTAAAAATGTAAAAAAATGGCTAAGATAAATTAAGCTAGTCATTTAAGGATTTAATTAACATAATGGTCAAATTATGACATTATGTGGAAAAAAATTAAACCTAAGTGAGGCCGAATATATATGCTATATTTTGAGACATTTATTGTGTAATTTATTTTGCAAGTTCAAGGTTGTAATAAGGCCATGTCATTAGGCCATTTTAATTTAAGTTTATAAGCTTATTTAGTTTTATTTATGCTTATAATTAAAATTGGGCCAATTCGTAATTACTAGGAATTAGAAAGCCGTGGGTAATTTAGAGCAATTTAGGGTTTTTAAATGAATTTAATAAAAATTATAACATTTTATAAGTTTTGGGTCAAAATTGTAAAATAGAAAAGTATAGGTCTTATTGTAATTACCGAAAATTGGTTCCCATTTGGTATTAGTCAAAGTTGACTATATAGGAGACTTTGACCAAGTTTAGAAAATTTAAGAAATTAAAATACTACCTTATAATAAGATACTTATTAAATTGTAAAAGATTTATAAGACTTTGGGGTAGTAATGTAAACCGAAACTTAAGGGTGCTAAATAGTTTAGTAAAGTCCTTAAGTTATTAGAAATTTTTAGAAGTTTATTTGGTTAAATTTGGAGTTCATATGAATTGTACAAGTATAATATAAGGTATTTTATACATTGTTACAAATGGTAATAAAGGGGTGAAAACCGAGATTTAAAGGAATAAGGTTAGGAATAATTTTATAACCTTTGGTATAGTTTGGTGATTTTTGGAATTTATATAAGGTTTTATGAAGATATGTATAATATATAGTTTTAATGATATTAGAAAACTATTGTTATAAGGAGGAATTTGTGATTTATAGAAGTTTAGTGGTTGTTTTTGAAAACCGAAAATATAAGGGGTTTTTGGTATTTACAAACAAAATATGACTATAGGTTATAATTGTTTTAATGACTTAAATGTCATAAGATATGTTATATAACATAGTGTAACATTATATTAATTAAGGGTGGATTTGTAAATATTTAAGGACATAGGTGTGTTCGAAAATAAACATTTTTAATGGAATTTAATATGGTTTTAATGTTATAGAGTTATAACATTTATAATAAGAGATATTCATTAAAAAGAATGAATATAGATTATAAGATTTACCATATAATAAATAGTTCCATAACACACATATAAATAAATATATGTAATAGTGTAGAAAATGATATGGTTCAATAATTATAATTATCATAATTAAAATGATAATAGATAGGAGAAAAGAATTATAAACATTAGATATGGAATTCTAACGTTAAGTATTCATGGATAATAAGGATCTAATATTAAGAGTATAGTTTACAGATGAATTATACCACATGAAATATAAAAAAAAAGAGACAAACCTTAGAAAAATACTAAGGTAAGATGCATAGTGCGTGACAAAGGATTACACACACATAATGAAACAAACTGTGTGATGTAAACAAACATTAAGTTACATGCGATAACAAGTTTAACAACAACTATACTAATATACAAACAAGACTACGCATGTAACATAACACCTTTTCCCAATCTCGAGTTAAACCTAAACCCGACAACATTGATAGTTAATAACGGGGGGTAACCGGGAGGTGTTAGTGACGGTACGGGGTACCGTAGAATTGTATTGTTATACGTATGCTAATCAGTAGCATATGTATTGTTTAGATTGTTAGAGACTACACAAGGAGCATAGGATCTTGCTGATTCATACTCCACCGTAATACATCGGGTGAACGGTATGTTGTTATGTGTCTCTGATTGTCTCTGAGGGCTTCCTCAGTTCAGACTTCTGTGTGATCTGTGATAAGATTGTTTGTCTGAATGTGATATTAATATGCATGAATTGTGTATTTATAGCTGCTTTATTTACTGTTGTTGAGTTAACAGTATTGGTTCGTATATATGAACCTATATATAAAACGAACTAGCGGCTATGGTGCTATCTTATATGAAAAATAAGGAACGTCAGAAAAACGTTGTAGCACTAGGATAATAATACATATATATTATCCAGACTTTTATACGGAGCATTGGCCTTTCTATACGCCGCTCTCGTATCTAACACTGGATCCCGAGTTTACAGACTCTGGATTGGACTAATGACCTTAGTCTGCTGTGTGTTAAAATTTGGTAATGCGATGCGATGGAATAAATAATTGATTAAAGTGGAAAGTAAAGCCAAGAGGATGTGGCTCTTGGTGCGCGCTGTGATCACAAAAACGATACCAGGATGTCCGCGTACGGGTCCGCAAGTATCAAGAAAATTTCCCGTGAGCTAGAATGGCTCGTTGGTCGGAGACTCTACCGTTGGAGTGGCTACTGCCGTGGGTGACCCGCCATAATATGGGTAACTAGAGACATGTCGTTTTAATGAGACATGTCACTAGGTATAACTGAACAAATAATACAGTTGAGAATTATACAGTGGCGAACATATTGGTTTATACCATGGACGAGAATTAATAATTGTTTATCACTCTCGTTGTTTCGCTTTGTTCATTGGTTATACTTGTGGTTATTTATGTGTTGATGGTTGTGTTATTGTATGGATGTTACTTTAATTTTACAGTTTTAAATATTAAAACGGTATTGCATGTAATGAACCTCATGCTCTCGACCAAATAATTGAGGGGTCTTTGGGGGCATGACGGGGCATGTGATGACATACTCAGCAGGGGCTGATTCCATACCACAAACCATCTTTATTTCAGGTGATTAGCTGGTGGGTCGCAGCGAGACGTGACTGTGATACGTTGGTTTAGACTTGGTACGGTGTGATACTCAGGTTGTTTTGGACTCGGGTTGTTTAACCGAGGTGTATTTGGTTTAGATGCTCACGGTCTGTAATAATTGTTGATGTTAGATTTGTTTTAAGTTGTTTAAGTTCTACTATCTATCTCTTGTGGTCACTGCGGGAATACGTTTCGCAAGTTGATTATCAGGTAAATCGTTATCACCCGTATGGGCGAGTGATAACAGTGACACCATAGGGCGATAGTTTATTATTTACCGCTGCGAGATATTATTGTGCGCGACTTTATAGGATAGGAACCGGTTAGTAGGGGTGTTACAAAAGTGGTATCAGAGCGGAGTACCGCTCTGATTACAAGAGATAGTAGTTTAAGTACCGTGAGCCTAGGTTATTACACACCAGTACCAAGAGATAGTTGTAAATGATTTGAGTTAAGTTATGGTAAGGAAAGTACGTATTTATACCAAGAGCTGACCTTGGCTGAATTCTTCAGATGTCTTCCGGAAGACGATCAGCTGGCAGGGCAGAGAGGTGGTGGAAGAGGCGGCGGGCCTGGAGGAGGACCTCCGGAGGCCCCACCCGTGGGCGTGGCTGAGACGGTAGCCGCCGTTCGCTCAGCTAGCCCAGTTGGGAGGTATCCATATAGGGCACCACCTGCACCACCTGCACCACCGGTAGTCCCACCCGTACCCGCACCTAGAGAGCCGAATTGGCTGAAGAGCGTAGCTGACACGCGAGTACCTACCTACGATGGAGTTGCTGACCCCACTGTTCTCGAGAGATACATTGTTGAGCACGAGAAGGCGTTTGATGCCATACATGTGCCTGCTGAGCACCGAGTTGATATAGCAGCCTTTCACCTGAAGGACGCTGCCAGCACGTGGTGGAGGTCCGTGAAGGCACATTACTTGCTATAGAGGGTTTTGGGTGGACTGGTTTCGTGGAATTATTGAGAGAGAAATACTATCCTGCTCACTGAAGCAGAGGAAGAGGGAGGAGTTTGAGGCCCTGAGGCAGGGTAATATGACAGTAGATCAGTACTATGCCTTGTTTATTGGGCTCTTGGACTTCGTCCCAGGAGTTGTTTACTCTGATGCTGTGAAAGTAGAGAAGTTTAGAGGCGGGTTGAGATATGCTATTAAGGCCGCCATGGGTGCTACCTTGTACCCTACGGTTCAGGTAAAACTAATTGACAGTTTGTACCTTGTAACTTAGTTGATTCATTACCAGTTCGGGGAACTCATTGATACATTGCAGGAGTGTTATGACGCCGCTTCTCGGACTGAGATGATGGTGAACAGCCGGGAGGACGGCCAGGGGCAGAAGCGTAAGGCCCCAGAGAAAGAGGCAGAGACTGAGGCTGGAGGCGGAGGCAGTAAGGGTTGGAAGTAAGAACCACCTTAAGTTATTTAACCCATTTAAATTACTTACTTACTGCCTGCTTTTATACCTGCTATTCCTGGCACTTTGACGAACACAGGAAGAAGAAGTTCTCCTGGAGGGAGAAGAAGGAGCAGGCCAGCCAAAAGGGTAAAGACAAGGTCCCGTTGCTGACCGGGCCTACCTACGATGTGCAGCCTCTTAGATCTGTACCCCCTAAGGGTAAGCGATCTAACCTTGTGAATAAATTGAGTATTACACTACCTACCATTACCATCCTTGTACTAACCTGAGTGGACATGATAATAGGTTCTGCACCCCAGCGCCACTTTCACTGCAAGCGCTGTGGTAAAGACCACCCGGGTGTCGACTGCACCGGGCAAGCGGTGGACTGCCACCACTGTGGAAGAAGGGCCACAGGTCGTACGAGTGCTTCAATAATCCTGATAGCCGAGCGTACCGCCCACCGAAGGGGACTCAGGGCGCACCTACTGGAGGAGGTGGAGCCCGAGGTGGCCAGAGGGGGCCGGCGCCCCAAGCCCAAGAGGGCAGCAGCAGCAGCAGCCGCAGAGCAGAACCAGGGCCAGAGGAACCCGCCGGGCAACCGTATGCTGAATGCAGCGGGAGCTTCAGGCGCTGGCACTAGTACCCAGCGCGGTGAAGGTTAGCATTTGAAACCTTAACCATTGTATGAAAGCATGACTAAGTGTTAAACTTTACCTTAGCATGAATGTGTGTTTAAGTTACCGCTTTAGATAAACAACTTACCTAGGAAACCTTTTACCTCTTAGGAGACTTCGATATCTGCTATCCCACACTTACAAGACAGAGATCACCTAGACCCGTGGAAGAAAGACGGAGTACCCTAGTGAGTTGTGTCATGTAGTCAGACCGGGCATGATACTTCTCAGAGAGTTCCTAACCCTAGATGAGCAAATCACCATAGTGAATGAGTGTAGAGCTTTGGGTAAGGGCATAGGAGGTTTTTATACCCCTGTATTTACTAGTGGTTCTAGAATGAAACTGCACATGATGTGCTTAGGAAAGATTGGGATCCACAAGCTAGGGTTTATCGAGAGGTGAGGATGGTAGGTGACATACTATACCTAGGATACCTGAGAGTTTCCTTACCTTGGTGAGAAACGCAATGGATATTGCTCAAGACTGTGAGACTTATCCATTACCCGACATGACACCTGACGTTTGCATCATCAATTACTATGAACAGGGAGGGAAGCTTGGAATGCACCAGGACCGTGATGAGACGACCGAGTCCATCACCAGAGGTACCAGTTGTATCTTTTTCCATCGGCGATGATGCTGAGTTTATTTATGGAGACCAGAAGAGGATGGATCTAGCAAGCAAGATCATCCTCAAGTCTGGGGATGTGTTGATTTGGTGGAGAGTCGAGGCTTGTATATCATGGTATTAAGAGCATTAAGCTCAATACCGCACCACCAGCTCTAGTGAATGATACCCACATCCGACCTGGCCGTTTAAATTTACTTTCGACAGTATTGATGTAATAGCAGTAGCTAAGTGTGTAACCTTGTAAAATACAGTTGGATGAATGAAATAAGAGTTTCCTACTTTCAAGTGTTTGTGTTCAGTTTTGTTGATACCGATAATTCATAACTTCAGGCTATAGTAATGAAAGGAGGGTACCATCTGCATCCTAGACATGGCGCAAGCCAAGGAGTCTGGTAATGTCATCACAGGTATGACAGTTACAAACAACAGTGAATTAGTGATTTATTGGGACTCGATGCTAATACGAGAGATAATCTCAGGTACCTTTCCTATTGATGGATTAGTGCTTCCGTATTGTTCGACTCAGCTTCGCATTCTTTCATTTCCTCGACGTTTGCTAAGAAGCTGGGGGCCACCCCCGAACAGCTTTCAGACTTTTCAGTCACCCTTCCTTCGAAGGAGAAAGTAGGTTGCACTAGACAGTATACAGGGTTAGAGATCAGCATTATGACTGAGACCTTCCCATTGATGATCGAGTTCAGAAACTTGGGTTTTGACATCATAGTGGGCATGGATTGGCTACAGAAGCATAGGGGCCGCCTTCATTGTGCAGAGCATCGACTACTTTGAAGGGGCCGAGCGGCAAGACAGTGTCATACCGCAGTGTGAGGAGAGAGCCGACTGTCAAGATCGTGTCAGCATTGTCCCTATGAAGGATGTTAGGAAGGGCCGACAAGCCTTCCTCTGTTATGTACAGGACACGAGACAGCGACGTGACGGACGTAGACATTCCAGTCGTGGTAGATTTTCCCGACTTATTTCCTGATGAGCTGCCAGGCATGCCGCCTGTGCGCGAGGTTGAGTTCGCCGTCGACTTGTTGCCAGGTACGGGCCCCATTGCTAAGGCACCCTACCGTATGGCACCGGCTGAGATGAGGGAGCTGAAGCTACAGCTGGAGGACCTCCTCGACAAGGGATTCATTCGACCTAGTGTTTCTCCTTGGGGTGCTCCAGCTGTTCGTCAAGAAAAAGGACGGCAGTATGCGACTCTGCATCGACTACCGCGAGCTTAATGCGGTTACAGTCAAGAACAAGTACCCATTACCACGGATAGATGATTTGTTTGATCAGCTGAGAGGAGCCAGTGTGTTCTCGAAGATAGACCTCAG
Source organism: Limonium bicolor (assembly GCA_023374045.1). Lineage (NCBI taxonomy): Eukaryota > Viridiplantae > Streptophyta > Magnoliopsida > Caryophyllales > Plumbaginaceae > Limonium > Limonium bicolor. The sequence continues at coordinate 241,730,992 of CM041777.1, forward strand.
ATCTGGCTACCATCAGATTAGGATTGCAGAGGGTGACATTGAGAAGACAGCTTTCAGGACACGGTATGGACACTAGAGTTCACCGTTATGCCATTCGGACTGACGAATGCGCCAGCCATATTCATGGACTTGATGAACCGACTTTTTAGAGAGCATCTTGATAGTTCAGTTGTAGTCTTCATCGACGATATTCTGATCTATTCAAAAACCAAGGAAGATCATGAGTTCCATTTGAGACAGGTGTTGAATATTATGAGAGTGAACCAACTGTATGCCAAACTCTCTAAGTGTGAGTTTGGTTGACAGCGTGTCATTTCTAGGACACATTATATCAGCTAGCGGCATATCTGTAGATCCTGCTAAGATTGAGGCAGTGAAGAGTTGGCCAAGGCCGAAGACAGTCACAGACGTCCGTAGCTTCTGGGTTTGGCAGGGTATTATCGAAGATTTGTGAAGGACTTCTCCAAGGAAGCCAAACCATGACTAATCTAATGAAGAAGGAATCCCAGTTCTTATGGTCTGCAGAGTGTGAGCAGTCCTTTCAGACGCTGAAGGATCTCCTGACATCAGCGCCCGTTCTTACTATCCCTGAGGGCACTGATGGGTTCGAGGTATACTGTGATGCCTCTGGAACCGGTCTAGGCTGTGTGCTTATGCAGCACGGGAAGGTAGTTGCTTACGCATCCCGACAGCTGAAGAAGCATGAGGTGAATTACCCCACACATGACCTTGAGTTAGGCGCAGTAGTCTTCGCTTTGAAGATCTGGCGACATTATTTGTATGGTGTGACAGTCACTATCTACTCTGATCACAAGAGTCTACAGCATCTCTCTCAGAAGGAGCTGAACATGCGACAGAGAAGATGGGTCGAGTTCTTGAAGGACTACGATATAGACCTGAGGTACAAAGAGGGCAAGGCGAATGTGTAGCTGATGCCCTGAGCCGCAGAGCTCATTCATTGTTCACTTATTAGCAAACAGCAGTATTGATGAGATACGAGCTGCACAGGAGAGTGATCACTATATGCAGAGTATCAGGCAGAAAATGATAGATGGTTGTTTTGAGAGACTGAAATATGACTTCGAACTGTGCGATGATGGCATGATTCGACTGAATGGCCGTTTGTGTATTCCGGAGTCGTCTCCTGATCTGAAGGAGAAGATACTCCAGGAGGCTCATTGCTCGTCCTTATCCGTCCACCCTGGTTCGTCGAAGATGTATAAATTTGAAGGTTCATTTCTGGTGGAGCGGGATGAAGAAGGATGTAGCTGAGTACGTGGCTAGATGCTTGACCTGTCAGAAGGTTAAGTTTGAGCATAGGAGACCCGGAGGTTTAGTGCAGTCTATGCCTATTCCTTGTTGGAAGTTCGAGGACATTTCGATGGATTTCGTTGTCGGTCTCCCACCGGCTAAGGGAGGACTGAACACGATTTGGGTCATTGTGGACCGTCTGACGAAGGTGGCAAAATTTGTGGCTATGAAGGATACCTGGAAGGTCCCGAAGTTAGCGGACTTGTTCCAGAAGGAGGTGATCCGGCACCATGGTGTGCCAAAGACTATTGTTTCTGATAGGGACCCTCGATTTTTGTCTAGATTCTGGGGACAGGTTCAGGAAGCCTTGGGTACGAAGCTGAAGCTTAGTACGGCGTTCCATCCACAGACCGACGGTCAGAGTGAGAGGACCATCCAGACACTGGAGGACATGCTGAGAGCATGTGCCTTAGACTTTCAGGGGAGCTGGTTAGAGCGTCTACACTTGATAGAGTTCGCCTACAACAACAGCTACCACTCCTCGATACAGATGCCACCATTTCAGGCACTTTATGGTAGGCCGTGTAGGACTCCTTTATGCTGGGATGAGGCCAGCGAGACTACGCTTCTAGGACCAGAGTACCTAGAGCAGATAAGGAGGATGTCCTACAGATTCGCAAGAATATGAGAGCAGCTCAGGACCGGCAGAAAGCAAATGCAGACACCAAGAGGAGGGACATTGAGTTCACTACCGACGACATGGTATTCCTCAGAGTGTCACCCATGAAGGGAATATTCCGGTTTGGGAAGAAGGGCAAGTTGAGCCCAAAGTATGTTTGACCTTATGCGATTAGGTAGCGAGCCCCGTTAGCCTACAGACTGGATTTACCAGCAGAGCTCGGGAGGGTGCACGACGTCTTTCACGTTTCACAGTTGAAGAGGTATGTACCCCACCCATCGCACGTTTTGCAGCCAGAGACTTTAGAGTTGGACCCCGCTCTACGATATGAGGAAGTACCACTCCGCATTCTCGATACGAAGACGAGGCAGACTAGGAACAAGACCGTTAGCATGGTCAAGGTTCTCTGGTCGAACCATGAGTAGAGGAGGCTACATGGGAGTTAGAGGACTCCATGAGAGCGAAGTACCCAGCACTCTTCGAGTAGTAGCTGTGTTACTTATACGGGTTCGTGGTCAAACCCTTTTTAAGGGGGGTAGACACCACTTGGCTTGCGCACATGTTGTGCATTAGGTCTTGTTTTTGTGTTGTTTTGTTGGTATGCTGCGTCATACTGTTGGTTGAATGATTGTATGTATGATACATTGTATGTATGTGCCTTAGTGCACCTGGTTGAATATATATAGTACCGCTGAGTACTTTTGGTTGATGAGTTGGATGTGCACCTGTGATATGAATGAGTTATACCATAAGTCTGGCTATTTGATATATACTGTATGTATAGACTAGGTTTGAACCTAGTGGGAGTTACTCCCTAGCAATGGACTGTTTGGGTACTTAGTGGAACTTGATTCCTTAGGTGAACTGTAGAGGATTAAGGACTTCGGGACGAAGCCTTTTTAAGGGGGGTAGACTGAAATACCCCTAACCTTTAAAATATATTAAATGATCTATTAATGATCTAAGATGATTATTAAACATCTAAATATTATTGGGGAACAATCTAAAGATCTCAACAAGGCAAAACACGCCTTAAGATCGGTAAAGCCAAAAATGTGCTTTAAGACACCATAAGATTGTATGACCTCAAATAGATCCAAAGTGGATTCCTAAGTATTATAATGATAAGTAAGGAACACAAAACCGTTCTCAAGGAGAACTAAGCTCAGGAACACCCTGTGACACAAAAATGTGCGCTAAAACTCCTTAAAGCACGTTTTTGTGAGATTGCCTTTTAAATTGATTTTTAATGGGCTTAAAAATTATAATTATCCTTAAATATGATATTTTATCATATTATATCATATTAGGAATTTAATTCCAAATTTTACAGATTTTTACAAATTTAATATTAAAATATTAATAAAACCCCGAAGTGGGGCCCATGAGTCAAATGACCAAGTATGGTCAATGGGCAATAATGACCCATTTCCCCATGGAAATCCAGCAATAAGAGAGGAGGAGCATAAGTCATTGATTGACAAATAATGCTACCTAATACATGACTTTTTCAAAATAAAGTTACTTTTTACATTATTACCAATCATTCCCTCCTTCCTCCTTCCTTCCTTGTCCGATCTTCACCATCCCAGCCGAGTTCCCCCTTCCTCTCAAGCTCTCCAAGTGTTTCTTGAGCATGGAAGGCAAGCCTAGCTCCTAAGCTCCTAATGTAAGTGTTTTAATGTCATTTTTAGCTCTTTTTCTTCATCCTCTTCACCACCAACACCTAAATTTCGTGGCTCATCTATTCCTATGGCTTATTCTCAGTGTTCTAAGGTTAGAACAAGAGCTAAACTCGGTTGAGACCAGTAGAGGGACCAAGGTTGTTCAAATCTACATTTTAAGGTAAAAATGTGCTTTAAGCTCATAACTTTTGATTCCCTTCGAGTTTGGCTGTGAAACTTTGGTCATAGCTCATCCCTTCTCCTTTTCATGTAGATCTGTTGGTCCATTTGGAGCAAGGGTGACCGAGATCCAAGAGAAATACTCTCTTTTAAGGCATTTTTCCAAGGTAAAACCTAATAACAAGGTAGTTTTCGAGATCTAACTATTTCCTATGTTAATATGGTAGATCTAACACCTTGTGGTGTGTTTGGTTCAGGTCGAAAATACCTAGAACTTCCCTTGCATTTTTAAGGTATTTTTGCCTTAAATCTTACATTAATTATTCCTTATGGTTAAGCTCAAGCTTGGAGTGTAACCATATCTTGTTTTTGTATTAAACATGTCTAAATCATGTGGTGATTTTCCTACAAGTGACCGAGCCTATACAAGGATAAATCAAGGTATAAACACCTTAAACTTATGATTTTTGTAATCTTTAAGTATATATATATATATGGCCGAGAGTGAATACACATATAGGTCATATTGACCTAAAAATGTAAAAAAAATGGCTAAATAAATTAAGCTAGTCATTTAAGGATTTAATTAACATAATGGTCAAATTATGACATTATGTGGAAAAATAATTAAACCTAGTGGCCGAATATATATGCTATATTTTGAGACATTTATTGTGTAATTTATTTTGCAAGTCAAGGTTGTAATAAGGCCATGTCATTAGGCCATTTTAATTTAAGTTTATAAGCTTATTTAGTTTTATTTATGCTTATAATTAAAATTGGGGCCAATTCGTAATTAAGGAATTAGAAAGCCGTGGGTAATTTAGAGCAATTTAGGGTTTTTAAATGAATTTAATAAAAATTATAACATTTTATAAAGTTTTGGGTCAAAATTGTAAAAATAAAAGTATAGGCTTATTAGTGTAATTACCGAAAATTGGTTCCCATTTGGTATTAGATCAAAGTTGACTATATAGGAGACTTTGACCAAGTTTAGAAAATTTAAGAAATTAAAATACTACCTTATAATAAGATACTTATTAAATTGTAAAAGATTTATAAGGTTTGGGGTGGTAATGTAATTACCGAAACTTAAGGGTGCTAAATGGAGTTTAGTAAAGTCCTTAAGTTATTAGAAATTTTTAGAAGTTTATTTGGTTAAATTTGGAGTTCATATGAATGTACAAGTATAATATAGGTATTTTATACATTGTTACAAATGGTAATATGAAAACCGAGATTTAAGGAAGAATAAGGTTAGGAATATTTATAACCTTTGGTATAGTTTGGTATTTTTGGAATTATATAAGGTTTTATAAGATATGTATAATATATAGTTTTAATGATATTAGAAAACTATATGTTATAAGGAAATTGTGATTTATAGAAGTTTAGTGGTTATTGAAAACCGAAAATAAGGGGTTATTTGGTATTTTAAAACAAAATATACTATAGGTTGTATATTGTTTTAATGACTTAAATGTCATAAGATATGTTATATAATATGTAACATTATATTAATTAAGGGTGGATTTTAAATATTTAAGACATAGGTGCTGTTCGAAAATAATAACATTTTTAATGGAATTATAATATGGTTTTAATGTTATAGAGTTATAACATTTATAATGAGATATTCATTAAAAAATGAATATAGATTATAAGATTACCATATAATAAATTCCATAACACACATATAAATAAATATATGTAAGTGTAGAAAATGTGATTGGTTCAATAATTATAATTATCATAATTAAAATGATAATAGATAAGGAGAAAAGAATTATAAACATTAGATATGGAAATTCTAAAGTTAGAGTATTCATGGATAATAAGGATTCTAAATTAAGAGTATAGTTTACAGATGAATTATACCACATGAAATATAAAAAAAAGAGACAAACCTTAGAAAAATAAATACTAAGGTAAGATGCATAGTGCATGACAAAGGATCACACACAATAATGAAACAAACTGTGATGTACAAACAAACATTAAGTTACATGCGATAACAAGTTTAACAACAACTATACTAATATACAAACAAGACTACGCATGTAAATAACACCTTTTCCCAATCTCGAGTTAAACCTAAAACCCGACAACATTGATAGTTAATAACGGGGGGTTAACCGGGAGGTGTTAGTGACGGTACGGGGTACCGTAGAATTGTTTGTTATACGTATGCTAATCAGTAGCATATGTATGTTAGATTGTTAGAGACTACACAAGGAGCATAGGATCTTGCTGATTCATACTCCACCGTAATACATCGGGTGAACGGTATGTTGTTATGTGTCTCTGATTGTCTCTGAGGGCTTCCTCAGTTCAGACTTCTGTGTGATCTGTGATAAGATTGTTTGTCTGAATGTGATAATTAATATGCATGAATTGTATTTATAGCTGCTTATTATTTACTGTTGTTGAGTTAACAGTATTGGTTCGTATATAGAACCTATATATAAAACGAACTAGCGGCTATGGTGCTATCTTATATGAAAAATAAGGAACGTCAGAAAAAACGTTGTAGCACTAGGATAATAATACATATATATTATCCAAGACTTTCATACGGAGCATTGGCCTTTCTATACGCCGCTCTCGTATCTAACACTGGATCCCGAGTTTACAGACTCCGGATTGGACTAATGACCTTGTCTGCTTGTTAGAAAATTTGGTAATGCGATGCGATGGAAATATAATTATAAAGATGGAAGTAAAGCCAAGAGGATGTGGCTCTTGGTGCGCGCTGTGATCACAAAAACGATACCAGGATGTCCGCGTACGGGTCCGTAAGTATCAAGAAAATTTCCCGTGAGCTAGAATGGCTCGTTGGTCGGAGACTCTACCGTTGGAGTGGCTACTGCCGTGGGTGACCCGCCATAATATATGGGTAACTAGAGACGTGTCGTTTTAATGAGACATTGTCACCAGGTATAACTGAACAAATAATACATTGAGAATTATACAGTGGCGAACAATATTGGTTTACACCATGGACGAGAATTAATAATTGTTCACTCTCGTTGTTTCGCTTGGTTGTTCATTGGTTATACTTGTGGTTATTATGTGTTGATGGTTGTGTTATTGTATGGATTACTGTTATTTTACAGTTTAATATTAAAACGGTATTGCATGTAATGAACCTCATGCTCTCGACCAAATAATTGAGGGGTCTTTGGGGGCATGACGGGGCATGTGATGACATACTCAGCAGGGGCTGATTCCATACCACAAACCATCTTTATTTCAGGTGATTAGCTGGTGGGTCGCAGCGAGACGTGACCATGTTGTATACTGTTGGTTTAGACTTGGTACGGTGTGATACTCAGGTTGTTTGGACTCGGGTTGTTTAACCGAGGTGTATTTGGTTTAGATGCTCACGGTCTGTAATAATTGTTGTTGTTAGATTTGTTTTAAATTGTTTAAGTACTGCTATCTATCTCTTGTGGTCACTGCGGGAATACGTTTCGCAAGTTGATTATCAGGTAAATCGTTATCACCCGTATGGGCGTGTGATAACAGTGACACCATTAGGGCGATAGTTTATATTTACCGCTGCGAGATATTATTGTGCGCGACTTTATAGGATTACTTAGGAACCGGTTTAGGGGTGTTACAAAAGTGGTATCAGAGCGGAGTACCGCTCTGATTACAAGAGATAGTAGTTTAAGTACCGTGAGCCTAGGTTATTACACACCAGTACCAAGAGATAGTTGTGAATGATTTGAGTTAAGTTATGGTAGGAAAGTACGTATTTATACCAAGAGCTGACTTGGTTCTGAATTCTCAGATGTCTTCCGGAAGACGATCAGCTGGCAGAGGCAGAGGAGGTGGTGGAAGAGGCGGCGGGCCTGGAGGAGGACCTCCGGAGGCCCCACCCGTGGGCGTGGCTGAGACGGTAGCCCCGTCTTCGCTCAGCTAGCCCAGTTGGGAGGTATCCATATAGGAGCACCACCTGCACCACCACCGGTAGTCCCACCCGTACCCGCACCTAGAGAGCCGAATTGGCTGAAGAGCGTAGCTGACACGCGAGTACCTACCTACGATGGAGTTGCTGACCCCACTGTTCTCGAGAGATACATTGTTGAGCACGAGAAGGCGTTTGATGCCATACATGTGCCTGCTGAGCACCGAGTTGATATAGCAGCCTTTCACCTGAAGGACGCTGCCAGCACGTGGTGGAGGTCCGTGAAGGCACATTATCGCTATAGAGGGTTTTGGGTGGACTGGTTTCGTGGAATATTGAGAGAGAAGTACTATCCTGCTCACTGAAGCAGAGGAAGAGGGAGGAGTTTGAGGCCCTGAGAGGGTAATATGACAGTAGATCAGTACTATGCCTTGTTTATTGGGCTCTTGGACTTCGTCCCAGGAGTTGTTTACTCTGATGCTGTGAAAGTAGAGAAGTTTAGAGGCGGGTTGAGATATGCTATTAAGGCCGCCATGGGTGCTACCTTGTACCCTACGGTTCAGGTAAAACTAATTGACAGTTTGTACCTTAACTTAGTTGATTCATTACCAGTTCGGGGAACTCATTGATACATTGCAGGAGTGTTATGACGCCGCTTCTCGGACTGAGATGATGGTGAACAGCCGGGAGGACGGCCAGGGGCAGAAGCGTAAGGCCCCAGAGAAAGAGGCAGAGACTGAGGCTGGAGGCGGAGGCAGTAAGGGTTGGAAGTAAGAACCACCTTAAGTTATTTAATCCATTTAAATTACTTACTTACTGCCTGCTTTTATACCTGCTATCCTGACACTTTGACGATCACAGGAAGAAGAAGTTCTCCTGGAGGGAGAAGAAGAAGGAGCAGGCCAGCCAAAAGGGTAAAGACAAGGTCCCGTTGCTGACCGGGCCTACCTACGATGTGCAGCCTCTTAGATCTGTACCCCCTAAGGGTAAGCGATCTAACCTTGTGAATAAATTGAGTATTACACTACCATTACCATCCTTGTACTAACCTGAGTGTGACATGATAATAGGTTCTGCACCCCAGCGCCACTTTCACTGCAAGCGCTGTGGTAAAGACCACCCGGGTGTCGACTGCACCGGGCAAGCGGTGGACTGCCACCACTGTGGGAAGAAGGGCCACAGGTCGTACGAGTGCTTCAATAATCCTGATAGCCGAGCGTACCGCCCACCGAAGGGGACTCAGGGCGCACCTACTGGAGGAGGTGGAGCCCGAGGTGGCCAGAGGGGGCCGGCGCCCCAAGCCCAGAGAGGGCAGCAGCAGCAGCAGCCGCAGCAGCAGAACCAGGGCCAGAGGAACCCGCCGGGCAACCGTATGCTGAATGCAGCGGGAGCTTCAGGCGCTGGCACTAGTACCCAGCGCGGTGAAGGTTAGCATCTGAAACCTTAACCATTGTATGAAAGCATGACTAAGTTACACGCTTTACCTTAGCATGAATGTGTGTTTAAGTTACCGCTTTAGATACAACTTACCTAGGAAACCTTTTACCTCTTAGGAGACTTCGATATCTGCTATCCCACTTACAAGACAGAGATCACCTAGACCCGTGGAAGAAAGACGAGTACCCTAGTGAGTTGTGTCATGTAGTCAGACCGGGCATGATACTTCTCAGAGAGTTCCTAACCCTAGATGAGCAAATCACCATAGTGAATGAGTGTAGAGCTTTGGGTAAGGGCATAGGAGGTTTTTATACCCCTGTATTTACTAGTGGTTCTAGAATGAAACTGCACATGATGTGCTTAGGAAAAGATTGGGATCCACAAGCTAGGGTTTATCGAGAGGTGAGGATGGTAGGTGACATACTATACCTAGGATACCTGAGAGTTTCCTTACCTTGGTGAGAAACGCAATGGATATTGCTCAAGACTGTGAGACTTTCCATTACCCGACATGACACCTGACGTTTGCATCATCAATACTATGAACAGGGAGGGAAGCTTGGAATGCACCAGGACCGTGATGAGACGACCGAGTCCATCACCAGAGGATACCAGTTGTATCTTTTCCATCGGCGATGATGCTGAGTTTATTTATGGAGACCAGAAGAGGATGGATCTAGCAAGCAAGATCATCCTCAAGTCTGGGGATGTGTTGTATTTGGTGGAGAGTCGAGGCTTGTATATCATGGTATTAAGAGCATTAAGCTCAATACCGCACCACCAGCTCTAGTGAATGATACCCACATCCGACCTGGCCGTTTAAATTTAACTTTTCGACAGTATTGATGTAATAGCAGTAGCTAAGTGTGTAACCTTGTAAAATACAGTTGGATGAATGAAATAAGAGTTTCCTACTTTCAAGTGTTTGTGTTCAGTTTTGTTGATACCGATAATTCATAACTTCAGGCTATAGTAATGGAAAGGAGGGTACCATCTGCATCCTAGACATGGCGCAAGCCAAGGAGTCCGGTAATGTCATCACAGGTATGACAGTTACAAACAACAGTGAATTAGTGATTTATTGGGACTCGATGCTAATACGAGAGATAATCTCAGGTACCTTTCCTATTGATGGCATTAGTGCTTCCGTATTGTTCGACTCAGGAGCTTCGCATTCTTTCATTTCCTCGACGTTTGCTAAGAAGCTGGGGGCCACCCCCGAACAGCTTTCAGACTTTTCAGTCACCCTTCCTTCGAAGGAGAAAGTAGGTTGCACTAGACAGTATACAGGGTTAGAGATCAGCATTATGACTGAGACCTTTCCCATTGATGATCGAGTTCAGAAACTTGGGTTTTGACATCATAGTGGGCATGGATTGGCTACAGAAGCATAGGGGCCGCCTTCATTGTGCAGAGCACCGACTACTTCTGAAGGGGCCGAGTGGCAAGACAGTGTCATACCGCAGTGTGAGGAGAGAGCCGACTGTCAAGATCGTGTCAGCATTGTCCCTGATGAAGGATGTTAGGAAGGGCCGACAAGCCTTCCTCTGTTATGTACAGGACACGAGACAGAGCGACGTGACGGACGTAGACATTCCAGTCGTGGTAGATTTTCCCGACTTATTTCCTGATGAGCTGCCAGGCATGCCGCCTGTGCGCGAGGTTGAGTTCGCCGTCGACTTGTTGCCAGGTACGGGCCCCATTGCTAAGGCACCCTACCGTATGGCACCGGCTGAGATGAGGGAGCTGAAGCTACAGCTGGAGGACCTCCTCGACAAGGGATTCATTCGACCTAGTGTTTCTCCTTGGGGTGCTCCAGTGCTGTTCGTCAAGAAAAAGGACGGCAGTATGCGACTCTGCATCGACTACCGCGAGCTTAATGCGGTTACAGTCAAGAACAAGTACCCATTACCACGGATAGATGATTTGTTTGATCAGCTGAGAGGAGCCAGTGTGTTCTCAAAGATAGACCTCAGATCTGGCTACCATCAGATTAGAATTGCAGAGGGTGACATTGAGAAGACAGCTTTCAGGACACGGTATGGACACTACGAGTTCACCGTTATGCCATTCGGACTGACGAATGCGCCAGCCATATTCATGGACTTGATGAACCGACTTTTTAGAGAGCATCTTGATAGTTCAGTTGTAGTCTTCATCGACGATATTCTGATCTATTCAAAAACCAAGGAAGATCATGAGTTCCATTTGAGACAGGTGTTGAATATTATGAGAGTGAACCAACTGTATGCCAAACTCTCTAAGTGTGAGTTTGGTTGGACAGCGTGTCATTTCTAGGACACATTATATCAGCGGCATATCTGTAGATCCTGCTAAGATTGAGGCAGTGAGAGTTGGCCAAGGCCGAAGACAGTCACAGACGTCCGTAGCTTTCTGGGTTTGGCAGGGTATATCGAAGATTCGTGAAGGACTTCCTCCAAGAGGCCAAACCGATGACTAATCTAATGAAGAAGGAATCCCAGTTCTTATGATCTGCAGAGTGTGAGCCGTCCTTCAGACGCTGAAGGATATCCTGACTCAGCGCCCGTTCTTACTATCCCTGAGGGCACTGATGGGTTCGAGGTATACTGTGATGCCTCCGGAACCGGTCTAGGCTGTGTGCTTATGCAGCACGGGAAGGTAGTTTCGACGCATCCCGCAGCTGAAGAAGCATGAGGTGAATTACCCACACATGACCTTGAGTTAGGCGCAGTAGTCTTCGCTTTGAAGATCTGGCGACATTATTTGTATGTGTGACAGTCACTATCTACTCTGATCACAAGAGTTTCAGCACCTCTTCTCTCAGAAGGAGCTGAACATGCGACAGAGAAGATGGGTCGAGTTCTTGAAGGACTACGATTAGACCTGAGTACAAAGAGGGCAAGGCGAATGTAGTAGCTGATGCCCTGAGCCGCAGAGCTCATTCATTGTCACGTTATTAGCAAACAGCATAGATTGACGAGATACGAGCTGCACAGGAGAGTGATCACATATGCAGAGTATCAGGCAGAAAATGAGATGGTTTTTTGAGAGACTGAAATATGACTTCGACCTGTGCGACGATGGCATGATTCGACTGAAGGGCCGTTTGTGTTTCCGGAGTCGTCTCCTGATCTGAAGGAGAAGATACTCCAGGAGGCTCATTGCTCGTCCTTATCCGTCCACCCTGGTTCTTCGAAGATGTATAAAGATTTGAAAGTTCATTTCTGGTGGAGCGGGATGAAGAAGGATGTAGCTGAGTACGTGGCTAGATGCTTGACCTGTCAGAAGGTTAAGTTCGAGCATAGGAGACCCGGAGGTTTAGTGCAGTCTATGCCTATCCCTTGCTGGAAGTTCGAGGACATCTCGATGGACTTCGTTGTCGGTCTCCCACCGGCTAAGGGAGGACTGAACACGATTTGGGTCATTGTGGACCGTCTGACGAAGGTGGCAAAATTTGTGGCTATGAAGGATACCTGGAAGGTCCCGAAGTTAGCGGACTTGTTCCAGAAGGAGGTGATCCGGCACCATGGTGTGCCAAAGACTATTGTTTCTGATAGGGACCCTCGATTTTTGTCTAGATTCTGGGGACAGGTTCAGGAAGCCTTGGGTACGAAGCTGAAGCTTAGTACGGCGTTCCATCCACAGACCGACGGTCAGAGTGAGAGGACCATCCAGACACTGGAGGACATGCTGAGAGCATGTGCCTTAGACTTTCAGGGGAGCTGGTTAGAGCGTCTACACTTGATAGAGTTCGCCTACAAAACAGCTACCACTCCTCGATACAGATGCCACCATTTCAGCACTTTATGGTAGGCCGTGTAGGACTTCTTTATGCTGGATGAGGCCAGCGAGACTACGCTTCTAGGACCAGAGTACCTAGAGCAGATAAAGGAGGATTCCTACAGATTCGCAAGAATATGAGAGCAGCTCAGGACCGGCAGAAAGCAATGCAGACACCAAGAGGAGGACATTGAGTTCACTACCGACGACATGGTATTCCTCAAAGTGTCACCCATGAAGGGAATATTCCGGTTTGGGAAGAAGGGCAAGTTGAGCCCAAAGTATGTTGGACCTTATGCGATTAGGGAGCGAGTGGGCCCGTTAGCCTACAGACTGGATTACCAGCAGAGCTCGGGATGCACGACGTCTTTCACGTTTCACAGTTGAAGAGGTATGTACCCCACCCATCGCACGTTTTGCAGCCAGAGACTTTAGAGTTGGACCCCGCTCTACGATATGAGGAAGTACCACTCCGCATTCTCGATACGAAGACGAGGCAGACTAGGAACAAGACCGTTAGCATGGTCAAGGTTCTCTGGTCGAACCATGAAGTAGAGGAGGCTACATGGGAGTTAGAGGACTCCATGAGAGCGAAGTACCCAGCACTCTTCGAGTAGTATCTGTGTTACTTATACGGGTTCGTGGTCAAACCCTTTTTAAGGGGGGTAGACACCACTTGGCTTGCGCACATGTTGTGCATTAGGTCTTGTTTTTGTGTTGTGTTTTGTTGGTATGCTGCGTCATACTTGTTGGTTGAATGATTGTATGTATGATACATTGTATGTATGTGCCTTAGTGCACCTGGTTGAATATATATAGTACCGCTGAGTACTTTTGGTTGATGAGTTGGATGTGCACCTGTGATATGAATGAGTTATACCATAAGTCTGGCTATTTGATATATACTGTATGTATAGACTAGGTTTGAACCTAGTGGGAGTTACTCCCTAGCAATGGACTGTTTGGTTACTTAGTGGAACTTGATTCCTTAGGTGAACTGTAGAGGATTAAGGACTTCGGGACGAAGCCTTTTTAAGGGGGTAGACTGAAATACCCCTAACCTTTAAAATTAATTAAATGATCTATTAATGATCTAAGATGATTATTAAACATCTAAATATTATTGGGGAACAATCTAGAAGATCTCAACAAGGCAAAACACGTCTTAAGATCGGTAAAGCCAAAAATGTGCTTTAAGACACCATAAAGATTGTATGACCTCAAATAAGATCCAAAGTGGATTCCTAAGTATTATAATGAAGTAAGGAACACAACAAAACCGTTCTCAAGGAGAACTAAGCTCAGAACACCCTGTGACACCAAAATGTGCGCTAAAACTCCTTAAAGCACGTTTTTGTGAGATTGCCTTTTAAATTGATTTTTAATGGGCTTAAAAATTATAATTATCCTTAAATATGATATTTTATCATATTATATCATATTAGGAATTTAATTCCAAATTTTACAGATTTTTACAAATTTAATATTAAAATATTTATAAAACCCCGAAGTGGGGCCCGCATGAGTCAAAATGACCAAGTATGGTCAATGGGCAGTAAATGACCCATTTACCCCCATGGAAATCGGCAGCAATAAGAGAGGAGGGAGCATAAGTCATTGATTGACAAATAATGCTACCTAATACATGACTTTTTCAAAATAAAGTTACTTTTTACATTATTACCAATCATTCCCTCCTTCCTTGTCCGATCTTCACCATCCCAGCCGAGTTCCCCCTTCCTCTCAAGCTCTCCAAGTGTGTTCTTGAGCATGGAAGGCAAGCCTAGCTTCTAAGCTCCTAATGTAAGTGTTTTAATGTCATTTTTAGCTCTTTTTCTTCACCTCTTCACCACCAACACCTAAATTTCATGGCTCATCTATTCCTATGGCTTATTCTCAGTGTTCTAAGGTTCGAACAAGAGCTAAACTCGGTTGAGACTAGTAGAGGGACCAAGGTTGTTCAAATCTACATTTTAAGGTAAAAATGTGCTTTAAGCTCATAACTTTTTATTCCCTTCGAGTTTGGCTGTGAAACTTTGGTCATAGCCTCATCTCCTTCTCCTTTTCATGTAGAATCTGTTGGCTAGCCATTTGGAGCAAGGGTGACCGAGATCCAAGAGAAATACTCTCTTTTAAGGCATTTTTCCAAGGTAAAACCTAATAACAAGGTAGTATTTCGAGATCTAGCTATTTCCTATGTTAATATGGTAGATGTAACACCTTGTGGTGTGTTTGGTTCAGGTCGAAAATACCTATAACTTCCCTTGCATTTTTATGGTAATTTTTGCCTTAAATCTTACATTAATTATTCCTTATGGTTAAGCTCAAGCTTGGAGTGTAACCATACTTTGTTTTTGTGTATTAAACATGTCTAAATCATGTGGTGATTTTTCCTACAAGTGACCGAGCCTATACAAGGATAAATCAAGGTATAAACACCTTAAACTTATGATTTTTGTAATCTTTAAGTATATATATATATGGCCGAGAGTGAATATACACATATAGGTCATATTGACCTAAAAATGTAAAAAAAATGGCTAAGATAAGTTAAGCTAGTCATTTAAGGGATTTAATTAACATAATGGTCAAATTATGACATTATGTGGAAAAATAATTAAACCTAAGTGAGGCCGAATATATATGCTATATTTTGAGACATTTATTGTGTAATTTATTTTGCAAGTTCAAGGTTGTAATAAGGCCATGTCATTAGGCCATTTTAATTTAAGTTTATAAGCTTATTTAGTTTTATTTATGCTTATAATTAAAATAGAGGCCAATTCATAATTACTAGGAAATTAGAAAGCCGTGGGCATAAATTAGAGCAATTTAGGGTTTTTAAATGAATTTAATAAAAATTATAACATTTTATTAAGTTTTGGGTCAAAATTGTAAAGATAGAAAAGTATAGATACTTATTAGTGATTACCGAAAAATTGGTTCCCATTTGGTATTAGAAGTCAAAGTTGACTATATAGGAGACTTTGACCAAGTTTAGAAAATTTAAGAAATTAAAATACTACCTTATAATAAGATACTTATTAAATTGTAAAAGATTTATAAGACTTGGGGTAGTAATGTAAATACCGAAACTTAAGGGTGCTAAATAGAGTTTAGTAAAGTCCTTAAGTTATTAGAAATTTTTAGAAGTTTATTTGGTTAAATTTGGAGTTCATATGAATTGTACAAGTATAATATAAGGTATTTTATAACATTGTTACAAATGGGTAATAAAGGGGTGAAAACCGAGATTTAAAGGAAGAATAAGGTTAGGAATAATATTTATAACCTTTGGGTATAGTTTGGTGATTTTTGGAATTATATATAAGGTTTTATGAAGACATATGTATAATATATAGTCTTAATGATATTAGAAAACTATATGTTATAAGGAGGAGAATTTGTGAATTATAGAAGTTTAGTGGTTGTTTTTGAAAACCGAAAATATAAGGGGTTATTTGGTATTTTACAAACAAAATATGACTATAGGTTGTAATTGTTTTGAATGACTTAAATGTCATAAGATATGTTATATAACAATAGTGTAACATTATATTAATTAAGGGGTGGACTTTGTAAATATTTAAGGACATAGGTGCTGTTCGAAAATAATAACATTTTTAATGGAAGTTATAATATGGTTTTAATGTTATAGGAGTTATAACATTTATAATGTAAGAGATATTCATTAAAAAGAATGAATATAGATTATAAGATTTACCATATAATAAATAAGTTCCATAACACACATATATAAATAAATATATGTAATAGTGTAGAAAATGAGATTGGGTTCAATAATTATAATTATCATAATTAAAATGATAATAGATAAGGAGAAAAGAATTATAAACATTAGATATGGGAATTCCAACGTTAGAAGTATACATGGAATAATAAGGATTCTAAATAGTAAGAGTATAGTTACAGATGAATTATACCACATGAAATATAAAAAAAGAGACAAACCTTAGAAAAATAAATACTAAGGTAAGATGCATAGTGCGTGACAAAGGATTACACACACAATAATGAAACAAACTGTGTGATGCGCAAACAAACATTAAGTTACATGCGATAACAAGTTTAACAACAACTATACTAATATACAAACAAGACTACGCATGTAACATAACACCTTTTCCCAATCTCGAGTTAAACCTAAAACCCGACAACATTGATAGTTAGTAACGGGGGGCTAACCGGGAGGTGTTAGTAACAGTACGGGGTACCGTAGAATTGTATTGTTATACGATATGCTAATCAGTAGCAATATGTAATGTCTAGATTGTTAGAGACTACACAAGGAGCATAGGATCTTGCTGATTCATACTCCACCGTAATACATCGGGGTGAACGGTATGTTGTTATGTGTCTCTGATTGTCTCTGAGGGCTTCCTCAGTTCAGACTTCTGTGTGATCTGTGATAAGATTGTTTGTCTGAATGTGATGATTAATATGCATGAATTATGTATTTATAGCTGCTTATTATTTACTGTTGTTGAGTTAACAGTATTGGTTCGTATATATGAACCTATATATAAAACGAACTAGCGGCTATGGTGCTATCTTATATGAAAAATAAGGAACGTCAGAAAAAAAACGTTGTAGCACTAGGATAATAATACATATATATATTATCCCAGACTTTTATACGGAGCATTGGCCTTTTTATACGCCGCTCTCGTATCTAACACTGGATCCCGAGTTTACAGACTCTGGATTGGACTAATGACCTTAGTCTGCTTTGTTAGTAAAATTTGGTAATGCGATGCGATGGAATAAATAATTGATTAAAGATGGAAAGTAAAGCCAAGAGGATGTGGCTCTTGGTGCGCGCTGTGATCACAAAAACGATACCAGGATGTCCGCGTACGGGTCCGTAAGTATCAAGAAAATTTCCCGTGAGCTAGAATGGCTCGTTGGTCGGAGACTCTACCGTTGGAGTGGCTACTGCCGTGGGTGACCCGCCATAATATATGGGTAACTAGAGACGTGTCGTTTTAATGAGACATTGTCACCAGGTATAACTGAACAAATAATACAGTTGAGAATTATACAGTGGCGAACACTATTGGTTTCTATACCATGGACGAGAATTAATAATTGTTTATCACTCTCGTTGTTTCGCTTGGTTGTTCATTGGTTATACTTGTGGTTATGTTATGCATGTTGATGGTTGTGTGTATTGTATGGATGTTACTATTAATTGTTTACAGTTTTAAATATTAAAACGGTATTGCATGTAATGAACCTCATGCTCTCGACCAAATAATTGAGGGGTCTTTGGGGGCATGACGGGGCATGTGATGACATACTCAGCAGGGGCTGATTCCATACCACAAACCATCTTTATTTCAGGTGATTAGCTGGTGGGTCGCAGCGAGACGTGACTGTTGTACTACTGTTGGTTTAGACTTGGTACGGTGTGATACTCAGGTTGTTTCGGACTCGGGTTGTTCTAACCGAGGTGTATTTGGTTTAGTTGCTCACGGTCTGTAATAATTGTTGGTGTTAGATTTGTTTTAAATTGTTTAAGTACTGCTATCTATCTCTTGTGGTCACTGCGGAAAAAACGTTTCGCAAGTTGATTATCAGGTAAATCGTTATCACCCGTATGGGCGTGTGATAACAGTGACACCATTAGGGCGATAGTTATCATTTTACCGCTGCGAGATATTATTGTGCACGACATTTATAGGATTATTAGGAGCCGAATTAGTAGGGGTTACAGTGGTGGTGTCCGGTGTGTGCGGTGGTGGTGGTGGGTGCCGTGCCATGCGACTACGCCTGAGGGAGGAGACCAACCGAAATATAAATACGGTGATTATCAACACTACTTTAGTTCAAACTAAAAATTTTTAAAAAATCGACATAGTCTCCCCTATTTTTTTACTTTTCCGCTTATTTCTAAGCATCCCACAAGGATGATTCACAAATACCTACAACAGTTATCATCGACGCAAATTAAGTAACTAACAAACACACACACAAAAAGTATATATTAAAAGTAAAGGTATGATTAAGCTCATATGGTACTATCGACTAATGCTATTCTCTAAGGTATCATTTGGATGTTAGTAATTAAAAACTCAAGTTGTTATCATAATTTAGAAACGGATATAAACAAAGGTATTTTAGAAGGAAAAAACAAGCCTTTTTTCGTAATGAGGTAATGGCTGAGTTTAAAAAACAAAGTGAAGTATTATCATATATACATTTAATTATATAGATAAATTTAGTACAATTTAAAAAACATATACTTTCAAAAGAACAAAAGTCTGATTCCATTTGTATTATTGATAAAAATCCTCGGTTGAGTCGTTGATTATAGTTCTATATTATTAATTAATTAAAGAAAACATTATAATCATTCGGCGACAACATTATAATCTCTTATGGGCGTATTAAAAACATTTATCTCATTAGTTTTACTTTTTAACTCTATACGTCACATACATTAATTGTTTAAATTTTTTATTATTTATCTTACCTAATTCACCCGCTAGTGATATGTACCATGGTATGATGAAGAACACTAGTAACCTGTAACTTGTATCTTTCTTCCTACAAATGACATCAGGGGAGGGAAGCACTTTGAATAGTTTGTTGAATGCATATGTATTGTTTTAGCTGGAGTATATATCAAGAGGAAATTATACCGTAAAGCAATCAATTATCAACTTATATTTATTAATTCATGGTTATAATATGAAGCGCCATTTTTAAAGTGTACTAAAACATTCTTTATTTGAAAGTCAAAAAAACATTCTTATATCTGAGTTGCTATAAAATTGTGGGATCAAAACTATGAAATACTTGTATTAATTAAAACGAAGGACAAAGAAAAACAATAATGTTCCCAAATAATATAATTAATCCAAACCAATAAAACTGACAAATAATATAATCCAAACAATAGAGAAGTAGCCAAAAATGAGTGAGCCCAAATCAATTTTCTATTTGACAATATTGTAACCCTAGGTCTAATACCACCAAAACAAAATCAACAATTAACATTCATAATTACCACACAACATCAATACATATGTATACTAACAGTTTTTTAGTACAAATTTGCAAGAAAACGACGTCGTCCCAAATCAATTTTCTATTTGACAATATTGTAACCCTAGGTCTAATACCACCAAAAAAAAGCAACAATTAACATTCATAATTACCACACAACATCAATACATATGTATACTAACAGTTTTTTAGTACAAATTTGCAAGAAAACCCACACAATTTAACTCAAAACAAATTTTCAGATTTCCTATTTCAGTTTCGAATTAATGATATAGAAATTAGAGGACTTACCTGAGAGCAGAAAACACTTGCAATAGCAGTCAGGAACTTGCTAAGGAAGATGGAAGTGTTGGATGGCCTCAAAAACGAGTGAGAAATTGCCAAAAACAGCTCTTGGGGTCGCTAGTTCGCTGCTGTGCTCGCGTCTCCTTCGACAATGGTGAAATAACAAATGAAGATGACAGAGCGAGCCGCGACGCGGCGTTAATTTACCTAGTTTTTTAGCGACGGACACGTCCGTCGCTAAAAAACGTCAAAACTACGTCGTTTAAGTTAGTAAAATAACTCGCGGGCGATAACACAGTGGATCAAAACGACGTCGTCCTTGTCACGACGGACACGTATCCGTCGCTAATATTTTTTTTATTTTTTTAATTAAAAAAAAGATAGCGACGGAACAAACCGTCGCCAGTCCGTCGCTAAAACAGGCGCCAAAGCCGGAAGTTTTGGCGCTAACAGACCGGCCCAAATACCGTCGCTATTCCCTCGCCGTTCCGTCACAGATTTATCCGTCGGTACCGACGCTAGTCCGTCGCTATTTAGCGACAGATTTTAGTCCGTCGCCAATTCCGTCGCTAGTTACGTACTTTCCAGTAGTGCACGGGAGGTTGACATAGGTTTTTAGTATGATTGGGAGAATACAAATGAGAGAGAATATTCATGTGTTTTCATAAATGAGGTACTGATTGCTATTTATAGAGAAAGAGACATAATGGCTGGCTCGTCATGTCGGCTCACTGCTCGTCTTCTAGTCGGGATGATGACGTGGGCTACCTTTACGTAGAGTAGGGCTGACGTAGTACAAAGCAGCTTTGTCAGGGACGAAACTTCCTTATTTTGTCTCGTTGTTTGCTTAACCATGGGAAGGGGGCACATAAGTCTTGGAGTATTTGA
Source organism: Limonium bicolor (assembly GCA_023374045.1). Classification (NCBI taxonomy): domain Eukaryota; kingdom Viridiplantae; phylum Streptophyta; class Magnoliopsida; order Caryophyllales; family Plumbaginaceae; genus Limonium; species Limonium bicolor. The sequence continues at coordinate 241,752,083 of CM041777.1, forward strand.
TGAAGTGTCAGGGAGGCGTGCAAATGGTAGTAACGAGTTGTCCGGCAAGACTTATGGGAAAGGATGTTAGCGTCGAGTGTGTCAAAACATGAGTGTTCTACATAGCAGGGTTGTCGGAGCTAGAAGGGGAAGCTAGTCGGGGCACTTCCGATGAGGGAAACTGGCTGATTGTGGGTCGGGGTAGCATAACGGCTCTCTACTGGAAATGGTAGTAACCGGTTGTCCCGACAAGACTTTTGGGAATGGATGGCAGCGTCGTGTGTGTCTGAACATGAGTGTTCTACGTAGCAGAGTTGTCGAAGCTAGCAAGGAAGCTGGTCGGGGCTTTCGATGAGGGAAACTAGCTGACTGTAGGCCGGGGTAGCATAACGGGTCTCTGTTGGGAGACCCGGTGTAACACCCCATAAGATTATTGAAATACCCTGAACTTAAATATAGGGATTAAAATTAATCTAATACGCATTTAAGGGCCTAATGACGCCTAAGTGATATTGGTAAGGAAAAATAAATCCAAAAGAAATAAAGAAATGCTTAAAAAGCGAAAAATGCTAAATAAGCGTTTGATGACCATAGGAGGTACGAGACCTCGGTTAGCGTATTATGTGGATTCTAAAGGCTTAATAATGCCTAAATAAATATTAGGGAACAAATCCCGAAGAAAACGACCCTTAAAATGAATTAAAAATGTAAACAAATCATAAAGCGCGTTTTGTCGAGGAAACCGAGAAAACGCGACTTTAAGCGGGTCAAATAGACTCGTAATAATTTGGTCAACAAAATAGTCACTAATAACATTAGTGAGCTCTAGACCAATAAAATCAATAAAACGAGAAATTAAGTAAAAACTGTCAAAAAACGGAAGTTGTGGGGTGAGAATGTAAATAAGAAAAATTAATGTGTCCACTTAGCAAATAAAAAGCAAAAATTTTGTGTGAGTGCTGTAGGTGGCCGGATGCCCTTTCCCCCTCACACTCTCTTTTGTTTTCCTAACATGCAAAAGGCAAACCCATAAAGTAGAAAGAATAAAAAAAGGGGAGTTGGCACTCTCTCCCTCTACCTCCTCACTCCCTCACGTACTGCACTCCTTCCCTCCTTCTCTGATTTTCTTTTCTTCCTCCTTCCCCTCAAGCAGCCGACAATGAGATCTGTTAACCCCCACACAACTCTCTCTTCTCTCCTATTGTTGAGCACCCAAACAACTCCAAATCCACACAAAATTATACCGATGGAATCCTCTCATCAAGGAGAACACTTTCCTTCTTTCAAAAATCGAAACACCCATTTCATCTCCATGGGATTCTCCATTTGAAGGTTTGAAACCACCGTTGGAAGCCTCTCCTTCCTGTTGTTGTGAGGTAAAGAGAATCCGAAACCCTCTCCTTTCTAACTCCTAAATGCATTTTAAGATTTTCTAAAAATGTGAGCTTTGCTCCTTGTTGTTCCAGCCGATTGTGGTTTCTTTTGGAGCTGGAAAATATTGCCCTCTTGCTAAGAAATAACTCTATCTAATGAGTGAAAGGTAAAGACACTCCTAAACCCTAATATATGTTCCTAGACTCTAAGGTAAAATTTCTCTAGGGTTTAAGTGTTAAATTAGATACTCATTGTTCTTGGATATGGGATGTAGCATTGCCTAATTGGTGAACCAAGAACAAGGAAAGGAAAAGAAGAGAGAAAGAAGGAAGGAAGGGAAGGGAAGGAAGAAAGAGGAACTAAAATCACAAGGTAAATGCATTACCTTGAGTTAGTTTTGCATTTTGTAGTGTAACAGATTTTGGGTATTGGAATGTGTAAAGTATGTGGTAATGAGTAGTAAGTATATTGTAGTATAATGAAGAAGAAATGTGACAGTTTTGGAAGTCTAAAAAAATGTTTGAAGCTTGGGTAAACATTGGGTAATGTGTGTGTATGTGCAGGAAAATATTGTGGTGTATTGAGTAGAATGATGTGTGACTTGATATGGGCATTTGAATGAATGTGTGAGCTGAGAATGTGTGTGGGCAATGTTAAAAATATAGGGGAACCTCTGCCCAAATTTGTATAGAAATTGAAGGACTTAGATGTGGAAGGAGAAAGGGTAACCTAGGTGGTAACTAGGTGTAATTGAGAAGCTTATGTGAGCAGTTTTAGTAGTGTGAAACAGATTGAGAAAGGTTTAAGTAATGGGAAGAACTAGAGTGGTAAGATAAGGTAATGGAATGCTAGGAGGAGCATTAGTAGAGGGTATTGAATGGTAAAGATAAAGGAAAAATCTGTAGCATTTATGGAAGAAGAAAACTGTAACAGAGGAGAAAATTTAACAGTGGAGTGTATTTTGTAACAATTTTGGTAGAGTGGATAAGCTAGTTTAAAGTGCTTAATCAATGCTAAAATATGCTAGATTATATGTAGGAATTATGGGGAAGAGATTGGTAGAAGTTTGGAATTGAAACAAAGCTTAAAACTGTAAATTTGCAACAGGCTGGATTTGTCCTGGTTTGCAAACCAGTACGCAAACCAGGACCACCTCTTAAACTTGGCAGAATGCCTTCTCGCTGGAATGGTCCTGGTTTGCAAACCAGTACGCAAACCAGGACCACCTCAAAACTAGACAGAAAGTATCGCTGAAGGATGGTCCGGGTTTGCAAACAAGTACACAAACCCGGACCACCTTAAAAATACGACAGAAAGTTTTCTAAAGTGATGGTCCGGGTTTGTAAACTGGTACACAAACACCCCGGACCACCATAAAAATTGACAGAACGTCTCTGAAGAGATGGTCCGGGTTTTAAAACCAGAGACACAAACCAGGACCACCCCATTTTCTTCACAGAATCCATTTTAAAGCTAATCTAAGGTAGGGTAATGAAGGGTAATGATATTATAAGATAATTAAGACAAAAATAAATGATGTTTAAAGGTCATTAAGGCCATGAATAGCCTAGAGAATAATTTTAAGTAAGTAACATAAGTAAATGTATTTGAATAATAAGGAATTAGTAATATATTTGAATAATAAGGAATTAGTAAGTAAACACTGGGAAACTTTAACAAAGTAATAAGTAAGGTTAATATAGATGTAACCACCCAACTGTATGTATATGCTAGGACTCGAATAGTTGAACACCGAAGAGGAGTCGGTGAGTCCGAAATCAATGGTGAAAGGTACGATTTCTTCATTCCTCCCTGTATCCTATCTGGTTACCCTGATTTGTTGGTTATTTGATCACCTAATAAGATAAATGCACGAATCGGACTATATTGCACTTACTTGTGCTTGTTTACATTGTTCTTGATATTTGTCTTGAACAATAGTTTGCATAATTCATGAAATAAATGAATGATGATGAAGTGTATTTGTATCTTGTGTTTTGTACTTATGTATTGCATTGAATTTTGTATATGGATGTGTATATGAATAATGTGTTTGTGTATGTGGCTTGAATGAATGACTTCTACTAATTCCTAACTACCTAACTCCTAACATAAGTAAGGAATAAATTGGAATGAGTAGAAGTCCGATATAGCTTCGGCCACGCGTGAGGATGAGGAGACACAAGAGGTTGGATCCGATTCCTAACTCTAAACTGGTCCGCGACCCAAATCCCTTAAATGGGTAGCATCCCGGATTGGTGAGTCAAGTAAATCCCGGTGGGGGACGGAGTAGTCCCCGGGCCGGAGGTCCCGACGACTTAACATGAGTAAGAGAAGTAAGTAAGTAAGTATGTATGTATGAGTATGAGATATGTATGCGTAAGTACTGTGGAATGAGTAAAAGAGTAATCTCCACCCGATTAACCCGGGTGGACCAACATGAGCTAACAAGTATGGTGGATTGTGTATGTATTGTACATGTATTGCGTATTGTGAATTCGGAAAGGTAAGTATATATATCTGATGGATTGTACGATTTACCATGTATGCATTGAAGAGTATGTCTTGTAGTGTATGTATGTATTCTTGGTAATGTACTGTAATATTATGTATAAGAGCATGTATGCATGTATGTTTGAATGAAATCAATCGCATGTATTCGACCAAGTGGTCGGCGTACCTCACTAGTACGCGGGGGTATGCGGTTATCATGCTCAGCGAAAGCTGACCCCTCGGGGGAACGTTTTAGGTGTGCAGGTACCCGAAAAGGATATGGTCAAGGCAAGAGACCGGCGACTACATTTGGATAGTAGTAGTAGAATGTAGAGGTGTACTAATTAGCACACCCCTTGTACTTAGAAGTAAGTAGGTTGTGAGGAATGGGTAGTGGTTAGACGCTTAATGGGTATGCATGGAATTGAGAGAGGTATTCTATTTGTATAAGGATATTAGTAAGCTCGGTGTATTAACATTGTATTGAACTTATAGAGTATTGTAATGAATGGGAAGTTTTCTAGTACTTGATTGGTAATTGAAGTATGAATGTAAGTGTGTAGTACTCGGATATTCCGGTCCATCAGCCGATGCTGTAGTATGTAGTAGTAGTAGCCTTGTTAGTCACGTGGGTGACTAACGGCAGTGATCACCCCGTTGAGTATGTAAGTATCCGCTGCGTGAATCTGGATTGTATAAGGAGATTGGACGGTATTGACGGTATTAGCGGTAGGGGGTGTAACAAAAAGTGGTATCAGAGCGAAGTATCGCCCTGATGACTGGAAATACCGAGTTTAGGAATACCGAGTTAGGATTTAGAGCTTAGGGCTAAGGCTGGGTGTTAGCATTAGAGATATGCTAGTTAGGAACTACCGGTGAGTACCGGATACCTACAATACCAGACCCGCCCTCCACAATCCCATTGTATAACTTTAGAAAGTACGCCAGAGAGAAGGAAAGTCCTCTCATACTCGGGAAAACCCGATCTGGCAGTTGTGAAGCAATCACACAGTAAACAAGAACTTGACAAGTAGTCGATTCCAAGAATTGGAAGTCCCGGAATGGATTCCGGTTGAACAACAATACCCGCACTTAATGGAGGTAGAATGAGCACTCCGACCATAAGGAGGCTTCAACTTACAACAGCATGGGGCGACGTGCTAGCAGTCGCGAGACCTGGCTGGTGTAACCAGCAGCAGGAAAGGAAGCACTACCGTGCAACGAAATGGAAAAGGAGCAGTAATGGAACCCGAGACACAAGTCTACGGAACAGTAATAGCCAAGTAATACCACCAACGGTATGCTAGCTGACTATGGACATAGTCGGGAACGGTAACTCCGGAAACTACACGCCCAAAAGTTTCAATACGTGGCCTACAAAGCTCAAGTGGCTACGAGGACAATCACAAGATATAATCCGATAGGACTACAAGAGTAGTGCCTAGATAAGCTAAGGCTCAATCACCACGGTAAACCAGTGGGAACGAGCAACAAGGAAAAACACAAAACTAATAAATGGGGATCTCCAAGATTGGAGAAGTACCCCGAACAAGACAACCATGTCAAGATCAATGAGAAGCTACTAAAAGGATCGAGTATCCCAAACATAGATCAATATGATCAAGGGAAGAGTCAATAAGACTATTAAATGCAAGTGGAAACCATACCAACGCCGGTATAGGTTTAACCAAAAACCAACAGTACACGCACTTGCCACGGCAAGTGCAGTAAGAACAGGAGCATGTAAAGGAACTTTAACACGCCACAGGTACATAGTAATGTACCGTGACAGCAATGAAACAAACACAGGATCGCACATCCTAAAACTGGAAGAATGAAAAAAAATTGGAAAGGCTTGACGGCCTGACCATTGTATTAAGGACATACCAGTCAGCAAGAAGTTGGACTTGGTCAAAACCTCAAACATGGCTACGCCATGAAGAACATCTTTTAACACCGAACCGTTATTTTTAAACCAGTTTTCTGTCAAAACATAAACCTTCTTTTAAAACCATGGATTTAAAAAACCGAACCAACATAATTACGGTGAGTATCATAGAATGATACAAGAGGAGTTGACAATAGAATACTTCACCTAGGCGTGTGACGAGCACTACGAGTGTACCCATTACGGGATGTGGGAACCGCACTCCGAAGGAGCTTGCGGGCCTGACATATAGTTGGGTAAGTGGTAACGTATCAACATGGTACCCCACGTATGTACACATGTAGTGCACGAAAACACGGGAAGTAGTCAACTCCGCTTTACGGACCATCAGTAAGATCAAATCAGAAAAGCTGGACACCTCAGACGATTAAGTATAAAGGAACTCAGAGATCCATCTGAAGATGAGGAATAAGAACTAGGAAGTGCAAAGAGCACAGACTAGTAGGTATAGACATTGGACATGTCTCAAAGACTTCATACATGGTAGCTAGAGTGAACATCCAGCCCAACACAGTAAGGCAAAAGCCTAACGGGAACACCAAAATGCACAACAAAAGGGACGAAGTTCCCAAGAGCAATCACAATATTACCGTAAAGTATAATCCATCGTTGGAGAGGAGATTAAACCTAGTCTAACGCTAGGAGAAGGTATAAACAGTCTACCCAAGAAGGGGAGACGTTGCAACCCTAAAAGGGATAGCTCAAATATAATACCACAAGATGGTATAGTAGACACAATATATCATAATATTAACCGGATGTACAGCATAACCTAACAACACCCAGGAGCAATCCTTGAAGGGTGTCTGAATTTGCAACAGTCGAACAACAGCGACATGACATGATAAAATCACAAAAGCCTAGAACGAACACTCGGTTAAGACACCGAAGGGATTTCATTTAACAGGAAATACCCTAGACTACAAAAGACACTGATTAACACCAGAATGCCTAAAGGACCTCCTATGAACGGAAGCGTGATATCACGACTTACCATGGAGCCCATCAATACCTCCAACCTATGGGGTATACAGGGAGTGGAAACATGTATAAGCAGCTTGCAAAGAGCATAGCTTGCAGCAATAAGGCTTAAAAGCCATCAACCAACTATGTTATGTAAACCCTAACGGTTGCATAACCCACATCATTCGATAAAGACTTGCAAGAGGTATTGTCTCATACGACAAGAATCAACAACTGGACCATCAATTCAAACCCAACACCTGAGTGGCTTGGAGTAATGGTCAACTCAGCGTCACTGTCACTAGAACATCAGTCTAGTATACAGTTGACAAGCTTTAACTACCTTCATGCCTCTGCAGCAATGATAACACAGAGGCATAGAAATCATAATAGTGCCAACATTGGCCTAGTCCACACTTGGACCCTACGGGAAACTCGAGGAAGCTACTCTCTCAATAACGAAGACCACCAATGTGGTGAAGATGTGAACCCTTAGAAAGGCCTCATCTATTATAACAGTAAAGCCTACGTTTATGGACATTGCCTAGGGGCGACGGAATAAGGAAATGAGATTTCCAAACCATTACGACTCAAAGGAGTAGGTATACTCCATATGCACCCAAGCATGTGGTGAGCCATTAAATAAATACTAACATAGCAAACTTGTCATAAGACCTATGAGTGGAAACAAGCCTCTCAACAAGAACTTTCATTTACCAATGACAGAGTACTCTCCAATTGGAGAACGGGACCAGAAAACCCTCGAAGTTTCTGGGATGTCCCGGTGATGTACATACAAGTAGAACTACACAGCTAGAGCCTATAACCAATGCTCAGCACTGAAAGACAATATATTGCCGAAACAATCAATGTGAATACACATTGAACACCACGAATGACTAACGCTCAAGAGAGCTTATAACCCGATGAGTTATCTCATCCTTGGTCAACCAAGATACTTGGTAAATTGTATCATAAATGATGATAGAATGTGAGGCATGCTAACCTACACATAAAACCTAAGTTGAATAAGACATCCCCACATGGGGAAGACAATAAAATTGCGGTATGCTACGACACCATCATACATATGAACTAGGAACCTCCTAGTATATTTACGCCATAAGGAAATGGTGCCAATGACAATGGCAGTATAAGTAAGAGGAACTATCACAGTAACAGAGACAGTAAGAACAATGTTGTACAATGAGTAAGAATACGGTGCGCAACAAGCGATCGCTATGAGGAAGTAGTAGATAATGACACGGAGTATAAGTATGAGATGACAGACAGAAATCTTCTTTCCTATCACATAAGTGACTTACTGTCAAGCGTTTACACCTCTGCACTCTGTATGACTGAGTGTTTTGGTATTGCACTTGTGCGGCTAATGATCTAATGGGATGGCTTGGGATATGGAGAATGTAAACCGTAGTAAATCTTTCTTTTCACCACAAACATGGCATAAGCCAGTCAAGCAAGCTTAGCAACAGACCGTGCGGCCTAAGGCCAAAGAAGCACGAAGAGTGTAAAACACACTAACAATCACAAGATGTGAATTCCATTGGATAAAGGGTGAAAGGAGACTGAAGAAGTCACTAGGACCGATGCATAGAAAATGCAAGGTCATACAAGTAAGGATACTTGTACTGAACCAGAAGGAACCGGTATAATTTAGAAGCTAGTAGCAATAGAGGAAGCACTACAGTTAAGTGGTGACTTAACCCCGCCCGACAATAAGTCGGAGGAACTTAATGAATAATCGTGGAAGCACAAATAGCATGTGCAGTAGATTACCAGAGAGCTGGTTACTATCTAAAACTAATTGAGTTCAAACACGTAAAAGAATACCGCATTTGTTTAGTAAACCTTATCCCCATAATGACGGATAAAAGGTGATGTATAGCACATTAAGGATAACAAGAAGGGTGAATAACCCAAGTTATCAGGGCGCGCAGCAGAAGCTAGTGGGCCCTAGCTAGGAGATTAATGTACCTAGTGAGTATAACAGAATGGCTATTAATGCCTTGAAGCCGGTTAGGCTAGAACCGAATTAATTATGAGTTAAATAAACTCATATAGGAATTCTTGGTGCAAAGACTAAACCATTGGTATGGTTAAAACCCATTTGACCAGAGCATATTGTATAGTATACCGTAGTGAAGCTAAACGCTTCAGATTGCCCAAATTGATTAATCCAATGCTTAATAATAATAACATATGGTAGATTACGTGGGTGTTAATCCCTTTTAAGGGGGGTAGAGCGAAAACCGCTTAATGTAAGTTTTGTGAATAAAAACACACAAACCATAATGTGCATAGCACAAATGAGAATCAAATTGATGATTGATACTATGTTAAATAAACATAAGTATTCACTCATATGGTAATTATGGTAACTTGGCATGAGTGATGCAAATACCATAGGATGAAAATACCCATCGTGTAACCCCAGTGTAAGAGTATTAGTAAACGAAAAGTAATGAGTAGTGGACGAAGCTCCACAAGTATTGTAGCCTTTGAAGAAGTAGTACGAAATGTATGAGAGTAGTAGATGAATGAAGTCTAGGGGTAGTGTATACCTAGGCAAATTATGGAAGTAAATTGAGGACAACTAAATTTTACAAGTATGGTAATCCTTAGTTAGAATAATTGAAATGATGGAGAGTAATGGATGAAAGTAGTGAAAGGCAATGAAATGAGCACTTAGGTATTGAATCTCGGAGTAAAGCTTTGGGGAAGTAGAGTAGGATGATTGATGGATTGATCCATTTGGAGATGTATGAATTTGTATCACGACTAGAAAGGGTAAAAAGATAGAAAATGAAAACAATTAAATTGTTTGTTTGTTTGAAACTGATGTGGGAAGTCGAACTTGATCCTGATCAGATCAGGGAAACCGACACAAATTGGGATGGAAAGATAGTTCAACACTGATGCTGATCACATCAGGGTCGAATGATTCTTGAAGCTCCCCTTTAGTGGTCACAAGAATCACACATAGGATAGAAGTAATGAATACAAATTGGAATTAGGAATTGTATGCTTTAGAAAGATTTCTAATTAGTAGTTGGAAAAGAATTTTTTTTCCTTAGACTGAGAATAAGGATTTGGTTAGAAGCTTATACCGGAGAAGATAGTAGTGTAGCATATTGTATTATTCCAAGGGCAGCAGGAAATAGAGGAGTCTTGTGTCGAGGTGACCTGAGTGCCTGCGGGATTGTGATGGTATTGCATTGCTTTGGGGATAGCTTTGCACTGGATGTATGTATAAATTTGTAGTGAGGAACCGGATGGTTGATAGTAATATGGATGGGAGTAGTAATTCGCACATTGGTATGTATGGAAAGGAGAAACCTTGAGTAGTGAATTTGGGAATTGTAAGGAGGAGGAATGTATGGCTTTGGTATTAAGCGAGTATAAATGAGTAAGTATAGTAATCCCATAACCTCGAACAAGTTTGAGGACAAAGTTCTTAAGGGGGGTAGATTGAAATACCCTGAACTTAAATATAGGGATTAAAATAATCTAATACGCATTTAAGGGCCTAATGACGCCTAAGTGATATTGGTAAGGAAAAATAAATCCAAAAGAAATAAAGAAATGCTTAAAAAGCAAAAAAAATGCTAAATAAGCGTTTGATGACCATAGGAGGTACGAGACCTCGGTTAGCGTATTATGTGGATTCTAAAGGATTAATAATGCCTAAATAAATATTAGGGAACAAATCCCGAAGAAAACGGACCCTTAAAATGAATTAAAAAGGTAAACAAATCATAAAGCGCGTTTTTGAGGAAACCGAGAAAACGCGACTTTAAGCGGGTCAAATAGACTCGTAATAATTTGGTCAACAAAATAGTCACTAATAAACATTAGTGAAAGGTCTAGAGCCAATAAAATCAATAAAACGAGAAATTAGTAAAAAACTGTCAAAAACGGGAAGTTGTTGGGGTGAGAATGTAAATAAGAAAAAATTAATGTGTCCACTTTAGCAAATAAAAAGCAAAAATTTTGTGTGAGTGCTGTAGGTGGCCAGATGCCCTTCCCCTCACACTCTCTTTGTTTTCCTAACATGCAAAAAGGCAAACCATAAAGTAGAAAGAAATAAAGAAAAAGGGGAGTTGGCACTCTCTCCTCTACCTCCTCACTCCCTCACGTACTGCACTCCTTCCCTCCTTCTCTGATTTTCTTTTCTTCCTCCTTCCTCTCAAGCAGCCGACAATGGAGATCTGTTAAACCCCCACACAACTCTCTCCTTCTCTCCTATTGTTGAGCACCCCAAACTAACTCCAAATCACACAAAAAATTATACCGATGGAATCCTCTCATCAAGGAGAAAACACTTTCCTCCTTTCAAAAATCGAAAACACCCATTTTCATCTCCATGGGTATTTCCATTTGAAGGTTTGAAACCACCGTTGGAAGCTCTCCTTCATTTGTTGTTGTGAGGTAAAAAGAATCCGAAAATCTCTCCTTTCTAACTCCTAAATGCATTTTAAGATTTTCAAAAAATGTGAGCTTTGCTCCTTGTTGTTCCAGCCGATTGTGGTTTCTTTTGGAGCTGGAAAATATGCCTCTTGCTAAGAAAGAACTCTATCTAATGAGTGAAAGGTAAAGACACTCCTAAACCCTAAATATATGTTCCTAGACTCTAAGGTAAATTTCTAGGTTTAGGGTTTAAGTGTTAAATAGATACTCATTAGTATCTTGGATATGGGATGTAGCATTGCCTAATTGGTGAACCAAGACAAAGGAAAGGAAAAAAAGAAGAGAAAAGAAGGAGGGAAGGGAAGGGAAGGAAATAAAGAGGAACTAAAATCACAAGGTAAATGCATTACCTTGAGTTAGTTTTGCATTGTGTAGTGTAACAGATTTTGGGTATTGGAAATGTGTTAAAGTATGTGGTAATGAGTAGTAAGTATATTGTAGTATAATGAAGAAGAGAATGTGACAGTTTTGGAAGTCTAAAAAAAAAATGTTTGAAGCTTGAAGGGGTAAACATTGGGTAATGTGTGTGTATGTGCAGGAAAAATATTGTGGTTGTATTGAGTAGAATGATGTGTGACTTGATATGGGCATTTGAATGAATGTGTGAGCTGAGAATGTGTGTGGGCAATGTTAAAAATATAGGGGAACCTCTGCCCAAATTTGTATAGAAATTGAAGGACTTAGATGTGGAAGGAGAAAGCGTAACCTAGGTGGTAACTAGGTGTAATTGAGAGAAGCTTATGTGAGCAGTTTAGTAGTGAGTGTGAAAACAGATTGAGAAAGGTTTAAGTAATGGGAAGAACTAGAGTGGTAAGATAAGGTAATTGGAATGCTAGGAGGAGCATTAGTAGAGGGAGTATTGAATGGTAAATGATAAAGGAAAAATCTGTAGCATTTATGGAAGAAGAAAACTGTAACAGAGGAGAAAATTTAACAGTGGAGTGTATTTTGTAACAGATTTTGGTAGAGTGGATTAGGCTAGTTTAAAGTGCTTAATCAATGCTAAAATATGCTAGATTATATGTAGGAATTATGGGGAAGAGATTGGTAGAAGTTTGGAATTGAAACAAAGCTTAAAAACTGTAAATTTGCAACAGGTTGGATTTGTCCTGGTTGCAAACCAGTACGCAAACCAGGACCACCTCTTAAACTTGGCAGAATTCTTCTCGTGGAATGGTCCTGGTTGCAAACCAGTACGCAAACCAGGACCACTAAAAAAAACTAGACATAAAGTATCGCTGAAGGATGGTCCGGGTTTGCAAACAAGTACACAAACCCGGACCACCTTAAAAATACGACAGAAAGTTTTCTAAAGTGATGTGTCCGGGTTTGTAAACTGGTACACAAACCGGACCACCATAAAAACTGACAGAAACGTCTCTGAAGAGATGGTCCGGGTTTAAAACCAGGACACAAACCAGGACCACCCCATTTTCTTCATAGAATCATTTTAAAGCTAATCTAAGGTAGGGTAATGATGGGTAATGATATTATAAGATAATTAAGACAAAATAAATGATGTTTAAAGGTCATTAAGGCCATGAATAAGCCTAGAGAATAATTTTAAGTAAGTAACATAAGTTAAATGTATTTGAATAATAAGGAATTAGTAAATATATTTGAATAATAAGGAATTAGTAAGTAAACACTGGGAAACTTTAACAAAGTAATAAGTAAGGTTAATTATAGATGATTAACCACCCAACTGTATGTATATGCTAGGACTCGAATAGTTGAACACCGAAGAGGAGTCGGTGAGTCCGAAATCAATGGTGAAATGTACGATTTCTTCATGCCCTGTATCCTAATCTGGTTACCCTGATTTGTGTGCTTATTTGATCACCTAATAAGATAAATGCATGAATCGGACTATATTGCACTTACTGTGCTTGTTTACATTGTTCTTGATATTTGTCTTGAACAATAGTTTGCATAATTCATGAAATAAATGAATGATGATGAAGTGTATTGTATCTTGTTTGTACTTATGTATTGCATTGAATTTTGTATGGATGTGTATATGAATAATGTGTTGTGTATGTGGCTTGAATGAATGACTCTACTAATTCCTAACTACCTAACTCCTAACATAAGTAAGGAATAAATTGGAATGAGTAGAAGTCCGATATTGCTTCGGCCACGCGTGAGGATGAGGAGACACAAGAGGTTGGATCCGATTCCTGACTTTAAACTGGTCCGCGGCCAAATCCCTTAAATGGGTAGCATCCCGGATTGGTGAGTCAAGTAAATCCCGGTGGTGGGACGGAGTAGTCCCCGGGCCGGAGGTCCCGACGACTTAACATGAGTAAGAGTAAGTAAGTAAGTAAGTATGTATGTATGAGTATGAGTATGTATGCGTAAGTACTGTGGAATGAGTAAAAGAGTAATCTCCACCCGATTAACCCGGGTGGACCAACATGAGCTAACAAGTATGGTGGATTGTGTATGTATTGTACATGTATCGCGTATTGTGAATTTCGGAAAGGTAAGTATATATATCTGATGGCTTGTATGATTTACCATGTATGCATTGAAGAGTATGTCTTGTAGTGTATGTATGTATTCTTGCGTAATGTACTGTAATATTATGTATAAGAGCATGTATGCATGTATGTTTGAATGAATCAATCGCATGTATTCGACCAAGTGGTCGGCGTACCCTCACTAGTGCGCGGGGTATGCGGTTATCATGCTCAGCGAAAGCTGACCCCTCGGGGAACGTTTTTTAGTGTGCAGGTACCCGAAGAGGATATGGTCAAGGCAAGAGACCGGCGACTACATTTGGATAGTAGTAGTAGTGAATGTAGAGGTGTACTAATTAGCAACACCCTTGTACTTAGGAAGTAAGTAGTTGTGAGGATGGGTAGTGGTTAGACGCTTAATGGGTATGCATGGAATTGAGAGAGGTATTCTATTTGTATAAGGATCTTAGTAAGCTCGGTGTATTAACATGTATTGAACTTATAGAGTATTGTAATGAATGGGAAGTTCTAGTACTTGATTGGTAATTGAAGTATGAATTGTAAGTGTGTAGTACTCGGATATTCCGGTCCATCAGACTGATGCTGTATGTAGTAGTAGTAGCCTTGTTAGTCACGTGGGTGACTAACGGCAGTGTATCACCCACCGTTGAGTATGTAAGTATCCGCTGCGTGAATCTGGATTGTATAAGGAGATTGGACGATATTAGCGGTAGGGGTGGTACAGATCGACACAACCTTGTGTATCCAACGGATTGATGGAAATTCTAATAGACAGTATAGATATGGTAACTAAGAATATTTCATGCAAATACGGTTGTGGATCATGTTACTCGCTTTAGTCCCACAAGGCGATGTGATTTGGTGGAATAACTCCTCAAAATTTGTAGTTATCTTGTGCTTGGTATATATGTGTGTGTGAATATTACATATTTGAGTCCAAGTTTGTTATATTCATTTACTGTTTAGAATGAAATTCTTTTGGGTACATTTATTTACCTAAAAACACACAAAATACTTATTTGTTAGAATTTTTCATTATTCACATCCTTATTCAATTAAGATATTTACGATTCAAACAAAAGTCACCACAATCAATTCGTATAAAATATAGTATTAATACATCACAAACAGATAGGACAAACAAAAAAACATACAAAAAACTCCAAAATAACAATGTTTTACAAAATAAATCCGGTTATTAACACAGTTTTGAAAAAAAATTTCTAAACTAACGCTCCAGGAGGAAATGATCTCTTGAAGAGACGATTTCATTAATAGCTCGATCTGAAATCGTCTCTTGAAGAAACGATGTCAGCTGAGCCCCGTGCGCAGCTCAAGTCTAAGTCAACAACAGAGGAAACACTAAAATCCTCCTTTTAAAAGATGAGTTGGCAAGTCACTTTCTAAAACGACAAGTTCAAGTGGAGTTCTAAACGACAAGTTCAAGCGGAGTAATTCTGGACAATTTTGTACCTATTGTAACACCTCGGATTTTCTAAAATTTTATTATGTCACTTACTTAACAATTCAGGTTTAATATTACTAAAAGTGGAATCAAAACCTAAACCTGGAGCATTATTGCCACACTCGTAATAAAACGAGTGCTAAGACCTAGACAATTCACTGAATTACCAAACTATTATTATTCATAAAAGGAAATTAGACAATGATATAATAGTCTTTTAATTATCAAGAAAGTTGCAAAGTCTAAGATAAAACTGTTTGTAAATACTAAATATAGTGGAGTCGTTGTCCCTTCCCAAATACTTTAGGAGTACCTGTGGCAAAAATCCAAAAATACATAGAAAAAAGCCACAATAAAGTTAGAAAATCGAGTAAGTTACCACTTCACTCCGTAAAAACATTTCTATTGAAAACAATTTTAACATTATAATCACGCATCAACATACAAGACATTTCAACAATATTATTCCACAATAATATATTAGCCAATTTATTTAATTATTTCCTTGTCCCAACAAGCAACTAGGACAAAACAATCTTTCTCACTTTAAGATACAACACGCAGCTGTAATCCGGACCCCAACACGCAGTCAGGAATCCAACTTTCTCACTTTTGGGAACAACACGCAGCTCTAACCCAGACCCCAACACACAGCCGGGAATCCAACTCGCCACTAATCCTTAAGTGTGCACACCCCCCAATAGTACAAAAGACTAACTGTGTCCTAATGCGGCCAACAATATCTCATGGTAATGCATCTTAATGCAAACCGCATTTATAATCTCATCATGTGTCCTAATACGCTCACATGCACCATGGTTTTCTTCTCTTTAAAATTCTTTTAATAATTATCAGTATTCACCACTTAATCAATCAAAACCCCACTAATACAACATAAAATAACTCGTTTGTGTTTTGCAGTCAGCTTTCCGGTTTTCACAGTCGTTTTAATAAAAAACAGTCAAAGTTTTAAAATGTACAGTCATCAACATACAGTCAGTATTCTAGAGACTTCGCAGTCAGAAGAAAAATATAAAATATGTGATCATAATATTTATTAATTTAAAATGTAAAAACAATTTTTACGATTGTAAGATGTTTAGTTAATGCAGTTACCATAAAAAATAAGTAGTCATCTTTTGAAATTTACAGTCAGTGATGCAATTTTTTTTTTAATTTACAATGGTAATCTTTTTTTGTATTATAAAAATTATTATCACAAATATTTTATATTTAATTAATCATTTTAAAAAGAACATAATAATTATAGATGACACTTTATGTTAAAGTGAGGTATGAATATGATCCGTTTTGTTCCGGAACGAACAATTATAATGCATGTGCCGAGCATATCTGTTTGTCCGGAACGGACCATTTTATGCGGACCAATATGCATGCGTGGATCATTTGCATTTCTGTTTCTTCGGAACGGACCATTTGATGCGGACCAATATGCATGCGCGGATCATCTGTATTTTGTTTGTCCGGAACGGACCATTTGATGCGGACACCAATACACATTAGAAGACCATATGTACTGCTTACATAGCTTCTGTATCTCTCTCACAATTTAATTATATGAAAAATGGAACCACATGTTTCTTCTTTATCTTGACTTCACAAACTTATTTTACTCTTTTTAAATGCAACGTGGTGAAGGTGTGACCGTATATTATTCAAAATATAATAGAAATACAAAATAATATCGCATAAATAATTTCATACAATTTTCTATTAATCTCTTTTAGGAAAAAATATTCAAATAATCACCGATATCCATTACAGAATAAGTCATTCACATAATAAAATACAATTATCATAACACATAACAGTTCAATCTCAAACACAATCACACATACAAAATTCAGACCCGCTGTAAAAATTTATTTTTACAGGGTTAATAAAAGTTAGTGAACGTGGTAACTTACCTCGTACTTAGCTATGATTCACACCCAAAATCAACTAAGAAAATCAGATACTACTTGTTATTCTGAGCATTGCTATCTACACGTCTCCGATTACACAGAGAAAAGGGGTGTATATCTTGTTCTCTTCTTCCTTTGTTTACGCCAACATAAGGTGGAGATAGGTGATGTGTATATATATATATTTGTTTTTCTTGTGTATGTGAACCGTAGAGAAAATAGAGAGAAATGGAAAGAGCAATGTTTTATGTCTGGCTCAGAAAAGGATGCAAGAGAGATGACTCAAAGGAGATAAGGAAGATAGGAAACTAGATTGGTTGATGAAGATGGGTAGGATGACAACCCTTATCGTATAATCAGGAAATCTAGAAGGTGAGGGAATGCAAACTAGAAGGAATATGAACTAATTTTTTAATGAAGGGCTTAAACTATTTAATTGAATAATAGAAAACTAAAGTTAGGAAATAGGTAAAGATAAACTGATTTATTAAATAAATTTAGGAAATATGGATAGACACAACCGATATGATAAACTGTGTCGGGAAATATGGAAGAATAAAACTGAATTAATAAATGAAGTCATAAAATATGGAAAAATAAATTCGACTTATTAAATAGAGTTAGGAAATATGAAAAGGTAAATCTGACTTCTTAAATTAAGTACAACACTTATAGCTTTAATTAAGTAGTAACAACAACTAAATAAGCAAAATCAATTATAGCCTCCAAAACATAAAATATTTATTATAACTTCGTTATGCAAATAAATATACCAAATTAATCAGAAAAAATATGAGGATTTTAAATAAACTACAACTGGTCTATTTTAAAACACGTTATTTTATTAGCGTGAATTATCTTTATTAAATATTATATAATATACTCAGAACTTATAGTATAATGTACGCATAAACTATATATTATACTTGTTAACTTATATACACATAAACTATATAATAGATATATTTAAATCAATAATAGTATTTGAATCGTATCATTATTATTATACTCTAACTTTAATAACTAAATATTCCATATTAATCAAAATAAACATGAGGATCATTAATACGACAATAAAAATTATAACCAGTCTATTTAAAATGTTATTTATTAAAATGAATTATCTTTAGTAAATAATATACTCATAACCTACATAATATATGTACTCGTAAGATATTTAGTATGTTTGCGAATTATTATGTATACTCGTAAGATAATTATTATACCATCAAACTATAATGTATAATCGTAATCTAGTTTAGAAGCCTGTAAATTATATAATGTACACAGAAACTATGTAATATATTTACAAACTATAAATAATAACACATAAACTATATAATATATGTATTTTGAAATTTAGGGGTACTTCACCTATCACTTGATAAATTATCTCTTGAGGAGAAGATTTCTGGAAATTGTCTCTTGGGAAGAAGAATTTTGACAATCGTCTTTTGAAGAGACGATTTCACGGGTTCTAATACTCCCGTGAACTTCTTCCTCCTCCCGCACTTCATTCCTTTATTCTTCCCCAAAACACATAGAGAGAGCAAAGCACTGCTCTTCAGCGATTTCAAATGGCCACAAATGAGGTCATCTGCATGCTTAAGGCAATGCAAGTCGACGATGCTCTTATGGTACTACGGGTGATGAGGGACGAGTACAATAACATGTACTATGTCCTCCCTCGGCCACAGCAGGACCTTGGAAATGTCCCTGTTGATCAAGCTGTTGACCATGAACATGAGGGACAAGATCAAGGTGGAAGACTAGGGTGTGGCCTTCGTGCATGGGGTCGAGGAAGAGGACATGCACGTGGTCAAGCTGCTGCGCCAGACCTTCGTCAAGAGGATGATGCATTTGACATCGTCCGTAGCATTAATTCCAATATCTCATGTCGAAAATGATCCTACACTGTAGGTTGCCGTCACTAGGTTCGCTTACTATGGAGCAGTTCAAACTTTCATAGAGGCAATATCATCCAGTGTGGGCCGAGCAAGGCTGTTGACTACTCAACGCCTGTGGGGACCCTGGAATGTGTTCCACCTTTACCCTCGAGCCCATCTTCGGGATAAAGATCCCACAACATCATCATAGTGTAAGAGATCTTAGTGGTTGTGCGCTTGATCCTAATCTTACGTCATTGGTTGAGAATCCATCATCCAATGGGCCTCAGACTTATGCTTGTCGTAGATTAGTTTTTGTTACATTTTGTAAACAACTGAAGTTAAGGATTGTACAATTATCATTATGTATCCCATCTTGTAAACAATAACTATTGGTATGTGCTTCAATTTATTATTTCATTTCTATTATGTTTGTGTTGAAATTGTAGAATATTGACAAATTATGAGCAAAATGTTTGTATTGAAGTTTGAAAATGTGTACAGGTTTTGACTTCTGAGCATAAGAAGAATTTTGAAGTTGAAAAATATTGACAAATTATGTTTTTCTCAATAGCGGGATTTCAACACTATAAAAGTTTCTAAGTGTTTTACACATGAACTTCACTAGAAATCATTACTTCAAAAAAGAGATTTCTTATGAAATTGGTTCCACCAGTCATAAGAGTGTGCCTAATTTACACTAAAATCGTCTACTGGGAAGATGATTTATCGACTCGTTTTTCCTAGAGACGATTTCTATCTTACTCTCGTTCGCTGACTCAGATGATGAATAAGCGCGAGTTCAAATGAAACCGTCCCATCATTTTTTTATTAGAGAAATCAACTTTTTATAAGATGATTTCTTCTAAAATGTTATTTTAAGAATTAGTTTATGAAGGAGGATAATAAATGGATTTATTTTGCGAAAGATGATTATTTTGGATTTTTTTTAAACCAAACACACCGTACATCGTGGATATCTAGCTCGCCGGAGGAGAGGTAAGACCAAATCCAATGACGTCATGTCGGCCTTGACCTGTGATCTCAATCATCCCCCGCTTCCTTGTACGGATACTTCAGTTCAGCAAATAAAGTCACCACTCTCATTAATCCGAATTCGGCCGCCGTCGTGTTTTCTTCTTCCACGCTCATCCACTTCTACCATGGCTAGTTCCGCTATGGCTGCCAACGTCGCCAGAGTCGCCGTCGCTCAGATGACGTCTGTCAACGATGTGGCATTCAATTTCGCCACCTGCTCTCGCCTCGTCAAGGTTATAATTCATTTACTGACTTATACAATTTGGTCAGTCGACTCTTGTTTCTTCTTCTGATACGAGTCTGTATTGCAGAATTATTCGGTATTGAAAAGTTAACCATCGCAGCATTAAGCTCGATCGAAGCTTCTCTTGATTGTGCTTCTTATCTGGTCCAATTAGCTTTGTATTCTCCCCCGTCTCCCTCTCTCCTTCTTATCAAAACGAGTTATCATTTGTGTTCTTTGTTTTGATTGCTTGTTACGCATGTGAAATTGGATTGATCAGCTTGATTGAGGTCCCTTTAGGATTTGCATTAACTCATTGGTTCAGTGTCGAGCTCTCAACTATAGTCTTTGAGTTGACACTATGTAGTCGATGTAATCTGACTCTTTGTACATACAATTGTCAAAGGAAGCATCTGCTGCTGGTTGTAAGCTACTCTGCTTTCCTGAAAGCTTCTCGTTTGTTGGAGGCATGTTAGGGGACAGTGTTGAGATTGCTGAACCTCTGGATGGAACCATAATGCAAGACTACTGCTCTCTTGCCAGGTAAACACAAAGAGCCTTTTACCATCATCAATCAGTGATTCAGTCATCTAGGTTTCTGAGGCACCTTATAGCTTGCATGTTACTGGCTTATCCCTTAATG
Source organism: Limonium bicolor (assembly GCA_023374045.1). Taxonomy (NCBI): domain Eukaryota; kingdom Viridiplantae; phylum Streptophyta; class Magnoliopsida; order Caryophyllales; family Plumbaginaceae; genus Limonium; species Limonium bicolor. Next base: position 241,772,991 of record CM041777.1, read on the forward strand.
GAGCTAGTAATTTTAGCATCTATATATCTCGCTGTAAGTTGAAAACTACAGCTTGTTTTCAAACTTGTTTGCATCTGGGCAGAGAATCCAACATTTGGCTGTCCCTTGGAGGATTTCAAGAAAAAGGATCAGATGATTCTCACTTATGTAACACACATGTCATAGTTGATAATGCTGGAAGCATAAGAAGCAAATATCGCAAGATACACTTGTAAGGCCATCTTCCTTTCCTTTAATTTTTCTGATTAATTGGCTCTTCTGCATATAATCTATTCTCTACTAGAAGGAGAAGTAAAAGGTAATCTATGATCTTGAGATTCATGTATCCGAAGGCACTTACGACGCCCTGGAGATTTATGATTTAATTGTCTCATAATCAGTCCTCCTAATAGCTATCTTAGAATTAGCAACCTGATAATGTATTGTATCATTTCTGATTCATAGCTCGTCATTACTAACTTGTATGCGTATCATAACATGGCGCTGCATACAGCAATTTGTCTCCGTTATGGGGTACTGAACAGAAATAGAGGAATGTATGGTGAGAAAGAGGACACATAGTAGTGTTAAGAGCACTGTGTGAGTAATATGATGTACTCGTTATTCTTAGTTCTTTTGCACCCTCTTTAAGGTTTGACGTGGATGTTCCTGGTGGAATGGTGTACAAGGAAAGCAGCTTTACAGAACCAGGTTTGTTACTTCTAGAAAAAGAAAAAAAGGTTAAATAGAGCTCAGTTTACAATGCTTTCAGGAATAGTATGGGGGCACAACATCCCACATCTATATACTTCATGTAGTCTCATGATGGAAAAAACACTTTCAGGCAAGGATATTGTTGCTGTTGACAGTCCAATTGGACGATTGGGTCTCACTGTTTGCTATGATCTTAGATTCCCAGAGATTTACCAGCAACTAAGATTTCAACATAAGGCACAGGTTAGGTGTATAGAAAGTGCAAGGTTCTGTATGTTGAGAGTATGAGTAACGTACAAACACAGATATTCATCTGCTTTGAGGATGAATATAGTATTTTTCAGGTTTTGCTGGTACCTTCAGCATTCACAAAGATCACTGGTCAGGCACACTGGGAGATACTCCTTCGTGCTCGCGCAATTGAAACCCAATGTTATGTAAGAACCCACCTAGATGAAATGTTATCTTTCACATTGGCATTTGGACTTCTGATTGCTAGTTTTTCACCCTCCACTGACCATGGAGATGCTTCTATATCTATACACCTATAGGCTGTGTATAAGATTTTACTGTCAATTTGCTTTTTTTTTTTGCTGGCTGATAGCCTTCTTGTTTTAGCTTCGGATATTTTGTAATCGCCTTGGTTCTAATTTCAGGTCATAGCTGCTGCTCAAGCTGGGAAGCATAATGAGAAGAGAGAGAGCTATGGGGACTCCTTGATAATTGATCCATGGGGAACTATCGTTGCTCGATTACCAGGTGAGCTATTTTTTTTTATTATTATTAATGTATTCCTGCTTGCTGTATGCGATAAACTATCTAATCTTCTTCTATCACAATGAATAATGGATCATCTTAATCCCATTCATACACTATTGTCCCTGTGTTGAATTCGCAGATCGACTCACAACTGGAATCGCATTGGCAGATATTGACTTTTCATTAATTGATTCTGTGAGAACCAAAATGCCTCTTGATAAGGTGAATACCTTTGGTTCTTTTTTCTTTGAGACCAAAAGGATTTGCTCCATTTTAAAAAAATTATAGTCGTAAGAGCAATTGCTGACACTAGAAATAAAAGAAAAATATGATTAGGGGTTCCTAGTTCTTAGCTATAGTACACCCGTCTTGTGAGGACTATAAAATATTCTTATTTGAGAGTGGATTCCATTCTCACTGCCGTGGATACTCCAAGTAAAAGTACTTCACATCAGTTGCCATTCATAACTTTTTTATGCTGGTTCAAGTTACGGAGAGACAACCTGAAGAAGTCCATATAGCGTCCAATAGGTCAACCCTACAGAATATTCCTTCATAGTTCCTTGAGAGAAATGAAAACAACCCAATATATCTGTGTAATAATATGCATAATATCCTTGCACCTGGTGACGATGGACAAAAGTGATTAGTCATAAACTTCAAAGCCTCTTCAAAAAAAGAACGTCATAAACGAAAAAGAAATGGCATTTAAACTTATGAGAAAAGGAACGGGCCGGCTTGCCCGAAATGGAAAATGCTATTTAGCTTTATGACCAAAAAAGGTTTATGAGATGAATTCCAACTGCCATCTTAGATTGCCCCGGTATAATCCTTCATGTATTTTGTCTCCAGAAATTTATTCACTATCCTACCGTGTGAGCCAGGATACTAAGGTTTTCTACAACATATATCTCCTTTTTCAGCAAAGGAACCCGATCGATTTCTGGAACTACGCCTCTTTGAGCTAAAGGGTGATCATGCTTGTTGCTACTCTGTTGTCCGGAGGTCAACTGATTGACACTAATCAGAGAGACCTGTCATGGAGGGGATGTATCTCACTTGGTTGCCTCTAGTTCTTTTTCTTTAAGTAAACCTCTGGTTCCCCTTTATGAGGAATGTAAGCATGTTGTGCATATTTAGTGAATGTACATAGGGGTTCAAACTAGGCTTGTTTAACTCTCTCCATTTGGACAGAGGACAGACTATTTTACTATGGTAACTGGTTTTATTCCGTCTCCTCGATCCCAGAGTTTGCATTCAATCTGAACTACTGATTTCGGGGATGCTAATCCATTTTCACACCAAGATTAGTTAACCCATTAAACTGAGATTTCGGGGATCACACCAAGATTAGTTAACCCATTAAACTGAGATTTTGGGGATGCTAATCCATTTTCGCACCAAGATTAGTTAACCCATTAAACTGAAGCAGCACACCATCCAGAATGTCTTGCGCAGAAATAAATTTTTTGATATACGTGTGAGAAAAGAGCATTTTGTGTAAGCCCACTTGTGACGTGAACACTAGCAAGCAATAAATCACACAAGATAAGACCTATATGATTGTCTAGGATGAGAAAGTGGAGATTGGAGTATTCCAACAGATCTCCTACTTTTCTTCACCAACTCGGATGTCCAGGTTGGACCGAAGAAGATCAGATCACGAACAATTGGTTTTAGATCATGACATGACAATAAACGGAAGTTTTGTTTTCAGTCTTCGGGTTGCATATAAAATAACAAGCTAACTGTTGAATGTTAATAGGTATTCTTTCAAAATACGATAAATTTGGCTCCAAGTCAGAAGGTCGTCTTAATATGAACATGTATGACTTCAGTTCATTAAAGTAGGTTACTGGAGAAGATGCAGTTGATGAAGATTGAATGATGATATGTCAGCTATCTGCATCCTCGCTTTTCACATCCTGTACCTGTTTAACGAATTGTCCACGTATGCGAGGTCTTTGTTCTGCTAGCTTCTTCCTGCTCATGTACCGGACCTAATAAACCGGCAGCAAAAGATAATGTATTCAGTATTAACGCCACCACTATGTTCTGATACCAAATATTGGAAAATGTTAAAACATGATTTGAGGTTTCTTTGCACTCCCAGCAGCATATAGTAGCAAACATATAGTTCTCCAGGGCAGTCTGTGATCAAACCAATATATCATCATTCCAACACCTGTCTTTGAAAGAGTTCACACTCAGTAGTAAGGTGAAAATTATAAAACTACTAGAAGTTAATCAAAACCGGAATGTAAAAGCATGAAGGTTTGAACCATTACCTTTTTCTCAAAGCATCTTTCTTTGCGCTTCTGACGGAACTTGTTTAAGGCAGCTTCTCTTTGTGCAGATCGGCATTGATCCGCTCCAGTTGTCCCACTTCCATTTCTGCTGCCATCACAGGCTTCACCCTTGACATTGATCATCACATTTGTTGTCCTTTCTGCATTAAGAGGAGTGACGTTTCCATTATTCAAGTAGTTACTGCCATGATTGCTGCCTGAGACGCTGCTTCCATTTACACAGAAATTACCAGCAGCATTTTTTACTTCAACACTGTTATTCCTTTCCTCATTTGACGAACCACATTGCAGGGGCTCTACTACCAAGTCATCTTGTGGTGAATCGTCCATGTTTTTTTGCTGCTGCTGTTGGTGATGGTGGTGATAGTGGTGATGGTGGTAGTGGTGATGATGGTGTTGAACTTGCACATCTTTGTCTGTCTTTTTCACTTGTACATGAATGCCATTTACTGCTGACACATTGCTCTTGTCACATAGAACGCTCTGTGAACCACTCTCAAGACCTCCATCAATAGGCATAAAAGTTGAAGTGTTGGTAGCGTCAACTAAACAAGCAGTTGCTTTGGCTGCAGGCTTATCGATCTCTTCAGTAATGGCCTTCGTAAAAGATTGATATGTGGTGGATCCCATGTCATTGTTGTTGCTACTGTTGTTTGAACCCTGATTAGGAAGAGTTCCACAGGAATTGAACGGTGGATTAGGCGCGGACACCGTTTTAGCTGCACCTGAGCTATTATCATGAGGAGCGCACCTACCCACACTTTCTGTTTGAGCTGAGTTGGCCGTTGAACCAGCTTGGTACCTGCAAGATGAAGAGATTATGCAACTTGCGAACATGATAAGATCTAAAAGATTAACTCCAGAAATGTCAGACATACTTCGTGAAGGCTGAAAGCTCTGAATGTCTCAAGGTATTCTTGTCCTGGTTGGCAGGTCTGATGTCATTGTCATCTCCGGTTCTCTTCAATGTCAGCTCAAGGGAAAGTAATTCCTTGGTTTTGTCAGCACAATCATCTTTGCTTTTGGGGCTTTCGGAAAGATCACATGGTACTACAGACCCTATAATAATCCCTATCTGAGGATCACATTTGCTTTCAATTATAACCTTTCTCTGGGTATCACATTTGATTCCAACAATTTCTGATAAATCAGCTACTTCATCCATTTCTGACTTATCACTTCGAATTTGATTGCTCGCCTTGACATAAACTTGAACATCTGGCTTTGAGTCTAATGCGGCAGAGAGTTCTTTCTCTATAACATTTACATCAGCTGATCTCTTTATTCTTGTCTCCTCCAGTAGTGCACCAGGATTTCCTGGCAGCCCAGTGTGTGCATCCTTGGTCACTGAGACATTTGCTGATTTTTCATCACCAGTCATAATGACCAATAAAATGTAACAGTCAAATCGACATTCAGCCAGAAAACAATAAGGTCATAAGTATTAGATTATAGTATCTATCAGAAAAGCCAAGGCATAACTAGAGCTTAGAAGGTCAAACGTAGAAATTTGGTAATCTAAACCTTTATGTTCTTCTTCAGGCATTGGCACCCAGCTACTAGCATACGCCTCCGACTTTGAGCGGATCACCTGAGCGCAAGTAGTATCTTGTGGATCTGATAGTTGCTCCCACCGAGATATAGTCCGAGGACTATCAACCTCTACTGTCTTCGTAACCCAGGTACTCTGCCATGTCATATGACAAATATAATATGTCAGTACTCAGTGACTTCAACAAAATTATAGGCTTTTGGAGCAATTGAAGCGGTATACAAGTACTAGTTTCATTGTTGGTTTATTTTCTCCAGGTCATATGTACTCTGATCTTGAAGTTACCTCTTTTCATTGAATGTAACAAGCATCAAGAGCTGGATAGCCCCCCACAAATAATATGATTTATTGAAGAACAATAAGTACAGGAAGTTCTAAGCTAAGTTGCAATGTATATGAGTTGAGTCGTGTTCAAATTTTACCTAATTATACATCAGAATTACCACTATAATAACTTCCGCAGCTATGAGACCAAAGCACTAGCCAACCAGCACCAGCACCCCGACGCAGAAGTCTCTATGGGAACTAATTTTCCTGCACTAGTCATGGATTGGGAAGAGCCTACTTTCACCTGAGACATTCTACTATT